>JAQQZR010000035.1:16709704-16728884 GCA_030068235.1 Notoglanidium macrostoma | reverse complement strand
TGTGTGTGTGTGTGTGTGTGTGTGTGTGTGTGTGTGTGTGTGTGTGTGTGTGTGTGTGTGTGTGTGTGCGTGCACGCTGACAGAAGAGGACTGAGTGCTGTGCTGTGCTTGACACACACATCCACACACCCCTTTGTGTTGTTCCTCTACTACTCTGATGCTGTGTGTCCTGTGCTTTAGATGATGCCGTGGATATAAAGCTGGGCTCCATGAGTGCTATGAGCGACTCTCTGGATGAGCTAGACACTCCAGGCAGCCTTGGCGAGAAAGCGGCCATATTTCGCGAAGGGAAGGGCAATGTAAGCACGCTCAGTGGCGGCGACCATGCCCTAATCGCTCTGCACTCGCCCTACCAGCCGCCCGGTACCGTGCACAACAGGACTGCCATCGCAACCGCAGCTCTCTGCAGAGGGAATAGGTAGGACCGCTTTCCTCCCTCCCTCCTACAGGCTTCTGTTCTCGTACCTCTAATCATGTCTCTCCAGTAATGCGCTCTGTTTGACTCACTATTGATTACGATGTTTAAACAAGTCCTGCCTTGTGGAAATGAGCGTGGGGCAAGTGTGGATCTATAACTATGACCGAGAGTATACTTAAGTGTATGTGTGCAAATAAACAACCTTTATTTGCACAGTTTCCCTTTTTTTCTGCATGTGTGTCTATCTGTCTGTGTAACTCACTTTTCAGCAGTTAATCTTTAACATATGTAATCGGCAAGAACGTCCCAACGAGACACAGAGCAGCCTTTGTGCTCTCGCACAAGTTTGGCTGAAAAGTGGAGTAGACTTTGTCCCTGTAAACATCGTCCCAACATTCGGGCTGCACTTCAAAACCGGACAGCGAACTGGACTCAAATCAAGCACCTGCTACTTTCCAGGCTGTGCTCAGTAACTCAGTAAGCGTGGTGTTAACGGAGAGCTTATGATATGCAGAGAGATGGCCTGAATTGGGAATGAAAGGCCTCTGCATAGAAGTGTGTTTAAATTTTGATTTTGCTGCCTTGTCTATTTTTTTTTTTTACCATAGACACATTTCTTTCTTGTTTGCTTTGACAGGACGTTTCAGGGTTATACAGTTATACAGACGTGCTCTGCTTGTTTGTGGCATAAACAGCAATCAAAACAACCAAAATGGCTGACATACTTCCTCATATCACAGACACACCCCAGCACGACACATGCAAGGATTATGCCCAAATGCACTTTTTATTTTAGGATATTTAATACCTTGCTGCTCTAGCATGTGGACATATGTAAAACTTTGTGGTGTTAGACAAGAGCTGGAAGCTGTTTAAGAAATGGCTGCGTGTTCGGTAGCACACCGTTGCGGACCAGGGCTGAGTTCTTCCCCCTTTAGTACACTTCTTCTGCCTCTTTCCCTTTCTTCATTCTCTCTATTTGTTATGAAATTTCTGTATTCGGCGTACACACATTTAGTGATCGATTTGGATCATTGCGTTCATTTCATTCATCAATGCCATTAAAAATTTGGTTGAGGTTTATCGACAGAATGCAGCCCGTTATTGAGGATGAGCTCATCACTCCAGCCTGCTGCTCTCCAAGCTGCATGAGAAATTAGATGTCTCAGGTAGACACAGTGATGTCATCCCTGGCTTAAGAGAGTGTGTCTCCAGGGAGACGGGGTTTCACTCGGCTGGCCCACCATCAAAATGACCTCACCTCTGCCTCCTGCCCTGCAGCATAGCCTCTCCTAATAACGGCAGATCTGTGACCGCATTAAGAGAACCAAACGGACTCGAAATGATTTCTGTTTAATATCTCATATGCTGTGATTGCTTATCATATAATACTGCTTGAAAAATGAGCCTCATTTGCCCTTTCTCTTGCTAGGAAATGTCGACAGGGGGAGGAGATGCAGATGAATATGGTCCAAAACCCCTTCCCAGACCTCTTTCCCTCCGAGTGTTTATTACCCTGGACCAAAAACAGTGCAACTCAGGTAAAAAAGCTCCCCTAGTCCTAAACTTACTCTTAGCACATGTATACATGGACGAAGCATTTCGTAGTTGCAGATGTAAAATACTGATTTAATGTCTGAAATGTTCTTGCCAAAATGATCAATTTGAACCAAGCGACACTTTATTTATTTTAAATCAGCAGAAAACGAATGGCAGCCAGGTTAGCCAACATGACTTAAGTTTACCCAATCTCTTAGGTTTCATTTCAACTTTGATGATGGACACGCAGCTCATAGCACCCGACCCATCATGTGATTAAAGTTTTCGACTAAACATTACATATGTGTGGTGGAATTTCGAGCATAGTTCATAAACATTCATTTGTGACCTTTCTGACAAAACGTTCTACATCATTTGTGTCTGGGACCTCCTAAGGGCCAGTGAAACATGGCCATTACTAGAAATTAACTTGAAATGCATAATATGGCCAAAAGTACGCGGACACCTGACCATTAAACCAATATATGAACCATCCCCAAACTGTTGTCACAATGTTTGAAGCACAGATTAGAATGTGTTCGTATGCTTAAGCAGTTAGAATTTCCCTTCACTGGAACCAAGGAGCCCAAACATCTTCCATCATTGCAATGCCCCTGTGCACAAACCAAGGTCCACAGAAGCGTCGTTTGCCAAGGTTGGTGTGGAAGAACTCGAGTGGCCTGAACAGAGCCCTGACCTCAACCCCACCTAACAGCTTTGAGATGAACTGGAAGGCTGACTGTGACCTATCCTCCTCACCCGACATCAGTGCCTGACCTCACTAAGGCTCTGAATGGACACGCATCCCAACAGCCACATTTCAAAATCTGGTGGAAGTTTTTATAACAGCAAAACGGGGCTAAATCTGGAATGGGATGTTCAAAAATCACGTGTGTGGCAGTCAAGTGTCCACAAGCTTTTGTCCATGTAGTGGATCACTGTATGCATTTAAACACTGTACCAAATACTAGAATAGCTGCATAGTGTTTGTAAAATAAATATTTAATAAGGGGTCTGTGGATTTTGTTCCAGTTAAAGGCTGCAATAAGTTTTATGTCGTGTAGCCTATCACTCCCCTTATGACTATTCACGGTTATAACTTTGCAGCTTGGCGCTGTTGGTAACTGTTGTTCTGTAACTCATTATATGAAACAGGCCACCAGCTTCAGTGGTAAAAATTGCCATGTTATTACATCCACATCACTGTTTTAGACTCTTGTAGTCATTTTATTCAGTATTAGGTATTTAGCCAACAGCTGAGAAATGGCGGTATCAGAATTGTAAAGGGAAAAACAATCATTATTTGGAGTCGGTTAAGAAAAAAGTGAAAAGCACCTCCGATTCAGTGGCATCATACTGAACCTGAACCCACAGTATCTATAACTTTTATTATATATACATCTACATGCTGAATACTTAAGCATCTATTAACCCCCGTATGCAAAACATTTGGCATCCTTTTAACCGAGATGGTCCTTTTTATGATTTGCCTACCTCCCTTGCCAGAAGTGAGAAGCTTTCTTTTTGAATTGGACTACTGGAACATTGGCTGTAATGTTTTATTAGCCTTACAGCATGGGAGAGAGGAATGTGAGGTGTTTGGATCCAGATCACACCAGATCAAAACTCACTTTTCCAGCAGACACTGGAATTCCTTATAGTATAAAGAGAATAACTGCTCCATATGGAAACCAGATAGGATACAGACAGTTTACAGTTTGCCGACAGCAGGAAGAGGTCCAAGTAATTCTCTCTCTGTTTCACGCTGTATTTTGAGTTTTCACTAGTTTTGGGCATCATAGGCTAGCATGAGATGAGACCTGACTTTGGTTCTGTCGCAAAAGGTGACCCAAACTGTTTCAAGTCCACCCTCTTGTGATGTAGGCAAAGTGAAAGTATCTTGTGTGTAGAACCTCAAGGTGCGTTAATTTGAAAAACTGGACACGGCATTTGTTTACACTAGTACATGTAGTACACACTTCCACTAGCATTAGAATAGTTTCAGTCACTCTCATGAATAAATATGGCTGCTAATTCTATGCACTGACTTTGAACGTAGGACTTAGGAAGTCAGTAGCTAGCTAGCTATGCTAAAAAGACCACAAGTTGTAGCATTAGTATTTCCCTTTTTAAACCAAGCCAAGCCTATAGTTTGCAGTAACTCCTGACTGGCGAGACATGTGTTACACGCACCAGAATAAATAATGATGAAAGGCGGAATTATTCAGAAATCTAAACTGCAGCACTTTCAAAATATGTTTTTGAAATGATTTACAACCAACAGCTAACAAGACCTATTTAAAAGTGAAATCATTATGTGCTGAGAATTTGTAAGTGAAGGGGAAATTTCACTCCCCTGCAAAAGCTGAGTGACATTGAGAAGGTCAGAAATTGTGATTATAGTATAATTAAATGTGCAGCCTTCGCCAGTAATATGAAATAACTTGTGCTACAGAAAAGCTAAAGAGTCCGAGTGGCAAATTTGTTAATCATCTGGCTATCCTGAATTTAGACACCTCCTCTCCTCTCTACAACACACACACACACACACACACATACACACACCCAAAGCAGCCGTGGTAGGCTATCAGTAAAAAGTAAACATGAACAGTATGTCAACCTATCTCCCCACTATTTACACTATTTAATGGCATGGCAACCATTTTTCATTGTATTAAATTTTGTTTGCCATGTTATGCAAGCCAATGAGTGCTCTCATGCATCACAAATACAGTGCTGATGAACAAGATCTACACCCTGTCCCTATATTTACTCTGTCTCTGACGAGTCTTTTATTCTTTTGGGTATTCTAGACGTTTGCCTGGAGTCATTATGAATATTTGTCACTTAGCTGGACGATGGTGAAAATGCTGACTCGGGCGTGTGTGCGTGTGTCAGAAAGAAAGGAGAAAAGGCAGTGTCGGATTAGCATACTTATTATGGCTAGGCAATTAAACTCCTTTTAGTCCTGATCGCAGCTTTCATGATCAGAAATATTGGTGTCCTGAGTTCCGTATTCAGCGGTCTTTGACTCTTAAATAAAGGCAATTTGATCAAGCTACACAAAAAATGTCAAGCTCAATAAATAATGTAGTAGGATTGTTTTGCTACCTTCATTTTGCCTTTAATATTGATACCAAGTATTGTGTCACAATGCACTATACAAGTAGATTTCTACAGCAAAATAAAATGATAAAAATAAATAATATGAAAATGAAATGATTAAGCAGGCAATAACAGCAGCAGACACAGCTCAGCTGAATTTAATGATTCAGACCATGTAATGCGGAGACCTGCATTTCTCAACACAGTCCTTCTTCTAGCTCCATGCCCAGTCGTCTTCTCACTCCTTATCAGATGAGCACAAGGATGCTGTGTCTATAACTGCGTCTGGGAGGTTCCTTCAGGCTGACCATGACTTACCATTTAAGTTGCCATGTTCAACCTCTCCAGTATCCGCAGCATCTGTACAGGAGCTGGTTCTATCCATGCAAATTTTCATGCCCCTAAAGCAAGCTGTGAGAGCTGTCCTGAAGATAACTGTGGCACAACATCAGATGTGCCTTTCCATGTGGCACTTGTCATGGCAGGGAGTGCAATGCCGGACTGACCAGTATTGGAGCATCTATAGATCTTGGGCAATACCTTACTTTTGCCTGGTGGGGAACCTGGGCCAGAACATGGGCCAAGATTTGAGAGGGTGCAGATTTCAGAATCATGAAGCCATGATGTCTATAGGGTGCCTGCCTGCCTTGTGCTGACTTTTGGTAGGTTTTTGAATGTTTTTCATCTACTCTGCTAGAGAATGGGCCCCACTGACCTGTACACCTACAGTATACATATTTCCTCTTCCACTGATTCCACTCTGTGCAGGATTCAACCACTAGAGAGTCCTAGTCGTGGCCACAAGATCACCCAGTGAAGACTGTAATCGAGCAGTTCAGAAACACTAAGAGCTCCTACCACACAGGCCATGTTTAGACCCTTAAGTAGAAATTGTTCTTTGAAAGGTGTTCAACGTATTGCCTGCGCACTGTCAAATTCCTAGCATTTTAACCTGTAATGATTGCTTAACATTAGCAATGTACCACAAATCTTTCAGCCATCATAACATACCGCAGCACTGTGGATGGCATCTCAAGGGCTTGTTATTGCCTCTCACAAAGGGCAAGATACCTCCTTAATCCGTGGTCCCCTAAAGGCCCAACAACCACTTTCTGCAGAAGTCCCTTCAAGATCCTTCTTATGAGTTTTCTATGTGAAGGTACTGCTGGATGGTGGATGTCATCACCTTGGCTTATAGACAGGCTGGACTTCCAGCCCCTTCTGTGACCTGCCACTAAACAAGGAGTGTCTCCTCATCATGGGCTTTATTTAGAGGTGTGCCACTTAAGGAAATCCGTGCTGCTGCTACCTGGGTATCACCATGCACTTTCTCCGGATTTTGTAAGGTTAACTTTGCCTCTTCCACTGGTGTGAATGTGGTTGTAATCTCTGAGCAATGTTTTTTGGACCGTCCCAAGTCCTTTTCCTCATGACCTTCATGGTGGATATTATCCAGGTGTTACACATCATCCCTGGCAGTTAGAAGACTTGAAATATAATATACATGGCCTTGTTGGAAAATCTTGATAGAATAGAATTACACTTACATAAGTAAATACTGTTTATATAAAGTAATTGTAAAATGGCTACTGCTCTCTACTGGACTCTTTAAACTCTTCGCTCATTGCAGTTTTTCATAACATGTTTAGGTAACAAAGATGAGGGCTTACAATACTCGTTACATGCATCATGGTTTTTTTTTTTTATCTTTTGATATTTAATTTATGAATAGACCGCAAATGGAATTTATTTACTTGCGCATATTTTGCCCCAATGATAAATATGATAAATGTTCATTATGGCACATATGTTAAACATGTTGTGGCTTCATGTATGCAAGCAGGAGTTGAACCGAGTTAATAGAGTTAATAACTGGCTAAGTGAGTGTCTGAATTAGTGGATTAAAGAAAGACAGGTGAAATGGAAAGTTCCTTGAGTGCTATTTTGAGTGATCTGTTGAGTGAAACAGAGAGACTGACCCAGGCTCCTGCTCATGCAGACATGATGACCATGTGGCTGTATAATTACCATCAGTTGTGTGAAGGGGTGTGTGATGTAGAGAAAGGCCAGATCAGCAGGCATTGTACAGTATGTGTGTATGTGTGTGTGTAAGAGATAGTAAGGGTGGCTTGGCAAGCCATGGTTCTCTCTCTCTCTCTCTCTCTCTCTCTCTCCGTGTGTGTGTGTGTGCGTCAGAAAGGCCAGCTCGGACTTGTGCTAAAGGCTGAAATTGGAGCAGGACGCAGCAGAGTGGTGGCGCTTGGGGCAGTATCAGAGCTGGCAGTGCTCAGTCTATTAATGAATCACTTTCAAGGGTCTCTTTTTACTCTTCAAAACTCTCTCTACCTCTATAGTTAGTAATTGTGTGATTTAATACAAGCACACATGGACGTAATTTTTCTGTCAAGTTTTCAGTTAAATGATCAGGGCGATAGAGGGGGTGGGTATTTAAAAAAGAATGACGAAACGAATTTGCAAAAAAAATAATTAATGGACTTGCATATACAGTACGCTACATTGTAAATACTTTCTAAACCCCTATCTAAAACCCAAAACATTTCATTCTTCCTCCAAATTACAACTGTTACTATTAAGTAACTGTTGAATACTTTGTTGTGTTCTTAAAGCCTAAAACTCCCAAAACCTTGTAGGTGAGTCCAGACATAACATAACTAACTCTCATAACCACATACGGTTTCACCGTTGGTTACTGAATAATTCATACCAGTTACTGAGTAATATGCTCTAAGGTGCATAACTGAAAAATAAGTCCGGAGTTAAGAGTATTTTCTTATACCCTTGCTGCAGGCTCACTCACAAACCGAGTAAGCGATTATCATATTCAGGAAAGAACATAATACATTTGAATAGGGAACCATACACATCAGAAACAGATGTGAATTTATTCCAGTTCAACTAGACAGTACAAATTCCTTGTTTTATTGTGCATGTAAATAATTCCTAGCTTAAAAAAATCAATACCACACAGGTTTCCCACACACAACCGAGACATTGCATACTTTTGTCATGCGACGGAGGCAGATACAGTGCAAAGCAAGTTTATTTACACGGGGCATGTAGCAAACAATCCAGAATCATGAGACAAGAAATAGTGTCTTGTCTCATAAAAGAACTTGCAAGGATCGGGAAATCAGCAGTCAGAATATTAGCCGAACCAGGTCTCAGGAACCAAAGGACATCAATAAACAAGGCACATCAGGAACAAAGAACATTGATCAATACTTTACAGTAAGGATATATTTGCTGTGTGCTTATATAGTGGTAAGTAGTTATTGAAATCTGGTGAGTGTGAATGCGATGGTGAGCGTCTCCAAGGTGGCCATGTTTGTAGCCTGTGATGTGTGTTGAGAAAAGGGCTGTGTCTAAAGATCCTTACCGGATACCGCTCGTGTACTGATTTTGATGGAAAAGTAATAGGTAGTGTGCAGTACATGGAAAAATACAACTTTTACAGTACAAAACAGTTACCTGGATGATGTACTACTTTGGTGAAAATTTCCAATATACAGCCACAGCTCATGTCATCAGCCAATGCATCCCATGATGCATCACGGTATTTTCCAGCTTCCAAAAATTTTCAAAAACATTTTCCACACAGTTCTGAATAGACGTGAAAATCAAAGAATAAATAAATTGCCATTTTGGTGTATTTTTATGTTTTCTTGGTTTTTAACAGAACAAATAGTCCAACTGATGGCGAATGCTAGCTACCTAGCTCGCTAATGTAACTGAAAGGCATGTTTGCTAGCAAAGAGCTCACTAGCTAGCATTTACCAGTAGCAATAGCTGGGTTTTCGGATTTACTTCCCTGTGTGACGTTGATGTGACGACACAGATGTACAAATTTTTTCAATTAATACATTTTTTTTATGGATGTACTAATCTAGTACACTACATAGAATTTTATCATATTTGAATACTATACTGT
This sequence comes from Notoglanidium macrostoma, assembly GCA_030068235.1. NCBI lineage: Eukaryota > Metazoa > Chordata > Actinopteri > Siluriformes > Auchenoglanididae > Notoglanidium > Notoglanidium macrostoma. The sequence continues at coordinate 16,719,873 of JAQQZR010000035.1, read as the reverse complement.
ATATTAGGGTGGGGAGTAGTGTGCAGTACACAGTGTACACTGGGCCAGTATGCAGTGTGTAGTACACCACTACAGGGTTTCAAATGTAGCTATGGTGTTTGTAGGCAGCAGAGCCGCCTGGGAGTTGGAGTCCCTCGTATACATGACAACTTTGCCTAGTAGTGGCATTTAACTAAAAATATTCAGTGTAAAAGTATTGCTGTGTTGCTGAAACAAAGTCCCTGCTGGAGAATGCTTAACTTGGTCACAATACAACTTGCATATACTAAAGCCAATAACGGATTGAGTTGTTTTACAGTTGCTCCACTGAAAACATGAGCGTGACTAGATTTCTGGACTCCTGTGCATTCTGCATTCTTTCAATAATTCGTAAGACAAATTGACAGCTATTATGGCAGATTTGTCATAGCAAGTTATAGTTGAACACTAGAGTCCTTAAATTCTGTGGCTAAGTCGATTACATACTGTATACTGACAAAGAAACAAGGAAAAAGAAAATAGCCTAAAGGGGTCACTCTGTATTTTAGTATACCAGTATGGTCAATGGGCTTTTTACCGAGCTCGAATAACAATATTTAACATTTAAGAACATATTTCTCAGGCTTATACTTTGGAAGGCCAATAAAGACCTCGAACATTACCCAACATACAAAATTGGTCAGATTATTATTAAAAGAAGGAACGATTACATGAAGCTTGGCCTAAATATTACACTAAACATTTTATGCTTTATAATTGTAATGTTTAGTATAGTAACCTAGCTAGCTTGCTAACATTTTTTGCTGTGTCCTGTCTAAAGATCCAACTACAGAACTGTTCTTACTAACCGTCCGTGCACTTCATAGCTGCTGAACATCATGTATCAATTCAATGGATTAAACCCATTTCCGTGCTTGGTTTAGTGGCCTTATTAGAAATATTTGGTCAGGTTTTTGCCTGTATGAAAGTTTTTCTTTCTAAAAAGTGGTAGGCACAAAATCTGGCATTGTATGCCCTTAGGGTAAAATACCTTTTTATGTGTTCAGCATGTCAGATATATAGTTATTGTTTTGTTTCTCATCTTTAAATAACTCCAAATACCTTTTAATGGGTTTTCACATCTGTGTTATGAGGCAAATTGTCTATTCAACATATGAGGCCAAACAATGCTCTGCTATCTGATTCGGCTCACACTTGACCCTAATTTGACATCTCTGCATTAGCAAAAAACGATTGCACGTCTCTAATGCCTGCTCCGTTATTGTCCAGGACTTGTGGGAGGATTCAGTCAGGCTTTCAGCTATTGTTTTTCGGTGGTTGGAAGGAGCGGGGCTGTGAAGTCACGGCTATAGAAGCAGGTTGGTACCTCCGTGACCTTGTGCTCCTTGCTGGCCTGTGTGAAGGGTGTTTTTGCACTCTTATGGGCCTGACGGGCTTTTCATGGAGCTGCTGCAGTGGTCAAAACAAAAGGAGCATGTCCGTTAGCCCAGCTGTTTGTCTGTCTCTACCCTGTAGATATGAGGGTTTGTATGCTCTCACAGCAAACACAGCCTTGGCATCATCACCTCCCCCATCTTACTGCTGAATAGAGCAAGCAAGCATTGCATCACTCGGTATTGTCTATTCTTTGGTAGAAAAAGGTTTTATAGCACAGACAGCTGAGAAAATAGGAGCACATTTTGCTTGGCTGTGTTAACTCACTCAACTTACATCCTAAATAAGGCCTAGTGTCACAGTGGTAGAGCTGGAAAGCAAAATTTCATCTGGAAAGCTAATACAACAACAGGCCTTTTTTTTTTCTTTTTTTTTTTTTACAAAGTAATTTACAGCAAAATTTAAAATTGCAGTGTTGAATACATATAAACATTATTATTGTTAAACATAATAATTACTGGGAATTGAGTTCCAAGTGTTTGTAGCTTTAATGGAAAAAGCTGATTGACCAAATTCAGAGCACTTGTGCAGCACTAAACAGTTGCCTCTGGTGGAGGCTCTTATTTGCCTCATGTGATCTGAACGTAGTGAAACAAATTCTTTCAGAGAAGGAGGTGCAAGATTAAGTCTAATTTTGTCCATTAAACAGATGTTTGAATATTTGTATAAACTGAACGTTAGCTTGAGAATAGTTTTCCTTGCCTGAATCCAAGTGGTCATACAATATGACACGTGTAGAAAAAATCCTAATTTGTATGTACAACTCGGCAACATCTGTTGATAATTGATTCATAATAAATGTACCAATTCTACAATAAAATTTTTACTAACCATTGCAGTGTCAAAGAACTGTCTACTGTTGTATAACAATATTGATCATTTCTGTACTCTGCAAAAAAAAAAAAAAAAAAAAAAAAAAAAGGAAGCGATTGTGGCTGCCTTGTGATGTTTTAGTACCATGAGTACAAGGTGGACTCTGAGTGACGGGTGAGTGGTTAGCAGGTTTGTTAGAGTGGAGCCATGAAATGTGGAAAGGCCCTGGCTGCTGACATTCTATTGTTTTAGCGTGGTTTTAAGGCGCTATTTCAGTCGTGAGAAATCGCTTCTCCCAGGCCCCACATTTGCAGTGTCATGATAGATTTTCATGACAAAGGCTGCGTGGCAGACCTGCTGTCTCAAATCTCTTTTGAATGCGAGAGCCATAGCCCTTGTATTATTCGACCAAGTGTTGCCACTGCCATCGGACTCCTGCCTTGATCCACTTTCACACTTCAATAAATCCATATGCAACAAAAGGCCTTCATCTCTCATATTAGGGAAGCATTATTTACAATTCACCTTCCCCCCCCCCCACACACACACACACAGTCGCAATGCAAACCTAAATCCTCCATGATGTCTTATTACAAGAAAATGTGAATATTGCAGCTTATACAGTTGCGAAACTTGCATAGTTTTAAAAAGAATTCATCACTGAAATTGAAAAAAGCTTCCTACGTTAGACTTTTTTGTTTTTTTTTTGAGCACAGTCTGCAGCCAGGGTTCTTGTGTTTACATTTGTCTCAAATAAGTATCTTATCTCAACCCCATCCTGCTGCATTTACTTATGTAATCATCCCTATATGTATGTTCTCATAGTAATTATGTAAGTTTTGACCATGACCGCTAGTGTATTTATGGAGTAAATTACAGTTCTAAACACATCTTGACATTATGCTTTATAGTTCAAGGACTGCTGCAGGTTATCCTTCTCCCTCGGCACAGACTAAGAACATGCTGCAATATTTCAAGGCAAGAGAGAAGGTATTATTAGCCTAAACACTCATACTCTTTCCCTGCACCATGGTTTGTCCTTTCTTTATTTGCTGAGCAGGCTAAATTTGTTCCCTCAAGAGCAGATTTGGCTTTGTGAATCCCCTTCCCTTGAGCTTGTCTTTATGTCTGCAAGCAGCAGCTCTGATTCCACAAGCACTGAGTGAAGGGTTACATGGAAGTGATCCATATATCACAACCCTTTATATCATGTAAAGAGTGTGTAAATGTAAATTAGACATTTTACTAGTCTAGATCAGTTGTGGTATTCATTTATGGCACCACAGCACACTGACATACGTTTTGTTCAAGTATGTATTGTGAATGTGCCATGTTCATGTCCAAATTAACCATTCTGTGGTCAAGTTTGCTGGCTTGAAATAATGATAAAGACTATATATATATAGTCTATACTATATATATATACTATATAGCTATGAACAGACAACCTTCTGAAGAAACAGGAGCAAGCAAGTCACTTATGAAGATCTAATCCATATATATATATATAGTAGACTTCACTTTGTAATTATGATAATAAGGAGTTCTTTGGTTGATCTGCCATACTCCAGTGACCAAATGAGCAGACACCATTAATCAGACAACTGCCAAGATAAACACAAGCAGCTGTAAATTGTCCTATGAGTAAAGTTTCTTATACAGCTCAAGCTGCAGAGAGCTGCCATCCTGTCCAATTTGCCTGGTGATGTTTCAGTTTAGTTGGAGATCACAATAGAACAGTTTCTTGCCACTTGCAAGTGCCATAATAAAAGTTAATTAAAATTCTCTGGGTTGTGGGTGACATCATGACAATAACGCCATGGTAGTACCAGCTTGCATACTTTATATCTGAGATGCACTGCCCTAAACATGTTTTATTTTCTTATGATATATATTTTTTTAACCCTTATGTTCTCATTGGGATCCTTTGTTTTATCGTTTAATATACAACTAATGCCTCAGCATAATATTTAATGAGCATTTCTAATCTACTTAAGAGAAGAATAAAAACCCAACTATAACAAATGAATATATTAATACAAATATACTGAGCTATACAAGAAGCTATACTGACCTCCCTCTAACAAGGCTTAGTATTAGTATTAGTAAACCATAGTATTCTTAGCCCCAAGACTACTGAACTTGCATGTGGCTGATGGACCATGTTTTTGATCGACTACAAAGCACTTCTCTAAGTCACTCTGGATAAGGGCATCTGCTACATGATGTAAATAAAAATGTAATAACAATCCAATTTGATTCGAAATGCTCATCATTCAGTGTCTTCCAAATAATACACCTCCCATCCATTGCAGGGATGACGGAGACAAACAGCCATTCACACTTGTGGACAATTTAGTGTAGCCATTTATCCACATGTCTATGGGAGAAAACCAGAGCACTCGGAGAAAACCCGCACAGGCACGCTAAGAACATGTAAACGTTGCACAGAATGGCTCGACTCGGCTGTCCGGTTCGAACCCGGAACCTGTGAGGCAGCAGTGCTAATCCCTTAACCACTGTGGCACACCCACTATGCAATAACAATAACTTAAGTAATGTTTTATTGTTATTTATTAATTTCTTCATTGTTCTGGAAATATGGAATTTGGGACCAAAAACATTAACGCTGCAGTTCTGTCAACTAAATTAAAGTCAAAAGAAAGGGAAAAAACTATTAACTTTACTAATAAAAGTAGCCAATAATTGCTTATAACATTTATTAAGTATTCATTTATTAAATTGCTATTTCATCATTAAGCTGAAAACTTAGTGTATTAAAGGCTTATATGTTCTACAGTAAGTGCATGAAGGGTAATAAACTTAAGGTCACAAATAGTTATAAAAGGCTACTGAGAAAATTTCATTGGTTAGATTTACTATGGCTATTATGAATTATGAATAAGTTGTTGGAGTTTATTTCTGCTGGCTAAGACAGTGTAACGGCACAGACAGAGAACGTGTGTGTGTGTGTGTGATAGAGAGAGATGGGGGGGGTGAGACAAAGAGCGAGAGGCTGGATTCTTGGCGGTCACAGACGCAGTAGTCAGAGGCCTTCTGGTGTTGCGTTTAAGCACATGGCTAAGATTGCGTGCGTGTGTGTGACTCATGCACAGGTCAGCATTTACATTTTCAGTCAACACTTCTGAAGAAATGACTATCACCCAACCAGCCCAAATTAAAGAGTTGCATATTGTAGATTGTACACTTGTATTTTTTTGAGATTGGAAGGAGAAAAATGACCTTTGTCTGATTGGCTTATGCACAGCATGACTTTATTTGCTATTAAAAGAAATTATATATGAAATCTTTCCCTATTCAGAAATTGTACATGTCCATTGTATATGATCATGGGCTTTACACCAAGTTGAAATCATCCTATTCTATCTATTCTCTAGACAAAATTCAGTGGTTCCTAGCTAGTAATTCAAGGTAGATAATTATACTCTGGAAGCCATGTATACAGCATCTTAGCTAATCTAGCAAAGCTGTAGCTAGCTAGTGGATTACCAACATGTACAGTATCTATAGTCCACATAAATCTGCTTCATTATTAATGTTCATACTATATACGATTCAATAGACATAATAGAGTGAAATTGACTACTCACAGGAGTTATGTTCTCGATCATGCCAGTAACCCCACTCCTTATCACTTTGGCTGCCATCCTTCCATCCTTGTCCATCCTTCAACATCTAAAGGTGAATCTCATCCACCCTGCAACCTAGTTGCTATGAAGATGTCTAACCACACTTGCATTAATGACATTTTGCAGATGCCCTTATCTCGTGGGACTCGCGGAAGGCATTTGTAGTCTCTTTCAAAAACATATCCTTATGCTTGTTCGGTAGGTCAGGATCTAAAAACACCCACAAACTTAAACCCTATTAGGTGGCAGTTAGACACAGATGTTTGAACAGCCTGAGGAAGTTCATTCCACCACCTGGGTACCAGGACAGAAAAGAGTCTTAATGTCTTCCTCGTAACTTGATGGATGGTGAAGCCAATGCTAGAGGCTCAAAGGGATTGTGCTGCAAGGAGGGACTGGGATGTGATAAATGCATTCATGTAAGAAGGGGCTGGTCTGTTTGAGCCTTTGTAAGCGAACATCAGTGTTTTAAATCTGATGTGGGCTACTACAGGAAGCCAGTGGAAGGAATGCAGCGATGAGGGGATGCGGGAGAACTTGGGAGGATTGAAAACAATTCTTGTATTTTGGATCAGTTTCAAGGGACACTTGGCACACTGTGACAGACCTGCCAGGAGCAAGCTGCAGTACCCCAGTCTTGAGATGACAAAAAACAACATAGTAACTTCAGCCATAGAAATAATCACACAAGATTTCAGATTTCAGACAAGCATAGCTCCCTACCCACCTCTCCTGTATGATCTCCAAATTAGGAGACATAATATCCTCAAATGGGAAGTTTGGGAGCAGAGCTATGGGAATGAATGACCAAATATGCGTAGTCCTTACCTCATAACTCTTTAACTTCCCGGCTCTTTCCTGGCCAGTGTCATCGGTGATTTGGTCCTGATTAACCTAAAGTAAAGATAAGCTGTTTCTGTAGGATTTGCTTGACATGTTCTTGGTTTCAACCAATTGCTGAAGCCCTGGTTTGCAAATAGTTTACAAAAGCATGTACGTGACATCACCAAGAACAGGGCTCCAAAACTGATTAAAGGACTGGAAGAAAACTTGTTAGGGAGGCTGCCAAGAGACCCAAGGCAACATTAAAGGAGCAGAAATATGTAAGGTGTCATGCTCTGATGAGACCAGGGTAGAACCTATTTGGAATCTAAATCAAAAAGATAGTTTTGGTGCAAATATAAGTCAACCATCACTCAAAAATCACCATACCCATGGCAAAGCATGCTGTGATATTCAGCTGTAACTGGGGCTCTATTGAAGATAGAGTGATTCATGGAGCTCCAAATACCAGTCTATTTTGGCACAAAACCTGCAGGCCTCTGTTAAATAGTTGAAAATGAAGAAAAACTTTACCTTCCAGTACGATAATGGCTCCAAAGCACAAATTCAAGTCAATAAAGGAATGGATTCGGATGAAGAAGATCAAGGTTTTGGCCCAGTTAGAGCCCAGATCTAAATCCTATTGAAAACCTGTAGAAGGCTGTTCACAGGAGATCCCCTTGCAATTTGATAGATCTGGAGCATTTTTGCAAAGAAGAGTGAAATAAAATCTCCACATCAAGATGTGCTAAGTTGGTAGATACTTCCCCAAAAAGACTGACTGCTTGCAAGCAATAGGTGATTGAACAAAGTATTAGTCTTGTGAACCAGTCTCTTGCACTCTTATGAAACCAGGTTATTATAATATTTTTCTTTTTCTTCATTCTCCTTAAATTTGTTTTTTGCTTGAGATTTTGGCTGTTATATCACATTAAAGGTTTAACAGGGATGTGTAGACTTTAACATACTATTTCACGCTAATCTATATCTGCTTGGAAATTATAAATAGAACCATGGCTGGCCCCAGAGTTGCCCTACAGCTTTATGATAACAGCTGCATGGCTCAGGATACTGCAGCTCCCTTTAGCTTGCAGTATAGAAATTCAGAAAGCAATACGTCATGAAGATTCAAGATGCGTGTATATGCTGTGTATGTATGCATGTATGTACTGCATGTCCTGTATATATGTGAGTATGTCTATAAGCCAGTATGTAACCTGTGGCATGGTAGTTAGATCTCGCTGTCTCTTTTGGCCTTTTTGCTGTTTGGTGTTTGTCTTTTGTGGCCGGTCAAGGCCAGTGTCTCTGAGGCTGCCTATGTTTTGGGAATGGCAGAGACTTTCTTATCAAAGGGTTCTACTTATTTCCCTGTATTTCTTGCTAGCTGTGATAAGTATTAGCGTCTGGCTGTCTGTGTTACCATACCTGATAATTCATGTGAACTGTGAAATTATTGGTACAGAGCAAATTGTTCTCATAGTGTTACATTAATGATGGATTCATAGACATACAGTCCATACAGAGATACAGACAAACACAGACGGGCAGAGAGACACAGATACCCTAACGCCCATTAGACATGTGCTGGACATTAAAGAAAATAATATCAAACTGTAAGAAAAAACTAAAACCTCAGCAGATTCCTAAAGCGGATCAAGAGTGCCAACACAGTCTTCCTGTCTCACACTCGCACAGATCCTCTTGGGAAAGGAAGAATATTGAATTCTTAATTTAAAAATTCTTTAATCCCTTCATCTCCTGTCTGGTTCAGGCTAAGACACTCGTCTGGATGGAAAGAAAGAGAAGTGTGTGCTGGAATGTGTGTGTATGTGCATGTGTTTCTAATGCTATATCTATTGACATTTGCTGAATTATAAAAGTAGTCCACTACAGTCAAGTTTCGTATATCTCCCTCATAATTTTGACCATCTCTTGGGAACCGTGTTTTGTAGATAGCTTTGCCATTTCACAGCTATCTTATACGCACTTCCTGTGTAATTTTTTCTCACTCCCCTTCACCTCTCTTTTATTAGCTCAAGTATCCATTGTCCCTTGTGAGGCTCAGCTGATGTTGCCTTTGCCATGCTTCATCAATTGATTTAGAAACCTCTCCCTGTAGTCTCAGCTTTTTCACTGAAAAATAACTGAAAGTTTTTTTTTGTGTGTAAATGTAATTGCAGACATGCATGCATGTTCTCAGTATGACTTAAATACAATGTCACCTTCTGATGGGAATTCCAATGCTGTTTAAATGTCTGCGTCCCAGGAGATGTGGGCTAATTATACTATTAGCTTTGTAACATGACCAAGAGCACGTAGTGATCTGGAACAAAAGAAAAAAAGTATATTTCTATGTTTGGTTCTTCAGAGAGGAAAGTGAAGTATGGAAGTCGCACCATCCTTGGGTGCCTTTTTGAGGGAAGGTTTACATGTCAGCAGATAAAGTTACTGTAGGTCTTTTTCCTGACCTTCGCAGCTCAAGCTTAGCTCCTCAGCGCTTTATCAGGAGTTTTTATTAGAAGGGAAAGCTTTTCTTACGGGAAAAAAACACGGCATGTTTCCAAGGCCACAGGAGGAGTCTGACTTTCCGTCTCATACAGACACTGTCCCTAGTACAACTCCAGATATCTGTTCAGGGATTGTCGGCTATCTGTGTCCTCAGAAATATTTAGCTTAGCAACTACATTTACATAAAAAAAAAAAAAAAAAGATAAAGAAATTGGATGGACGTTTTCTGCCCAGCAGCCCGCTGAAGACGGCAGTATGAATTTCCAAGCCAGACGAGTCACGCTGCCCGCCATCACTCCGCTTTGCCTGCAGAAGCGGGTAGGAACACAAACACTTTCTTTTAAGCTCCAACTATCAACTAACCTCTGTTTTCTCTTCTTTAGACAAAAGTGTAGCAAACCAAAACTCTATCTAACATCTGTTTGATTGCTTACATGTGCTTGTTTCATCAGCTTTTCTCTAATGTTAGACATGGTTTAGACTTTGGTTTTCCTGTGTTGTGGCATGTTTGGAAGGCTGGTCTTGCGGTAGAAACCGTACACATTTATTCCCTCCACAGAGTTTCCCGTGCTGAAGAGCTTGACTATGAAGGAACAAAAACATTTAATTCAGTTCAGTTTCTCTTATAATTGAAAATGTACTGACTTGTCACATTATAGTGTTTATGAAATGTGTATTTTGGTATCATGTGGTTCTGCAGGTTATATTGTTACAGCTCATTGATTACGTGTTCTGCATCCACGTGCAAGCGCTTATCCAAAACATTGCGTCTCTGCTGGAAAACCAGATAATTTCACGGACCCACATTACGAGGAATCATCAGTGCAGATTAGAGAGTAATCCAATGAGACAAGGTGCAGTGGAACAGGTTGAATTCACACACTTGTCCTAGAGAGAGAGAGAGAGAGAGAGAGAGAGAGAGAGAGAGAGAGAGAGAGAGAGAGAGAGAGAGAGAGAGAGAGA
>JAQQZR010000035.1:16693120-16709604 GCA_030068235.1 Notoglanidium macrostoma | reverse complement strand
AGAGAGAGAGAGAGAGAGAGAGAGAGATTTCTGAGAGGCTGGGTGTCAAGTGCATGCATGCATGCAAAAAAAAAAAAAAAAAAATTCCGCCAGAGGTTAGCCCCTTAACCTCTCTGGAATCTGTGGATCCGGATTCTTGTTTTTCACTTTTGTGAAGATTACATGTCTTTCCCATTTAGTTTATTATAGTTGCTAAGTGGTCAGTGAATAACATCCTTTGAGATGAATAACAGAATTGTGAACTAAAAAGGGTTAAAATTATGTCGAGAACATTCAGAAGACAGCACATGTATGGATCCAAAATATTTGTCGTGTGTGTGACTGCTCAGAGCTGTTTGGGACCCTGTCATTTATATTGAGGGCAAGAGACGGATGGATGGCGAGAGACTGAGGGAGCACTGGATAAGTTCTGGTCAGGCCAAGGCCGGATGTCTGATTCTCAGATAAAGATGCAGCTGTGAGGCGAGAGGTCTTGATAACAGGAGGCCAGGCTCTAGTGAACTGGTCTATACTGCCCTGTCCTTGAGTTGAAGACTATAAAGCATCTTTACAGGCTGGAGTAGGTCTAACCTGGAAAACACAGCTTGCTGTCTTCATTCGAGTTCATCAGTTCAGAACACGCAGTTCTGCAGTGTGCAGGACTGAATGCCAATTCTAACAAGTGACTAAGTATACTTCGCTTGTAACCTCGTAAACTCTCAGACTTATTTTCCTCATGCTTATAATTTAAACGTAAACCGATCTGAACAAACAAATTAAAACTGTTTAAAAGTTTTTTCCCCAAACCATCTCTTACTTTTGGTTTGCAGTTAGGTTTAAGATGAGAAACTTCAGAACTCGCACCAAAACATTTGTCCTCGATCAGCTTCATCTTAAGAAGCCACTGAGCATATTTTTTTAAGTCGAAAGTAGAATAGAATGTGCTTGGGTCTATTCACAGACACATCACCGCAGTATGATTACTACTGAAAAATATCTTGGTTCTAAAATTCCCTTTCACAAAATGGGCAGATGATATTAAATAATGCACGAGTGTCTGTCAGGAAAAGTGAGGCAAATGTATTTTTTTCTGAGAAAACGACCATAAAAAAAAAAAAAAGTGGTTTGAAAAGACATGGCTCTTTTATTCCACTATTCCGTGAGGAATGGAAAGCTTGCGCAGTGTTTGTGTTTTGTTATGGCACTATACGCCCCTCAGGCAAGATTCCCGCTTCATAAATACATTTATAAAGGTTTGTAAAACAGCAATACCTCCACGGGAACTAATTAGGAACTGGAAAGAAGGAACAAAATTTATCAGTGCAGTTCCTTAATTGCATTGTACGATGAGATGCTGACAGTTGGTGCATAAAGCTGTCATGGACATAATCAGGTTACTGCTAATCTTATTTCCTTGTTTAACTGAGCGATAGCCGGAGGGAGACAGTCTCTCAGTGTTCTACTCTCCCCAAGCATGCTCTGCTTCAAAGCTTATCTGTGCACACGGAGAGCCAGACACCCATTATACACACACTTTTTTTTTTTTAACGCTTGACTTGTGGACTTCCTCAATCCTCTCAGGTTTTAGAATATGCTGAATGGAACAGCTGAGTGAGTTGTGCATGTGTCTGTCCATGTGTGCTTAAAGTGTATGATCGTATGAGTTCGAGGTGCACCAGGAACGGCAGACTTATTTTTCAGAAAGAGTAGAACTGAACACACTCAGAAGCTGATTACTTTACTTTTACTAGGCTACTATGGCAATAAATAGAAAATTCATTGATGTTAGATAAAATTTGTAATGCATCTGAAAGTGGGGAGGTACTGGTAGCATCAAAACGGCATGAAAGCCAACACACTAGAAAAGAATGAGAAAGGAAATCCGAGATAATGAGTGAGATGAGTCATTCAAGAGGTTGTTGAAAAAGGAAATTCTGTTTCACAAATTAGGAAACAAATACGAACCTGATTAAAATTGTGTGTACAAAAAAAAAATGATCGGAGGCCGTGTGTTTACATGGTTGTGTGTGTACGAGGGTGAGAGAGAGAACAGTAGATACTACTGAATGCAGGTCTTTGTGCCCAGTGATAGCACTCAGCACAGCTTGCACTGCCCTTACAGATGTTTTATCTGCACTTTGAACTGTGCTTTTATTACACACACACACACACACACACACACACACACACTAACTATCTAAAGATGTCCGTTAAGTCACTAACTAAAACGTTTCAGCATTGCACCAGACAAATGTGTTCTCTAACAACCAGCATTTGAGGATGTCTATTGGCGGTTTCCTTTTAGTTTTTTTTTTCTCCCTCATCTGTCCTCAAAATTGAGAGGACGGCTCACTCAGGGATGCCAAATAAGGACACGGTGAGAAAGCTGAGCCTCTGCACAGTGCTGCATGTATATTTAAGTATCTAATCAAAGAAGAGTGAGCCGTGGCCACAGATGTGTGTTCTCAGTGAGGGAGAAATGGCCATTGGACTTCTCCATATACAGTATCCAAAAAGTGCACAGCAGACAACTACGACTTCAAAACTAGATTTCATCCCAGCTCATGAAAGAAGTGCTCTTTCTGTCATATTTCAGAAATTCACTGCATTTTAAAAAAAAAAAAAAAAAAAAAAAAAAAAAAAAAAAAGACTTCACTAATGATTACCTGAAGCCATTTTAACTGTACTGATGCTTCTGTGACATGGAGGAGAGTCCTGTTTTAATGCAGTCTGAATTTGGTGCATGGACTACATGTTTAGTGTTCGGATTGCAGCTCTGTCTGATACCAATGCAAGACAACACCCTTGCAGCAATGGAGGCTGAAAAGTGTTCTACCTCCGCAGGCTGTGCAGGAAGCGAAGGCACTTTTGAGACCTGATCAAGTCGGCTCTGATTTGAAGCTTTGACGGATTCTGGAGGAACTGCAATTATAAAAATCCAAAGACACCCTGTCTGCTGGGATTTCTAAACATGACGTAGTGCTGAGATTCATTTAGAGTTAAGGCTATCACAGGAGGTGAGGACTGATGGGTGCTAAATCTTTCTAGCACATTTGACAGTTTGCCTTATTTTGGTAAAGGAACATAAGTAGCAGATGCTGCTACTTTAGACCAATGCTGTAAAGTCCAAGTGTGGTCTGCAAATACGTTCACTTCAGAAAGGTTTTTCACTTTGCAAAAATAGTTTTTATGGCCTGAATGCTGTGTACAAAACGGAAAGTAGTTGTCTTAATAACTCGGGTTGACTCAAGTGTCGGTACCTTATAAGACAGATGTTTGCTAACTCAAAGTGGCAGTAAACCGTATTTGATGGCCCACATGAAAGGGTTGCCAAGATACTTCATCCTGTTTAGATGAAAATGCTAATTGTATTATTCTGTATATGGTTTTGGAGTAGATGGGATGTTGTATTGTATTATGGGATTGCTGTTGAGGTTGGTGAGGTTAATTTGCTGATTTTCTCCTTATTTTAGTCATGCCTAATTCCCAGAGGAATGTCTGGAAACATTATATGGATAAAATCTGTATTATCGAAGGCGTGGAGCCGTATGAACTCCTAGAGAGAGTGGAATGATCTGCATATACTGCCTCTATAAGCTTACATTACAGTTACAGTGCCTTCATTGTTCTACCCAACAATTTTATTGATATTTTCCTCAAGGAGATTTTGACAGTTAAAATGAGTATATAAGCATATACTACCACAGAAACATTGCGTCCCTTGTTTCCCCTCCACATAGGAAATCAGTATAATGGTAGTTTTATTTTTATTTTTTTTATGATGGCGGTCATGGGTGCTGCTGTGGCAGTTTATAACACAACAATATCGTCTTTAAATAATGACTCCAACAGTGAAACACTAGTTATGCTGGCCATCTGATTAGGTGACTGACTAACCCTGCCAAAATAACAGCTCACCCAGTAGACATTGTGCCATGACATCGCATTCCTAAGCCCTATACAGGACATAACCGATGCTCTCGAATTGGCTCTGACTGATGGGCAGAAAGAGGCCATTCCTCCCTCTGAGAGAGCAGGTTCTCTTCAACTCTCAGCCTCAGCTGGCTATAGCTTTGCCAGAATTCAAAGTCATGAGCCTCGAATGAAGGGGTGAATACAAAGATCACTTCACCACCAAAGATGCTGACAATGTTAATGTTTTCTAGCTTCAAATGGACTGTAAGGCTGGAGGGAATAAAATAATTACGTAATCATTGGAGTATCATTACGTAATCATTACGTAATCACTACGCAATCTGTTTATTGTCAAAAATAAACTGATCCATGTCTCTTGCTGTGTAGGTGCCATTTTTCTCTTTTTTGCACTGTAGATATAGTGCAGGATTATAGGATGTGTAGGGCAATGTACGCTCCCTTCAAAAGTCCTCCAGAGGGCATTATCTCATCAGACGCTATTATATGCACACATTTGATTCAGACATGTTTGGAATCCATGACTGGAAAGCACTTGTAAAGTTTTAGTCCCATGTTATGTCTACCATTGCTGATTAGTAAACTGAAGGTACTCCTTTTTTTTTTTTTTTTTTTTTTTTGGGTGAAGGTTAAGAATATCAACACACATCTGTGTGTTTGCCATAAGCATGAATTGTGCATGTGACCTGTTCATCTTCACCTCATCACTACATAGACTGATATTAATATGAGCATAAATAATAAACAGCCTTGATTGGACAACCTAACAGCAGGACAACAGTCTTTCTGTTTCTCTCTCTCTCTCTCTCTCTCTCTTTCTCTCGCTCACATTCTCTCCCTCCCTCCCCCATGCTTCCCCTCCTCACATTTCATCTCGTGTCTCTTTACCCCTGTCTTTCCTTTACTTCCCTTCCACCCCCCCCCCATCTTTCTCTAACCACCTTTATTTAACTTTACAGAGTTGATCTGAACTAAAATTACATTTAAGTAACATGGTCATAATGGGTGCAGATCCCATGCTGAGAACTATAGACAGGGCAGGGGATGGGGTTGATCCCGGCCATGGGAAAAGCTAGGTGAAGCGAGCCTTGTGACTTTTTCTATCCCTTCTCCACTCCACCCCCTTTTTCCCAGTTCCCTTCTCTCTGCACTATCCTCCTCTACTCCCCTTTCTCTGGTGGTGGTGAGGGGTGGGCGGAGCTTGTCCTGGTATGGGGTGGGCAGGGCTTACCCCTGGAGGCTGCAGTTAGTGAGAGATGGCAGGTGATTGGGCAGAGTTTAGTGACATACAGCAGGAGAGGCAGGAAATACTGGATCTCGGAGCCTGTTCTCTTAATTACCTCATTTCAGTTCAGCTGCAGAGAGAGACAGACTGAGATAGAGGAAGGAGAGCGTCTGCGAAAGACAGAGAGGCGAGCGTAAGAGACGGGAGGAGGAGAACAAGAGAGACCACGAGAAAACAAGAGGGAGAGAGCTGCTGCTCCCTCAGTACATGCATGTTTCTATGTGTCACCTAAAATCCTGCTCCTACAATGCTGTGTACTCAGCCTTACCTAAATTGCAGAGCTAGCCCCAAATCCCAGCTCTGCTTGCCGTCTAATACGGGGGTAAGTTATGCTAAAATCCAGATTTTCTGATTTGTTTTCCTGCATGCATGTGTGTGTGTTTGTGGTTGATGCCTTGCGGAAGAGGCTAAAACACTCCTCTCTTTCTGTAAGGGATAAATCGAGCTATCATTGATAGCTGTTCTAAACTTAATCTGGACCGAAGGGACTCCGATTTGGTGATAATACGCACTGCTCGTTCTGCTGTTCCTTTCGGAGAGTGCGAGACTAGGAACTGTGAAGCAAGTGAAAGGGAACATTCATGATCTGCTCCCAGTTTGCTGGCCTGGTTCTCACTGCCTCACTGTCATTCGAAATGAATGGGGTGTTGAGTGTGGAGGGCGTGAGGTGTGAGGTAGCTTGCGGTATCAAATGAGCTCCATTAATGACACGATTCTCTGCCCTTGCACAAAAGGCATATACTTGAGTATTAGGTTCATATGTTTTTGTCATTTTTGACTTCTCTTCTGAATCAGTAGTCATAATTGTAGATCAATTTTCATATGATTTCCCAGTCACTGCTAAATAACTCAGTCTGAAAACTTTTTCACTGGCTAATGAATGGGTTCCTGTGTGGAAGGTGATCAAAGTATACAGTGAGGACAACAGCAGTCGAGCCGTGGAGGTCCCCAGTGACATCACTGCCCGGGATATCTGCCAGCTGTTCATTCTAAAGAACCACTGCATTGATGACCACAGCTGGACATTGATTGAGCACCTTGCTCATCTGGGTATTGGTAAGTGCATCCATCTGTGCCCCTATAATGCCCGAAAACTAATTTAACTTTAATGGAGCATAATGGTATCACTGTTTCATGCTTTGTTTTATGAGTCTTGTTATTCTGGCTTTCAAGCACCATCTCCGCTTAAGGCTATAGCTGTAATGTAACAGAACCCACTACAAGAAATACAGCCTCTTTGTGGTCTAGTTCTAAATCCTGCAATTTACTCACATGCTATGGAATTCCAAGTATTGGTCTTTTTTATACACACATCTTATCTAGTCCTGAATAAAACACTCAACAATCAGTTATGATTGTGCATTGAATCCCTTTTTATTACATCAGCAGCCATTTTTGCAACTAGGTTAAATCTGTTTCAGAGTTACAGTGCCATATAAAGCACCGAAGGCATTGTCCATGTTCTAACCAAATCAGGAAGATATTTGTCTTCATATGTTTTATCAAGTTCTTGAACCTTGAGAGCAGCTCACGGGATGACTAGAGCATCAGTGGCCTAGTAATGCATTGCATGATTTGGATAAAACCACTTACATTGCAGGATTTTACTGCTGATGCATGTGTTAGCATTGGTGATCAAATCATACTAATTTACAGATGGCATTACAGTAGGAGATCGGGCTTGATTCTGTCTCGACACTCGACAAAATATGTAATTATATGCAATTTATGATGCAGCACATGATGGATGGCAACGATAAACATCTCTCACATATCAGACAATAATTGCCGCTTAACAGACAGTGGGAAGTACCATCCTCAGACTGTTTCTCATGCTGTCTGTGAGATAACTTCCCCAAGCAGTAAACCTCCTATAAACCCCCCTTTGTGTGGCATGCAGAAGGAGAAACGGGCTTTATGGGGTTAATGCTTTTTGAGTCTGAAGCAGACACCGAAGCTTTAATGTAGTGTCTGAGAGTGGAGACCTTACCTTCAATTAATCGATTGTGGTTTGAGTAGCAAAATGTAGAAAGGCAAAAGAACTTTGGCTCTCGCACTGAGCAGCTTTTTCTAGCTTTGCACTAGAAGTCTGATTCCTCCTTAATGAAGATGTAAGTGAGGAGTGTAGGAGTCCTGGAGAACAGAAATAAGACAAGAAGATAGTGGGGTGTAAAAACCCAGCCATCCATCCATCCATTATCTGTACCGCTTTATCCATCTGGGTCGCGGGGAAGTTGGAGCCAATCTCAGCATGTTCGGGTGAGAGGCGGGGTACACCCTGGGCAGGTCGCCAGTCCACCACAGGGCCAACACAGACAAACAGCCACACACGCTCGCATTCACACCTATGGGCAATTTAGAGTGGCCAGTTGACCTAATCTGCATGTCTTTGGCCTGTGGGAGGAAGCCGGAGCACCCGGAGGAAACCCACGCATGCACAGGGAGAACATGCAAATTCCGCACAGAAAGGCACCCTTGGATCGAACCCAGGACCTTCTTGCTGTGAGGCGACAGTGATAACCACTGCACCACCGTGCATGTAAAAACCCTTCACATGGAAAAATAAGGGTGAATATATTAGCCTGGGAGAGAAAGTTTCAACCTTGATCTTTCTCGAAAACATCAGTTTTTACATAATTAAATTTTCAAGGACCCTTTAACTGACTGGAGACTGAGGCGTGAATAAAGATTTGTAGTAACGCACTCGGAGAACTTGGGCTGGAGCTGCAGCTTTCTCCTCTAAAGTTTGACATCCAAAGCTGATCTTGAGTACAACTGGAGAGCTTTGATGCCTTATGTTTGCATGTGCATTGGGCACGAGGTGGGAATACACCTTGATTGGCCTGCCAATTCATCACAGGGCATGTTTTCTGAATTAAATGGATAAGAAAAAGCTCTGTCCATTTGTACATGGTTTACATTTTTGTGGTCACAAACTGAAGTGAAATTCAGGAATGGTTGATGATGGAGGGAATGGTGGAGCCAAGTGGAGCAGGGAGCTCCAATGTGTGCACTTGCTTAACTATTTACATGCAGAAGAGTTTGACTCCGTGAAAGGGAATATCAAAGCCCTCAGGTTCATCTTTGGCCAATACAGAGGTGACCGTCAAGTAAGAGTAGAAGAGGGGAAATGAGCATTACTGTGAAATCTGGGGGAAGGTAAAATCATGTTCATGACACGGAATAATCATGGAATAATCAAGAAATGAATGTCATCAGAAAGTCAGACTGTTGGAACAGTAAAATGGTGAGAATGAATGGGTGGTGGGATAAATGGATTTCAGAAGGAATAATGAATAAGTGTTACATGTAGGGTTTGGGATAAGAAATGATGGTCTTTCTTCCAAACATAAGTACGGTTCAGCTCCACTGGGCAGGAAGTGGTTAACATCACTGGCAATGACTCCTGCTGGTGTAGGCTACCTTCCACACAGGAATATTCCTCAACACAATTCTTCACACCATTGCATAATTCAACCATCTGTTCCTTCCATCCTCTTATTCAGTCCATGTATTTCTTTCTTCTGTGTACCCCTATTATGCTTCTATCATATCTTCATAATGGTAGAAGAAATGTGCAATCATTTTTCTCCTCTCCTGTGTTTATTTTTATAGACAAAGTCACTGAGCCTTAACTAGCACATATATACTAAACAGGCCTGATTGAATGCTATCATTGAAACAGCATGTTTCCTGAAAACGCTCTCTGTTTAAATCATTAAATCTAAGACCCGCTGCCACAATTAAATGCAATTTGTTCCATAAATGTATGATAAGTGCCATAATGAGCCCATTTGTGGCTAACAGGCTTTTCCCTGAAGGAGTCTGATTTTTAAAAGTAGGTTAAATTTATTATTCCGTTTCTGACGTATGATATTTCTGTAAGTGGTAGACAATAATTGGAGAGTGATTCACCTAAACAGTGGGGCTCCATCACATGATGCACACATGGAACAATTAATTGCTGAGTATATTTCTTGGTGGTCTATGAGACCAATATTATCCTCAACTACTCTCTAGCTGAACTGAAGGCCTAAATAACAATAATATGAAAAAAAAAAATGGCCAACATAAATCCATGCAAATGGGTGACAAATATAAGAACTAGTACCACTGTTATGCTGTTGGGGTGTAAGTTTCACGTCTTCGCATTGAGGGAAGGGTCGGTCAATACGAAGTTCTTTTGACTGATTATCCTCTGATGAAACGTTTATGTCCTGATGGGAACGGTCTTTTCTAGGATAATGTCCCCATCCTTCTTGTTGGTTCTTCCATTAATTTGTCACCTAGACATGAGCACAATGCAGGCCTAAGCATTAGAATTGGAGCAAACAAACTACTAATGTAATAAACAGTTATTACTGTAGGGAAACCGCAGTTGTGGTTTAAATGGTTAAATGTTTCAGTAAAAGTTTGAGGCTGTTTGTCGGTGGCAGGTGTTTAAGATGTAAAGGACACTGGGAAAATACACAATAAGCCCAGTGAACCATGCTGATAGCTATTACTTTCTGTGCTGCTAGATCGTGATGACTTCTTGAAAACAACTTGAAGCTTAAATGAAGTGTAAGATTCAATAACTCTAGACATCAATGGGAAATTTTGTAAATTTTTTTTTTTGTCAAATCAGTTTCACAATAATGTTGTGGAACTCCATTTTGTTATGAGCCATAACGATATTTTGGAAATGAAATTTATTTCATTGTTATTTTTTTTTTTTTTATCTACTTTTTTACTGCCTGGGTTTTAAAGACAATATTAAATCAAGTTTAACAATAAAGGTTAAATAGTGTATTCATTTTGTATTTTTTCCCTCTTTGTAACATTTTAACTTTTTAAGATATGACCGCTTGAGCTAATATGGTATTGTGATGGGCAGAAGGATGGATTCCTGTGTCTCGTCGTAGCTCAAGAGCATAGATCTTACTTTAGTTCCTGCATTATTCCTCATTCTCTTAATAGTCTCTGCAAGTGCTGCAAGTACATTCACATACAACTTATCCAAAATGCATAAAATGCTGATTGGAGATTCCACAACCTGCTACTGGCAGAAGCTTGCAACTGTCCACAGATCAGCAAAGAGTAGAAATACCCTGTGCCTCACAGCAGGAGATCACAGATACCCAGAGAAACACCCAGGATGCCAGTGCATTTTGATTAGGCTCGCCAGCCCTGATTGCAGTTATGCTATGGGAATTAATTAGTCTTGAATATCATCATTCTCTCTTCCAGATGGCTTGCTCTAAATAGCCACTTTCTATTCATTCATTAAACATTCGTTTAGGTTTCAAGGAACTGAATAATGTTTAATGATAAAGTGGAGCAATGTAGTTGACTCGGTCGGCTTCCCCTGACTCCGTGCACCTCGCACTCATTATAATCAAAGATTACTCATTGATGAGGCAAATAAAAAAAAAAAAAAGTAAAACTTTGTTAATAATTTATTTTTCAAGCCTATATTAGCTGTGGTTGGAAGTCCAAACACTGAAGGTGTCCCTAAAATATAGTGCTCTCGTAGTAATACTTTATTGAATTTAATAATAATAAATTAATTTATTTACTTTATTAAATTGTGGATGTAGAATTAAGGATGCCGATGTAGATGGGTGTATTTTTCTTTTTCCTTTCATCTTCACCATGACTTCTCTTTTCTTTTCTTGCTTTCAGAAAGAATCATAGAAGACCATGAATCAGTCCTGGAAGTGCAGTCTAACTGGGGCATGGACTCGGACAGCCGCCTGTATTTCAGGAAGAATTATGCCAAATATGAATTCTTCAAGAAACCGCTGGTGTGTGGTGTGTTTGTGTGCGTTGTTCTTGGAAAAAAAGTCAGTATGTGCAGCGTAGGTAATGTATAACTGATTGGCGCAGTAGCAGAAATGCGACACCAGGTTTCTTTTTTAAAATTATCTAATTTATAATCCATGCACGAAATAAGCAATTTATATACACTGACGCCCCAATCATCTGGCCTTTGAGGCCCGTGCTTATTTGGACAAACAGAGACTCAAGTGAATTACCAGTCTTATTATCCGAGTTCTGTTTAAAAGGCTTTGCTATGGTTTAAAGACAGGCACTGGGTTTTAGAGCTCTGTTTGACTTGCGACTGCCTTTGATCAGGCAACTTAGAGAGGATTATTCCTTTCCGGATGGTTTAGGAGAAATGATGAGTTATAGAGGTGACTCAAATTTCATGCAAACCTTTAGAGTTTGTTACTCCTTCAGAGTAATCTTGATGGCTGTTTTTTGTTGGTAGTGATTGATGTTTTCCTCATGTTAACAGGATTTCTTTCCAGAAAGCATGGTGTCTGTATCGAGTGAAGCCAATGGCCTCATGAACCACTCGCAGCTTATCCAGGTATCGCCTTTCAGCAGTCTCCTTGTCCCCAAATCCCTATTTTAACACCTTTAATTCCCAATATATAATTCAGTTATTTAGCTTAAAACATACAGTTGCAGTTGCAGTCTATTTACAGTCATCAAGGACATGAATGTCATTTGCAACATTGGGCTTTCCATGACTTCTTTGAACTGTTCTTTTTCTGCTAAGGGACATTAAATTCAAAGAAGTCACTGAAAGCCCAGTATTGCCATTTCATTCACGTCCTAGAAGACTGTGTGTAAACTGACTGCAACTGGATTATTCTGTAAATATTATAAGGATGAATCCATTATTGAGGTGCCATTTGGGTCCCACTGATATTACATTTATAAATATGTATGTAACGACCAAAGACAATTTAAACCTAGGTAAAGTGTCCTTCACAATGACCTATGCACATGTTCATGTTCACACCTATGCAAATAACTTCAAATATAATAAAAACCTATTTACAGATAACACCATTAAAAACAAGAATTTTTGCCTTTCCCAATCCCGTTACAATACTTCAATGTGTGAATCCATTTAACATCTCATGCTTGAAGCATCCATTTCCATGAGTCATCGATTATAGCTTAAGAAACATTATACATCTTAGTATCTTACAACATTCACTTAAGCCTTCTACCTAAATGTATTCCCCTCATGAAATATTTAGAATATTGCACAAGTCATGATTCAACAGGACGTTGCATTATCTGAACTTCCTGAAGATCATTGGAAGAAGAAAAGTCCAATCTCATGGTTTTGTTTTATTTTTATGCTGATGCATGACTGATGTAGGTCACTTTAAAGTACTTATAGTTTGAAGTTATAGATTGAAATTCATTTAAAAAAAGTTATGTTAACCATATTTTGTGCTTTTGCTAGTTCTATTAACTTAACTTATTAACGTTGCTAAAACGCAACTCATTTAAGAGCAAAATGCAGCCATTGTTAAAAAAAAAAAAAAAAAAAAGACACCCTGGGGGAAAAACATTTTTAGAATGGTTAAATGCACATTGTTTTAAATTCAGTGATCAAACATAAAGTTTTCTCATTTTAATTAGTTACTTCTTAACAGTAACAAGGGCTAAATGGCACTCCAGTTGAGGAATCACCAATAAATACAGCGAAAAGTTACATTACAGAGTGTGTATTGAAAGCCTCGAAGTTTAAGGGGTTAACATGGGAAATTGGGAGACAAGCTGTAAAAGCACTTCTGCTTTTATCATTTTACTATTCTGAGAGTTTCTCACGTGAAGGATCGTCACAATGAAAGATGTCTGTCTGTGTCCGTGCGCTCTTAGACATTTCTCAACTCCAGCACATGTCCTGAAATCCACGGTTTCCTCTACTCGAAAGAGCAAGGCAGGAAGTCCTGGAAGAAGTTCTATTTTGTGTTGAGAAGGTCTGGGCTGTATTTTTCCAATAAGGGCACATCAAAGGTAATGCAAAAAAAAAAAAAGAAAAGAAAACCACAGTCATTCCTAGCATGACCTATAATTTTATGCAATAATCATTCTCTCTCTTTCCTATGACCCTGCAATACCTAGCTAAGTATAAATAGGTTGAACGTGTTCAACTCTTTAAAGGTATATAATACCTGCAGCTCTTGGTTCTAATCATGCATTGCACCACTTGATCTTACCGCTTAGACTCTAGAGACAAGTAACATTACTTACTCAAATCACTCCTAGCTTATCCAGTCTGAGACAAATATAAGTGACGGACAGAGCTCGGTTTGATAAGCCTGCGACAGATCATTTCAAAGCACCCTCATTCAAGCACTAATCTCCTGCAGTCCTGCTGTTAGATGTGACGGTTAGATCGAACAGCACAGCATTGTGGCCCTCGGCTGGTCAGAACTGGTCGGGTAGGATTGTGTGCAGCAGATCCTGGGGCTGTGCCAGTGTCTGAACCCTTCCCACTCACCACAGGTGAAGCTTATACCTGCTATGTGCCATGCCAACCAGTGCTGCCCTCCTTCCCTTTTTTTCCGTTTTTTACAACAAAGAGTTGTTGTCAGGCACGTAAGAGGAACCCGCTCTCTACTAACTAATACCGCCCGGGTGCACAAAGCCGCTCTACACCTTCTCCACATCTTTGCATTTGCTTACGTTTATTATAATATTTTTTTTAAAGCATATTCCTGTTAGCCATATTAAAGCTGGTTGGTTTTGGCCCGTGTGGCATTCCTTTCTCTTTTTCTATCCACAGGTCTGTCAATCTCAGTCTCTTTTGTGTGCCTGTGCCGATTATTAGCTGTTGTGAAATTAGAATAGTGTAGCACATGGACAAAATGAGACAAAAGCTTGCTTTGTGTTGCTTTGCTTGGGAAAGCCTTTCTTTCTTTTCTCCCTTTCTCTCATTCTCTTCTTTTCACTTGGCTCCCTTTCACTGTTGTTAAGATAAAGCTGCTGGCATCGCAACATGTATGCTTCGGTCTTCTCTTGTACATATTACACCCTGGTTGTAACCGAGAAGGTAGCCCCATTTGAAATCGAAGAGAATGCTATATAAGTGTCTTGCATTGTGTGAGTTTTGCCCTTGATTTTAATCATAACATTGCGAAGTCCTTGAGAGTGTTTCCAAACACTGAATGCTTAATCCGCATCTTTTAAGTGGAGCTTAGATGAACCCTCAAACTAAATCCACAGCTTTTTAACTGGTCCAGTAATTTTAGTCCCACTGCTGCAACGTAAGCCACAGTCTTAATGTCCTCCTACGCGTTAAACCCTGTTGCTGCTCTCTCAGCTTCTTCACTGTAATGTCTTAGAATAACAATGTTAAACCATGACGGCCTCAGCTGTGCTTCCTGTGCTTTAAAAGTAGGCATTCACCTTCAGCTTTGGTATTTTGTTTAAACCATTATAGGGCTTGTAATTGTTCACATTTACCTTTTTTTTTTTTTTTTTTTTTTTTTTACTTCTTCTTGTATGGTCTTTTAGATATTTCCTAGCTTCTTGCTTCACTCCTCCTCTGTGCTGCATAATTTTCTGCCTCCAAGCACTCCCCAGTTCACACACATTCATTCATTTAGCATATGTCCTGATAGTGTTCTAGATGCTGGACATGGCATACATGTTTACATTCATCCCTCTGCTATGGCAGGCTTAGGGTTGGCGCTCCGGGATAGGGCCGGAGGAATTTAGGGCACCGCCACCCAGTGATCGTCTTCACATAATCACCGTCATACACATTTATTTTATTGCATTAAAACTCAACTGATGTGTTGAGAGAGGTTTCTCTCTGTTTCTCTTCCTCATATGTAAGGAACCCAGACATCTGCAGTTTGTTGCAGAGTTTTGTGACAGTGATGTCTACACTCTGTTATCAGCCAGGAAAACACATGGAGCTCCCACAGACTACGGATTCTGTATAAAGGTATTTGCGGACGTTTCTTTACAACACACCCACATAAATCCACAAGCACACAAGTTTCACATATTTGATTGTGCAATGTCGATGTTGAATTATATTACACACACCATCTGTGCATAGTTAGCTTTATGAGATAATAACCCTAATTAAGTGTCCCATTTGTCTGTGCCTCATTGTTTAATGGGTGTTGTACAAAGCCATAATCAAACACGGTGTCTGGCGTCTTATCTCGCTTCATCATTTTAGTGTTGTGAGAAGCCAGAAATGATCTTAGTCATGGAGATGTTATGGAGATAAAATGTGATTGATATCCTAAGATGATTAAGAATGTGACTGGAATATGTGTCTACGTGTGATTCGGTGCAGCCGAGTAAGTCTAGCTCAGCCCGGGACCTGAAACTGCTGTGTGCGGATGTTGAGCAGACCAGAACCTGCTGGATCACGGCCATGCGCCTCTTCAAGGTGAAAACTCTCTTCGTCACTCTTTGGAATTCTCTTTCTTCCTGCCTCTCTCCTTTGATCTCAGTCTTTTTCTAGATGACGGACGTCTTTATGGTGCACATCTGAAATGAGGCACCGAGTCATTTGAGAGGAGGATCTTCTCAGAGTAGAATGTGTCCATGTAATGTCGCACGATCACTACCTGCTCAGTTGATCTTTCTCTACCTCCACACTCCATAACTCGACATCTCTACATCCATCACTCTAACATGGTTCTATGTATTGTAATGTGTGCAGTTTGGAATGCAGCTGTACCAAAACTTCATCCAGCCTCATCAGAAGCAGAAAAGCTCTCCAATGGTGAGTGCATCTATCCATGGCTATGTCCTGAAATAGGTCCGTAGTTCGTTAGAATGCATGTTGATTAGTGGAAATTGAATTAACGTCACAATCCAACGCTGTGGTCAAAACACAGTAAGAAGAAAACAGAACATGATAATTCAGACTCGAACATAAAAAAAAAAAAAAAGGAATAAAAAAAAAAACAATCAGAGAAGCTAAAAACTAGTAAAAACCATATAGAGATGGTAGACTGGAGCAGTGTCTTGATTCTTGATTTAAACCCTTGTTTTTAGAGCAAAGGTTTGGAAACCGTTCAAAGTGCGCACTCTGTGTCCTCACAAATTGTTTCCAGTGAAGGCCCCAATCAGAATTACATGTGCCCTTATTGTTTTGAATACACTTACTCCGTTATTGTGTGTCTTAATGCTGTAAATATTTGAACGAGCATGTTCAAAAACAGTAGTAGCCCTGTCTTGTTATTTACATATTACATTTGATAAAGTTCTTTCTAAAACTGCATGTGGTTAGTCTAACTCGACAATTTTATGGGAGTAAGTTACTTGTCATTATATGACATTAGCAGCCAAATATCAATTAGCAGAAAATAAAAGCTGACAAAATATTGGTTAATGGTTTGTTTGACAGGTTGTTACCATTTGGTATAGCATGTGTGTGAGAGAAAGAGATCCATCCATCCATCCATCCATTATCTATACCGCTTTATCCGTCTGGGTGGCGGGGAAGCTGGAGCCAATCCCAGCA
>JAQQZR010000035.1:16658275-16681983 GCA_030068235.1 Notoglanidium macrostoma | reverse complement strand
GTGTGTGTGTGTGTGTGTGTGTGTGTGTGTGTGTGTGTGTGTGTGTGAGAGAGAGAGAGAGCTAGCTAACATAACATAACACTGGTGTCATTGATGAAACAAAATAATGTAAAATTTAGGACCAGTAGACATTTTTC
Source organism: Notoglanidium macrostoma (assembly GCA_030068235.1). NCBI lineage: Eukaryota > Metazoa > Chordata > Actinopteri > Siluriformes > Auchenoglanididae > Notoglanidium > Notoglanidium macrostoma. The sequence goes on along the minus strand of JAQQZR010000035.1, from coordinate 16,681,846 downwards.
TTATAAAGTGATAACTGAAACATTGGCATGTAACTGAAAATGAATACTTTATTCATAATGAAGCAATAGGGTGAGTTGAACAGATATAAATGTAGGTATCAATGGAAGGTCCCATATTCATTTTTTTATTTGAATGCCTGCCAGAAATGTGGTTCAGACAAGAGTTATTCATCAAGCTGGGAGCCCGTGGGTTTTTACTTTCATGCAAGGCAGAGAAAAAGTGCATTCATTAACATGAACTCGAGTTACTGAATCCATCCTTAGTAACTTCCTGGTAAAGGTTGTGGTGGTTAAAATTAGGTTACTAGCATATTTATATTTCGGGAACTAGAACAAACTAAATTTGTTAGATAATGCTAAAGGGAGGCATAAATAAAAATAATAAATAAATAAATACAAATAATTATGCAAACAGGGTTGAAAAACAATGAAGGCAAGTGATATAGCTGCTTCTGGTGTTTCAGGAGGCATATTGGAAGGATTCATGTTTAATTTCTTTAAAAAGAAAAGAAAAAAAAAACCTTTTCATTTTATACTACACTTACTTTGGTTTCAAGTTTGAATACAGACACAGATATGAATATTTGATGCACTGAACAGATACAGATATGGATACAGACATTGCATTATACTCTATACTTTAGATTCTTGTCTTGAGCAAATGTTTTCAGCATAGGCTCTCCGCTTACAGGATTCACTCGGGTCAGAGGATCTACTGTATAAGGAGTTGTGAATAATCTTAGTCTTCATTTACTACCTTTCATCTGGTTGAATTTGATGAGGCGGTCTTAACTCCAGCACAAAAGCAGCAGGTTTAATAGAGACTCTATTAAAGGACATTCACTGTGTCCTGTTGTCATGCCACACAGGCTCATCCCTTTCTGTGTGTTTCTTTGCATATTTTCTCCATTTTACCCAAGACCAGCAAAGCTATTCAAAGGATAAGAAGTTGCCATATCATTCAAAAGGAGAAAATCAGAAAAATCTCTCCATGAGTTTCAGATACTGTATATCCTGAGGCTTTATGTAATTCAAAAAGCATTCTGTTGAACTCAAGCTCCCTATCCACTGGACAGAATGCAGTCTTTGTACAATCACCTTCAGCCGTTCTCTTTGTTGTGACCGCTTTCTAAGTCAAGGCTCAAAAACCATTTATCATCACCAGACTCATCTTTTAGGTGAAGAATGAACGTATTTCACTTAGTGCAGCAGTTCCGTTTACTTCTAAAGGCTACTTTATTCATCTTAAGAATATATTTCTAGACTGTGGTACAGAAAGAAATCATGGCATTTCCTAACCTTATTCCACAGACCAGAATATTGCATGGATTTTGCTTTAGGATTATGTTTTGATGTTCTGTTTTACTTGAAAAATTAAAAGTATCATTAAACAGCCCTGCATTTCTACACACGTATCTCACACAGATTATCAGCTGCACAATTCTCTGTTCAAATTGAGGCCACAACAGTTTTAGGGCCAGTATATAAAATTAGTAATAGGCTTATCCTATTTGTATAACCTTATGTTAAGCCACTGTAATGAAAAGTGTAAAGCATATGGTAGCATGCAAGCATTTATGTATTCAATTATTCGTTTGTTGAGTTCGATATTTGAAATTTCCACCAGATGGCAGTAGATGACTTGCTGAGTCTGCACTTTAAGTTTAATTCATTCAGAGTACCAGCACAATATTGATTGTAGACAGCTTGGGTTTTGAAAGAGGCATGAGCACTAAAATGAATCATTATGGATATAATTATCTTAGATTTGTTTTTATATAATTATCAGTAAGACTTTATTTGGATGATTTGCTTGAGACACTCTACCAACAGTCAGCAACAGACCACGTACAGAGCTCCAGCAGATTCAACAGCATCCTGTTCATATTATATCTTTAATTATACATGATATATAAACATGTTTATATTTCTATTATGTTTATATTTATATATAATTAAATCATATAATGAATAATATGTCATCTAGATTGAATTATACGAAAACATTTGTTATTAAAAGTCTATTAATTCTTCATAATGAAAATCAACCATAAATTCTTGACGTGTTGTTGGGAATCAGGCCATACGCTGATCTATAGACATTACTGAATGATTTATAGACATTGTTGCCAGATGTATAGACATTGCTGCCTGATCTGTACACTGTTAATTGTTAAAGTAGATTATCCAGAGTAAACTAATTATCTGTGCCGCTTAGAAAATTGCAATCTTTATAAATGTGTGACAATCTGCAAAAAAAACCAAAAAAAACAACTGGATGCCACTTTGACTTAATTCTGGAAAACAACCAAAAATGACAAAAAAAAATGCCAATAATACACTCTGACGTCTTTACTTTAAGAAAACTATTATTTAGGCTATTTTCTAACCTTGTTTTGGCTGTCTGCCTGCAAAGATCATCGGGTAAAGAGCCAGGTTGACACACGCTAATAAAAAATACATAAATAAAAAGAAATTTGGTCAACAGAGCAGGACTGACTGAACTGATCAGTGATTATTGACAAAATGAGTAAGGAGACAACTAATTATATACCACATGTGATTTTTCCCTCAAGCAATGAGACAGAAAGTGATGTGTATGATGATGCTGATAATCAAAGTGAGAACTCATTTCCCATTTTAGACGTATAATTCTTAAAGATTTGGCAGTAATGTTGAGGAAATGTGAATGTAGAGGTGGGCAGAGCTTGTTTCTGTGGAATTGGAATGGAATTAAAAAAAATATTATTTCCTCCATTAGCCCTGCGATAGATTGGCAACCTCTCCAGGGTGTACTCCGCCTCTCACCTGAAGTCAGCTGGGACTGGCTCCAACTTCACTGTGACCCTGATGGATAAGCTGTATAGATAATGGATGGATGGACGGATGGATAGATGCATGGATGGATTTCATCCATTTTCATTTTTTGGGGGTAACCAGAATATATACGAATAGAGAAACATATTTCAAGTCACGAAAAACCTGAAGATTTCAGAACTACATAACAGAAAATGTAAAAATGTGTATATCTATAAGACACCCTTCTATATACAAAATAGAAATAGTAATCAGCTGTTTTCTTATCATAGTACCAAATACTAACTTACAGGTTTTACTGATTTAACTGCTTTCTCAACGTAACTTCATTTCCTGTAGGATACGGACATGGTTTGTGTCTGGACACAGTCTTTTTGGAGGAGGTTTGCAGGTAGAACTCGAACCCTATCAGAGATATGCATTCAGACATGAGGAAGTTCACACCAAGTTCATATGACATATTGTGTTTCATCCACATGCTCCTACACCTGTACCTGCTACCTACTGAGAATATGAATATATCACCTCTCTTCTTCCCTGTCCCCCCTTTCTCTCGCACTCTCTCTCTCTCTCTTACTCTCACTCACATGTATAGACTGATATAAATACCCCCCTTCTTTTGTACATGCTTTGCTGCTGTTAAACGCTCTCTTGGATATGTTTCTCCCATTGATCCATGTCTAGCTCCAGGGTCTTCCACAGACAGCAGCTGTCAGAAAGAGAAAAAGCTGCAGCTCTGGAATAGATGCTCCTTAATGAATTCACCATGTTAGTTACAGCCCAAGTGAGCTATGCTGCTCTGAGGCCTTTCTGGCTGCATTGCTCTCACTAGCGCTCAGGAGAAGTCAGAAGCTCTGTATATGGCCAAGGGAAGGCCAGCAACAACTGAGTCCTAGATTGAGGAATCAAATTCACTCTTGTTCTTAACTGTTACATGTTGCACTATTTGTACTTTATGCCATAGTGTATATCATGTTGTAGCATAATGCTGGGATACGATGTTTCTGTCCCTCTGTATATGTCTATAAGGATGGGATGACAATAAAACTTGACTTAGGCTGGTAAATGACCCCTAGATTGGACATGCCGGGAGCCTGAACACAGGCTTATATGACTTTCCTTCCTACTGTTAATGCCACAGCTAATGTCATCTAAGCCCCTAAGGTACAGAATGAACTACCATCAGTTTAGGTAAGAATCATGATAAATGCGGACATGCACATGCATACAGAGAGAGAGAGAGAGAGAGAGAGAGAGAAATGCACAGCATGATAAGAAATATAGATAGAAGCTCGATATTCTTTACAGTACTGATACACACAGACAAACCCGGATAGTGTTTGTAACTGAAACACAGCTGTCAGTTTTAAATGCTTTGAATAAAATCAAAAGCATCAGCTCATTCCTGAAGACATGAATGATATGTTTTTATTCATACAGATGTCTAATGTACAACAAGTCTAATATTCATGTACAAGTCAGGTACACTGTCTTTATGTTATATTAGTCTAGGGTATTGGCATGCACAGAAATCATGCAACAACAACAACAACAGCAAACATGTCACAACAATACATTAAATGATTCATAAATGACATCAGAATTCCTTGGAGTCATGCAAAAAGGAACAGCATAGTTCTAATCATTAATTAATGTTTGAAACTGAAAAAGCTTAAATTCAATTCAATTCAATTCAATTTTATTTGTATAGTGCTTGTAACAACAGACATTGTCGCAAAGCAGCTTCACAGAAGTAAATAAATTCTGAATATAAACTTGTGAATCTATACATTTATCTATATATATATATATATATATCCCTAATGAGCAAGCCTGAGGTGACGGCGACGGCGGCAAGGAAAAACTCCCTGAGATGGCAAATGACATAAATGACATGTAACATGCTTCACAGAACAACAGATGTGTGTCATGCAGAGGCAGCAGTTTGAACATATGACTTGAATAATAAGTCATTCTTTCTTCCAGTTAACGTGAATAAATCATTTGTGCTGAATATCCGTAATTAAGCTCAATTTTAGCCTCCTGGAAATAGACTGAAATGGGAGAAAATTACAATACCTAAGCAAAATGTGCTACAATAGACTGAGTAAATAGGCTGCTGTGTAAATATGATACCACCATCTACTGTATTAATATCATCTGCTAGTCGTAACAGTCTTTCAAAAGTGAACAAAATAACATCCATACTCAAGTATCAGCAACTTGGACTGTAAACTTGAATATTTACACAATTGTAACCTTTTTTCTCCCTTCAAACTTTCTTTCTGTTTTAATGCTATACCTTTTCTCTCTTTGATAGATTGCATTTAAGTTAATTGCAGTGTTTTAGCGTGGGTTTTCTCATCAGTAGGATAACCCCAGTTTTTTTCCCCATCCATTTCTGAGGTCTTTGGATGGCAAGTACCCTGCTTTGTTATTTGCAAGAATAACACATTCACTCATCCAATAATGGATGTGCTTTGCAGTTTCTGGTTTTAATAATCAATTATTGAGAGTAATTCTCCATGGAGTCACAAGAGAGTCATTAAGTCTCAAATGGCAATGGAAAAAAGACCTTATGGTATTCTTTCCAAAGCTCTATTTTTAAATAGAACAGACTCTGTCTTACTCAGTGGTGTTATTTAAATAGAACCCTGCCCAGTTGTGACTGGACATAGAAATGGCAACAAATTTATGTATCAGTGTGTTAGAATAAATTTCACAAGTCATTGTCTTGTGAAGGTGTTGAACGGCTATTGAATTTGGCCTGGATGCACAAGTGGAAGTTATTTTTTTGTGAAATAGTTTTATTCTTCTGATATACAGTGGGTTCAAAAATATGAGACCGCACTAATAATCTGGGATTTTCATTTAAGACAGGAAATAAACAGAAAGTTGTAGAACTTGAAATTTTTAAAACAAAGAAAGTCAATGTTCAAACCTTGAATATTTAGTATTCATGATTCTTCATTATTTCTACTATTTAAATTAATTCAGAAGTCAGATTTTCCTGTAGTATATGTATGTATATAGGTTACATGTATATATTCCAGGTACATACGTGTTCAGACGGCACTCCAAGTGGATTCGATCTAACGCAGAGTTTACAGAAATTTGTGAAGTCCATGGCAGTTCAAGTGTATGCTGTCATAAATGCAAAAATTAGACTTTTCACGCAAATGTGTGCTGATAATATAATTTGTAAAAAAAAAATGGATCGAATTAGAAAAAAGAAATTGTATTTGCACTTGCATCACAAACACAGAATTGCATGTAAACAGTATACAGAGAAGACAATTAAAAAAAAAAATCAGTTTATGTCTTCAACAACCATATATGACTGAGTAATTTGTTTTATATTCAAATTTAACATTTATTCTAACCCCTGTTTACGCACATGGTGTACTCTCCTGTAGTTCAAGCTATATGAGTGCGTCTTATTTCTAATAATCATTACAGTTGTTATCGTAATGACGGTAATGATAACAATTTTGGTCATCGTCAGTATTATCATCACTGCTATCATCAACATATTCATGTCTCATAAAACACAGACTAATATCAGATATAAAACGCTTCAGTATAATTAAGATCAGAAAGTTTATTACAAACACATTATCCCTGTGAAGTGATTTCCAGTCTTTTGTTACTCTGGTCTTTCGTATCCATTATCAAAACACTTAAATGATTGTGATGACATTTATGTTATTGTCCATCTGCTTTTATCACAATATGAAGACAAAGAAAATGTTTGATCTTGAAATTATGAAGACAAATAACAAAAAGGGGATAATAACACTCCAATAACAATGAAACAAAAGGAAAAAATGGGCAGATATAAAGGGGGGAATTTTTGCACACTTTCCTAAAACATATATAAAAGTATTAGGGAATGCATTTTGGATACAACACTTACAATTACAATTGTATTAGTTAAGAGAAGATCACCATAGAGGAAAGCACAGTGAGCAGATCATCAATTCCTTCATTTCCCAAAAGTATTTAGTATTCATTGCCATATTCCACTGAAAACCTCCAATCCATCACCTAGCATGTACCTTAATTTCTTCAGTGTATGGCGTACACTGGCAATATTTCTAATCCTTAAATGTCTCAAATGATTTGGTTTCCTCTTTCTGCCATTTTAATCAAGAAACATAAGGAAAGTGTGTTTCCACATAGAACTCCTGTTCCAAATATTAAAGGATCTAGTTCTCTGTTCAAAATCAAAATCAGGTTCTCCATTTCTATTTTACACCTGGCACACAGAAGAGTGTGTTTTTGTGTGAGCTTTATAGTAATGTGAGCTTTATATTATACACTAGCTTTAGCACAAATGGTCTCTGTATTATTAAAAAAAAAAACAGAGTAATGTATTTTGAAATGTAATGTAACAAATTGTGTTTTGTTTTGTTTAACCATGATTGATCACATGCTCACACCGAACTCCTAAGTCTTTTATTTTTATTTTTCAGTGTCAGACCCTACTTAGCATTGTAGATTAGAGAAACTGTCAATTTGGTATAGATGTCAATGGGCCAATTATTTTGAATTGTCAAATGGTTCTGTTTATTCTTTATTCATTTTTAGTTACAGCTTCATCCTAGATGACCCTAGATGGGACGCAGACAAAACACACACACACACACACACACACACACACACACACACACACACACACACGCTCACACACCTAGGGCCAATTTAGAGTAGCCAGTCCATGTTTACTGGCATGGGGAAACTGAAGTACCCAGAGAAAACCCATGTAGACATGAGGAAAACTCTGCTCAGATCCAAATTTAGAATCAAACCCCAGACCCTGGAGCTGTGAGGCAGCTAAGATAATAAAAAGGAGGATTTTATTTTAATTGCTACAATGCACGTCACATTAATGTAGACATCACAAGTCACCTCTAGTGAAAGGAGTGAGGAACTGACACCCCGGTGTTACAGCATGCATGAGTGGGAGTCACTTAGGATATCTGCAGGTAGTAGTATACACCTAAAGTGTGGATCAGTGATCCATCAATAAACTGAGAGAACAGACATTTTAGTCTCTCATAAATAATCTGTGTATTGGATGACTGATAATCTCTCAGTTCTGCCATATTCAGAGGTATATGCAGTGTATATATAGAACAATCCTGGAAGTCACTGTGTACTTCAGTAATAATAGTGGCTGTAGTAAAAATTAAGCCTAGATGATAAAGTTTCCTGAGAAACAGGACATTTGCGGTAAAAAGCTGCTTCTGAAGATGTAGGAAGTGAAGCTAGTACATATTTATATTCATGTTCATATTCATATTCATGAGGTCAGAATTATCAGCACCTTCATGAAAATGATCAAAAGCTGATAAATAAAAAAGGATAACACATGCAGTAGGTTGATTTTTTAATGCAAATATGCTGGGCCATTGTATAGTTTTGCTGAAACATTTGATCAAGTACAGTATATATATATTTTAACAATGTAATTCTTTTACATATTACATATACATAAATATTGGTTTCAAAATTATTTGCATCCTTAATATTTTGTGGTGCCTGCCCTGGAAGGAATAGTAGCACTGATTCTCTTCCTGTAAAATGTTACAAGGTTGGAGACACTTGTACAGGATCTTTGAGCACTCCTCCATGCAAGATCATTTGAAATCATTTGCATTCTTTTGGATTTTTTTTTTTTTTTTTTTGTAGAAGGAAATATTTGATTGCAAAAAACAAAAAAGCTTTAGTGCGGCTAAGAAATATTTTTGGAAATAACTTTCCGAAAATAATGTTTACGCTGCATGAATAATTAGCTAGAAATTTCCCTATCGCTTCCAGTAATGCGATGAACATCAATGAACATCCAATCCTGAATCACAGGCCATGGGAACGCTGTCACTGTCTTTCAGTCACACTACGATGAACATACACAAACTGCAGTACTCTTTACATGTGAGTTTCTGAGGAACTGGTATGATGCAAACCATAATACACTTTCATGCCTGTCTGATTCAGATAAAATTTGGTAAATCAACTCAACATCTGAGTCGAGGACTAGTCTCATTTTTACAACTGGCCATGAAATATAAAGCAAGTCTATACCTCTTGCTCCACATGTGGCAGGAACACTGACTGTGCTACTTTGAGTTTTCTTTTCCTCCAAATTCACCCTCTATCCTCTGAAAACCGCCTGGTTGATGGGTGGTCTGACATGCTGACGGGTAGGTGAGTGGACAAGAGACCTGAGTAGAGGAGCACTCATAGTGAGATTATAGGAGGTGGTTTGGACATTGAGGACATGAAGAGGAGACAGCTTGGAGAAGAGATAGATTGCTGTTCCAGGTGATCAAACAATAGGGTGAGAAAGAGAAGAGTGTCAGTGGAGGCACAGGTGAAGATACTAAGAAATATTCAGATAGAGAATAGAGAAAGACAGTGTGACAGACAGACAGAGAGAGAGAGAGAGAGAGAGAGAGAGAGAGAGAGAGAGAGAGAGAGAGAGAGGGAGATTAAAGCTGAAAGTAAAACAAGCTGAAGCTTTGTGACAGCAGCATACTGTGCAAAAACCATGAAAAGATTTTTTTAAATGATTTTTTTTCTTTCTTTCTTTCTTTCTTTCTTTCTTTCTTTCTTTCTTTCTTTCTCCTGGACTTCATGCAAAATAAGCCATGAGTGTAGCTGTTAAAAAAAAAAGTTGTGACTGTACCCTTTCATGACTTAATTAATCCCATGTAGTAGTTATAATAGGAGCACTCACAGCATTTAGTGTGAACATTCATAGGCAATTCCATCATGTGAATATTAATTATGTAGACAAATTAAGGACATGTGAAAGGGAAAATTAATAATGACTTGCTCAGTTAATGAAGAAATGATTAATTTATACAATTAAAAATGAAGATGAAGATGAGGATATTTGTATTAGAATCTTCTAAAACCTGGTGCTGCAAATACTACATACAAGAAATCCTATCATTTGTACATGTAGATGAATTTCACATATATTCAAACAAAACAAAGGAATATATTAATCTGTAATTAATTACGCCCATTGGTTTAGACACATTAAGGGTTTAAACAAGCAGCCCACTCATACCCCATGTGTGCTTTGGGGTAAAAAGGTCCATTTACATGTGTGTGTGTGTGTGTGTGTAAGTGTGTGTGTGTAGCAGAGGAAGGCAGATGGAAGAGAGAGAGGAAATGGTTCATTTCTCTGAGCACTCAGGAGTGGAAGTGGAGCAGCATATGTTGGGATTTGAATAGTCAATCGATGAATAACCCAAAGCACTGTTTCTTTTTTTTCTGCTCCCTCTTTCTCGTCTTTCTGGACAGGCTAGCGGAACAGCAGCGCTGTGCTGGGAGAGTTGGCCATCCCTAAAGTACTAGGCTGTAGTCAAAAATATTTACAGCGCCAGGAGGTATTTAGAGAAATATTCGAAAAATTCAATACTGGGCTGACCTCTCACTGGGCATTCACTGCTTCTCACTTTCTCCATCTCTTTCTTTTACCATCTCTCTCTCTGTCTGTCTCTCTTGCTCAATCTTCCCATCTCCATCAGAAGAAAGAGGTTATTCTATGCATTTCTGTAGACAAGGCTATATCCGTGGTTAAATGAAAGTCCAGTTTTAATAGAAAACTTATTACATTTCTTTTATCTATTTCATGTTTTTTTTTCTTCCAGACAGCATTGCATAGGTGACATTGTCCATTTTTTTCTTTTCAGTTATTTAGGTTATTTTCAGTTATTTTCTGTTATATATTTCAGACAGTTTCATTACTTTAGTATAGCTCTGTAACTCTTAATATGAGTTCTTTTATTCTTGCTCAGCAAAAGGGTGCAATATGTCAGGGTTGCTCAGTATTCACTGCATGCTTAAAAAGACTTGCATTAAATATTAAGCACATTTGTGCAAATTCATCTTTATATTTATTTATCCGTTGCAAGTAAAATGAGGCAGTGTTTTCTCCATGATTCTATTTCATTATGACCATCAATGTAAACATATTAGGAGCAAACAGGATTTATAAATTATATAGATATTTGTGTTCACGTGTGATTATTTAATTTATTTCTGTTCCACTGTTTGTCTTGAGCTTGCCTTGTTTCGCTTCAACATATCAGTGGAACGCTAGAGGGCAGGCCAGAACCAGCCAGAACATCCAATTCAAATGAACCCTTCTCAGTCCTAAACACAGGCCACATTCCTAAGTTAAAGTTCATGCAAATATACAGCATAAAGTCAATGAAATGTTCTACACTTCATTCATGAAGAATATGTTCCAAGTATTAGCAGATAGTAATGGGTAATTGTTAAGGGTTTTAAAAGATCTTTGAACATATGTGAAGGAGCTTTGTTAAGAAGCTGTCTGTGTGTATGTGTATGTGTGTGTGTGTGTGTGTGTGTGTGTGTGTGTGCACAGCTCAGCATGTTTGAGGGGCATTTTTATCCTCACAAATTGCCATAGAAGAACATGTGTCAGGACACATTTCACACACTTTTACATGCTCACAGAGACACTGCATGCTCACACACACACGGATACATACACACACACAGGCATAAATATATATATATACACACACACACACACAAACAAATGCACACACACGTATGCACATGCACACACACACAGCTTGAAATCAGATAAGAAGTTACCATTTTTTTGCTATTTAAATTATTCTTTGCTAGCAAGATGAGCCTAAGTATATTGTATTCCTCAGTATAAGTATATTGTATTTTGTGCATACTTGCCAAAGGCCCCAGCAGTTTCCTTCCTACTCTAACTCATCCCAATGGGGTATTAGGCTTTATCTTAGTTACTGCTGTTATTCTGTATTTTACTTCTCTGTCTCCAAAACATGACAACTACCAGGACAACAATGCTAATATATTCGGCGGAAGCCGAAGGATAGGGAAGGATTGTGAAGTGTGCAGCCAAGTGAAACATGAAAGGTTCCAGACAGGATGTGACATGGTGTCGTTCAGCTTTGCACAGATAAAAAGCCCTATCCTCGCCAAACCCCCTGCAAGTCTTTTCTCCCCTATGCAGACATCAATCCTCAGCAGCACCCAAACCACTCGCTATTAAACCATTTGCTTTCTGAGTGTTTATACAGAGCTAAAAACAAGGCTGACAGCTTATCTGCACATGCAGGGACTGCAACTACTGAGCAGCCACTTATTACTCTACACAACCCTCATTAATGCTTCCAGTTTTTATCTCTTCATGATTTCTCTCTTTGCCTTCTCCTCTCTCTCTCTCTCTCACTCTCTCTCTCACTCTCTTTCTCTTTCGTCTCCCTGGCTGGCAGCAGAATGTCCTTCACTCAGTTGATTTATGGTTCAGGTCTCTGACTTGTTACATCTATCCGCAATAACACAATATGGGCCTGTCCCCAATGTCAGCTCCAACAGTCGGTTCGGCTGATGCTTAATTCTTCCTGTCTGCTGTTCTCTCTATATATTTTTAAAGCACAAATAGAATTTGTGTTTAAAAAGCTGTCTCGCTTTTATTGCGAGCATTTAGCAAACACTTGCTACTGTGTTTGTTTACACCGCACTTGGCTTTCGTGTGTGGGTTGAATCATGGCTAACCCCAAGCATATCTTGGCTCCTCAGGCTTGTATAGCTAACTCTCTCACTTTGCTCCTTCTTACAGGACGAGTTAATTGAATCCAAGTTCAATTCGTCTGTCCAGATGCTCCTCTGCGCAGGAGCACAAAAGTACCAGAGCAGGTGTAGCTGCAATAATGCTTCTTTTCCATTAAGGATCTGGTCAGAAGCTGATGTTTTGGCTTCGTAAACATTCTGCGTCCTCCCTCCCCCCACCTCTGGATATTATTCTGATGGCTGCAGAATTCAAAAGATTTGTTTCTGACCTTGGTACATATCAGCCTATTGATAGATCTGAGAGAGGTCCAGCCTACTGTGTGTGCATGTTCCTCTGGCCAGGGAGAGAGAAAGGGAAGGAAACAGAAAAAGAGAGAAAAAGAGAAAGAGAGAAAGAGAAAGAGAGAGAGAGAGAGAGAGGGAGGGCGCGAGAGATCTGTGGGTTTCTTCTCTGATGTGGACACAGGCAGAATGGCCGTGACCCCTGCGGCCTGCAGCTTTTAGACAGCAGGGTGAGTAAGTCCCCCCCTTGCTGTATACGGCAACACAAAGCATGTTTGGCCTGACTACTGTGCTGTGTTCAGCTACAGATATGCTGCATTCATGGCTTTTCGCACAGGGCTAATGGCCAGGCTGTGTGCTGCCTCTGAAATGAGCTTTGTAATTACTGCCCTTAGACACTACAGCGGACGCAACAGAGCCGCTTTATGGAGCCGCACCGTGTTTTTCTGTCAATAAGGATTGATGTGGCTTTCAGCAACGTGTGAAAGACCTGTTGTCACTTTCATTACCTGAGCAATTTCTGGATAATTCATTACTGAAAAGAAGTCTCTTAGGTTTATACATGAGATTGTACATTTCATTCAGCACATGCAATGCGATTTGTCAATTTGAAATCTAAAGTGAATTTGAAAAGGATACAAGTACGTAGTGATTCAAGACTGTCCATAAACAAGTAATGCGTTAAAACCTTTTATTGGATTTCTTAAAGAAGTGCAATTTGTTTTGTAAGCGTAGAGGGCACTGAAATGCCTGTTTCTCTTATCCTTAACAATGCGAGAGCTAATACTTTTGAGTTTTGCTTAAATTACATATGATGCTCATGACATGGCTGCTTCACTTATTCCGATGTCAGAATAGGATGCAGGCTTGACTGTTGAACTGACTGTTAAGCTTTAGAAATAGGCAATTTATACCTTCTACCCTCCCAGGTCCAGCCAGAGAAAGGTGAATGCTGCTGGGGTGAAAAGACCTAAAGTACTAAACCTGAAATATACATACTGCGCCAATGTTTTGTTACACTTTATTTCAGCCACAGCTCCCGTTTATACAGATTGTCTTGAAGTCAACAAACCAATTGGATTTCAACCCCAATCTCAACAATGAAAGTCTGCACATTTATATGATATGTATTAGTCCATAACTCATCAAGGTAAACTTCATCATCAGGGTTTATGGTCAATTTATGGTGCTATTAGATGAATTCTGCTGAGACTAATGCACACACATACAATCAGTGCAGTGAGTGATCCATGACTTTGCAGGCTGGGGGTCATACTACATACTCATTTAACATGTGGCAAAAGCAAGAAGTTTTGCTAAATTGTCAAATATCGAGCCAGACAAGATCAAAATGGCCTTCATCAATATCAGCGTCCGACTTCTCTTTCTGCACAGCGATAAACTCTGACCCTGCAACCACTCACTCAGTCCTGAGACGATTCGTCAACCAAGCATGCGACAGAAACAGAGCAGGGCAAAGACTATATGTGTGTGTGTGTGTGTGTGTGTGTGTGTGTGTGTGTGTGTGAGTGTGTGTGTGCATGTGTGTGTATGTGTGAGTGCGTGCACGTGTGTGTGTGTCTGCCTGCCCTATACAAACACGTGTGCTCACATTATGAAAACCTGATATAACTGTATTCAAATCATCAAATTTTCTTTCTTTCTTTCTTTCTTTTGTAAAATCATAAATACTATGACTAAACCTCTTTTCTGCTTTCACTTCTGTCTGGCTCCTGATTCTTAAGACGGTCCAGACACAACGTCTTATTCTGTAATTATTTGTCTCTTATGTTTTCCTTCTCAGAGATTTATACATTGTTCTCAGATCCTCTGTTAGCAGGATTAGACTTAATGAATATAATCTTGTTGCAGATTAGGTTTATTTGTCATACCTCATTTTCGGTAAGAGCCAATCCACTGATTGTAACAGTGCAACAGTGACAAGTAGCAAAATGATGCTAACGTATAAATAAATTATAGAAATCTATTTAGACATCTACTCTATTCTCATAGTCTTGCATATCCTAACAAGAGCCCTCAATCCATTCCCCATATAGCAAGTAACAGCAATCAAACGCTGAAAAGTGTATTTGGATTTAAATAAGCTTCTTCTTACACATAAATCTAATGTCCCCCAATTAGTGCTAAAGCAAATATGCTTTGCCCTTCAGCACTAGCTTAAAAACTGACTCATATTGACTTAACTTTGATCCCTCCAATTGAAGGGGACTTGGTGTAAGCAGGATCATGGGGCAATATCAGGGTTAGAAAGTTTAACCCTTAAATGCTTGCATGTTTAGCAACTGTTTATACATTAGTTATGGGCTTTCAGTATTCGTGGATTCTTCTGAAGCGGGCTTTAAAAGCAAGTTACCAAGATTACCAGGATGTCCATTTAAGGTTGGATAGTGAGTAAAAGAGTAGACAGAAGAGCAGAAACAATGTTAAAACTTAGTTTAAAAGGCTCACAAATAGGATCACAAATAAACATATATTAATTCTTAAGTAATGTTTTCATAATGATGAATTAATCGATGAATAACCATTAATAAGAGCAATAATAAGTACTAATATTGGTTTAATTCATATTGTGACGCTCAGTGTTAAACATCATTTACATTATTATCAGTCGTATAAGCAATGTTGGTTAACCCAGACTATGAGTAAATTGGGAGCCTTTATAATTAAAAAAAAAAAAATAATCCTAACACATAATGTACTCTAAATACAAATGATGTATACATATTGTTCATATTTGTACCTTTAGTATCACACATATATACACACATTGTATATAGTATCTTTTTTTGGACAAATTTTGTTATTGATATTTATATTATGGATTCTGTATCGTTGAGTAAGTAAAAAACATTTTAGATTTCCAAACATTACTTTTCCAAAGAATAATTTGTATTTGAAAGAAATGTAAAGAATTCATCATACTACAATTTTCAGACCAAAAATATGAAGGCTCACGCGTTTTTCAGGCAAAAAAGAAGCAAGTGTGACAAAGTCAAAGTTTTACCTTTAAAAAAAACTGCAACAAGTGTACCAGAGCCAAAAAAAAGTGAAAGGTTGTCACACCAAATCTTGACCTTGTATAGTTTATTACTGTTTACTGCAAATTTTAGTATTTTTCTTTTAAGTAGAAAGATTTAATTGTATTATTTCAGAAGTCATTTTTACTTTACAGCATTTCTTTGCATGTACCTAAGACTTTTGTACAGTACTGTACGGAATTTGTAATTTGGGAAAAAACTGCAGACAAGTTTGGGACAGTGTTTAAATAATAATAAATAAATCAGATAATCCTGCTCTCCAATACACACAACTCTAAGTTTAGTCTTAAGAAATACTAAAGTGACCTTAGATTCCCTTAACTGACTTTATTTAATGCATTAATTAACATGAACACACCATGAACTTCAGTATTAATATGTTATAAATAACTTTATGCAAAGTAACATACATTTGTATTAATAAACCAAATAAGGCAAATAATCAACATATCATTAATCAGTGTGGCAAATTATTCCTGCAATGAGTAATATGAGTAATATACCAGCAGCATGGTTTATTATTTGCCATGTTTGAACTTGCAAACTGGAGATAAACAGAAGTTATCAGAAAAAAAACGTTATCAACATTTAGTAACACGCTGTAATGCAATTAATGTGGATTTATTTCTGTCACAGATTGAAGAAACACGATGCAGGTAAATTTCATTAACATTTCAGCAAATGTCAGTTAATACATGTGTTATATTATTTTTTGTTATTTTAACATTTGTTATATTGTATAAATGCTGAAGTTCATGATTTGTCTATGTCACCTAATTCAATAAATAATGTTAGTTAAAGAAATCTTAATTGGAAAGCATTACCTAATTATTCATGACATGCAATTTGGAATTCAAAACTAGCAGCACCAAGACCTTGCCTTGAGACTTGTTTACTTTCAAACCACTTTATTGGTGTGATGTTATAAAAATGGGTGTGGCCAAAGATTAATCCATTCAAGTATTCAGTAAAAACTATGACATATGGTAATAAGAGTAGTAATTCAGCTTTAACAAGACTTTTTTTAGAGACATTTCTGAGCACTGTATATAAAAAGGTTTCATACCAAACGTGAGCATTTTAATAATATGCATATTTAATTTTTATTTTTAATATGTCCTCTGTTAGGGTTTAATTTAAAATTAGAAAATAATAATATGAAATGGTCTCATATTGCCTACACTTACATTATAGGCATTCATTTAGCTTAACCTATATTGTTTTCAAACAGGCCCTTGGTGTAAGTGATCTTTATTACAATTGCAAGTCACTTTACTCCTTGACAGAATGAGTTAACAATGTCAGTACTTAACAATTACCAATATTACAGGCGAGTCATATATGTCTCAGAGTTTAGCAATGTATACACTTCATTATATCCTAATGGGCTAAAGATTAGTGCACATATTAATTGGTCATTAGGAAAGCATTGCTGAAGTATTAAGGCTTATTTGAGGACATAATAGAAAAGCATTACTCAAACAAGTAGACAGGACTGGAGTGGGATATAGCTGAGTGGAGGAGAAAGAGGAAGTAGAGAAGAAGTAAAGCAGAGAGGGTATAGTTGAGAGAAGTAGCTGGGAGAGAGGTAGAGAGGAGCAATGAGGAGAGGAAAGGAAAAAAGGAGTACTGTAGAATGAACAGTAGAGCAGAGGCGATGGGGTTTGAGGAGACAGAGAGAGGAGAGAGAGAAGACAGAAGGCAGAAATAGAGGTGAATGTGTAGAAGGAAAGAGTACAGAGGAGTAGAGGGGAGATGAGTAAGGATGAGAGGAGTGAAGAGGTAAGAAATAAGAGTGGAGTAGTAAGGAGAGGTGTAGAGATGAAAACAATTATGGAGAAATGAAGACAAGAGGAAAAAGAGAAAAGAAGATTTCAGTAAGGTAGAGAGAGATAGAAGAGGAGTAAAAACAGGAGAAGAGGGGAAAAGATGTGAGACAGCAGTGATAAAGAGGAGAGGAATAGATCACATAATTAAGAAAAGGAACAGACTGGAGAAAAAAGTAGAGAGGAGAGGAGTAAAGAAGAGAGATTTAACAGCAGCTAGAAAAAACTCAGTTAACAAAAGAAGTCAAACACAGAACACCTACTAATCTGTCCCTGTGAACCCATATAGGTTCCGCATAGAACCCTACAACTGAGTGTTTCCCTACTAGAGAGGGTTTTAAAATAACGACCTTTTAGGAAGTCAAGAACATTTAACTGTTCAGAGAACCATTAAGAATGCTCGGAGGATTTCTAAAAATGTAGAGGGTAGAGAGGACCGACAAGGAGAGAAATATTAAGGTGTGGATTGGTTAGAACAGGGGTAGATGGAAAGGAAGTAAGGATGAGAGGAGCAGAGTGAAGAGATGAGGAGAACAGTAGTGAAGAGGTGAGAAAAGAGAAGGCATGAGAAGAGATGAGTAAAGAGCATCAGAGAGGAGATGGAGAGTGGAGGGGATGTCACTCTTGAACTGGACTCAATGCGGATTTCTATTAGCATGTTTTCACACAGCTGTGGGAATAATGGGAATGGAAAATGGGAACTGTTTCTATTTTGTGGGTAATGCATGAGAGCATGTGTTCTTGTGCCGTGACTGGATTTATTATGTTTATTTAATAACTTTATAATTATTTCTACATAAATGTAAAACTTTAAAACCCAGCAAAACCTATCAAAAATGTATTATTATTATGAATTTTATTATTATTGTAGTTGTTTTTGTTGTTGTTATTGTTGTTATTATTATTATTGGTGGTAGTAGTATGCTTTTTAAAACCCGTGTTTTTTTTGTAATATGTTGTTGTAAACCACCGCAACCATCCTCATGCCAATGAAATTACATTCTGTAGTGTATTTGAAGCTGGTAGTAGCGGGCCTCTTGATGCGTTTGCTCTTCTAACTTTGACACACTTTGGGGTAAATATCCTGTTTTGCCGAACACTGAAGTGAGTTGTTATTGGAAGCTTCACACAATGAAGCAGCAAAGTGAAGCACTACTTGAGACAAGGATAGCGTTTCAGAGCTATCGACAGAAAACCATTTACCTCCCAAGAGCTTACAGCCTCTTCAGGGGCTTCACTGTTATCCTAAATGCCACAGAGAATCAATTCAGAACAGCAAGAGTGTGTTTTTGTTTTTTGTTCATCTGTTGCAAGATTTTTCATTAATTTACAGCACTCCAAACACAGTAAGTGTAGTAGAGGAATGTGCGTGTGTGTGTGTGTGTGTGTGTGTGTGTGTGCGTGTGTGTGTGTGTGTGTGTATTTGGCTGTAGGGCTTGGTCCAGCTGTGCTGAGTCCCTCAGACAGAGCAACCTCTGATGCATTAAAAAGTGACATGATGGATAGTGTTAATGCTCTACTCCCTATTTAACACCTCTTACTTGCACCTGTCAATATTCAGCTACACTGTTTGCATGTATTCAGTTCAAGTGAGGTCAGATTTGATCAAAATGGATATTAAAATGCTCTTGAGTCTTTTACTTATAAGATACAGAGCTCTGAATTTATTTAAGTAGACTCTTGTTTTAATTAGTTCCATATTGGACCTAGATGACACCACTTATCAAGGTAGTAAATGACTAAAATCTGGCTCTATTCACAAGTCTCGGCAAACTGTACATCACTTATGCCAAAATATGATGCTCAACATATCAAAGTCTTTTAGGTGGTAAGAGTTTTTTTTTCCTTTCCTTTTTTTCCTCCATCGGGCTGTTCTCATTATATACCTCTAAGCACATCCTTGACACAGAGGGATTTCAAGATAGGAGACATAAAAATTCAAAGAGCAGAAGCCAAAGTGATAGAAATTCAGCACCATGCAGACAACTGAATAATAACATTAATGAAATTTTTACATTGACTAAAAGTCAGAGTTCGTCCTTCATTAATTTTAAAGTCACTCTTTCAGACTTGGAAATGTGTTCGGACAGGTGGCTCTTTTCTCCATCTTGGCATGGCCTCGTGGAGAAACCTGCTACCGCGCAGACATTCTCTTCGTGCCACTCATCATTTTCAAGCATGACAGCTATGGCTAACCTTTCAGCTTGAGACACACTTTCCTTTTTTTAGTCTTCAACTTCTCCACTATTTTCTATATCACCCTTTTAATTCTGCATTTTATGTGCGCTTTTGTGCCCCTTACCTATAAAACTTAGGTTTTACTAGTTCTCAGTTAGGCTGTAACGGACACTGTTTAATTGGTGTTTCTGTAGAAAGAAAAGAGGTGTGTTTGAATGATGTGATCTCAGACCTTGTGCTGTGTGGGAGGCTCCTCCAAAACCCTCCATGATGGAAACATACCGAGGTGAGGAGGTTAATGCAGCAAATGCTTTGTGATTCTGCTGCTGAAGGTGTTGATGGTCCATAGACAGATGTATTTATGGCCTTTGGTGTAGACTTTCATAATGTTCAAGGAAATGACTGAGCATAATGTTTAACAGTGTTGAACTGACTTTTTTGAACTTGCAGCGTTCATCGAAGCACAAGTGTTTCTCTCATCCTGAGCATTTCATAATGGTTATAAATGGGTCACATTTGTTTGGCTGGTCTTAAGAACCTTATTATAGTGTTGATTTATATACAATACAGAACTTAATGTGGTACAAAGGTAAACTAACAACAAACTAAGATTTGCTAGAGAACCTTCAGAAATCTCTGTATCCTGGTTAGGGTTGTGATGGATCCAGAGCCTATTCCAGGAACACTGGGCATGAAGTGGAAATACACCTTGAGTGGGATGCCAGTCCATTGCAGGGCACCGTTCACACTCACACACACACACACACACACACACACACACACATTCACACCTAGAGCCAATTTAGAGTAGGCAATCCACCTACTGGCATGATTATTGTTGGTATGAGGAAACCCACACAGCTACCTGCTGCACCACCATGACTCCCTTCAATTTAACTGAATCCAATCCAAATCAGTTCAATTCATCCTTATTGTCATTATAAACATTTTTAAAGATGTGAAGAGCTATACATTTAATTACAGGTTTCTTAAATTGTTTACCTAGATTCTCTAACATTAATACCTCATTTGTATCATCCTCTCAGAAGATATAAACACGTGACCATGGGGTAGACATAGTGCATTATGAATACATACTAGGCTGTTGATAATCCTAACTAGCCATATTGCTGTAATTTAAAAAATGTTAATTAAAAAAAAAAAAAATAAATACAGTTATTTTGCACATTAGTGAAATAATAAGGGATGGAAAATTCTGGTCTTTTATGACCTGAGGCATTTTTTTTTAATATTTTTCAAGAAAATGTAAAAATGGATTACTGTATAATTTAATATTGTTTTTAAAATAGTTTGAATGAATTGACTGATAAAATATTTGACACTTTTTGATTCAGTGTTTTCCCACAGGCCACACGATAAAAACCTATAACACTTTACCTAAACAGATGATGAAAAACCTATTTTTTTTCCCACAGGACCGTCAAATTACCAAATATCATGTACTCACAACTGGGTTTAAATAGAAGTGTACTGATATGTGGTTAATTCCAGGAGGCAAGAAACTAAACAAAGCATATAATGTTCCATATTATAAGGGTCTAGCTGGTGGA
Source organism: Notoglanidium macrostoma (assembly GCA_030068235.1). NCBI lineage: Eukaryota > Metazoa > Chordata > Actinopteri > Siluriformes > Auchenoglanididae > Notoglanidium > Notoglanidium macrostoma. The sequence continues at coordinate 16,660,516 of JAQQZR010000035.1, read as the reverse complement.
CAGGATTTGACAAAAACAAATTGGATACGTAGGGAGATAAATAATCAAGATTTCTTTACGTAAAAAGATTGTCAGCCACATTACAGATTAAATATAATATCAAAATCACTTGAGTCCAAAATCTATCATGCTTTTATTTGATAAAATTGCAGTACAAACTGTTATTGATATCAAGGGCTCTTTAATCTCAGCCTCTGTCTCTGTCTTCTTCCTTTCCTAGCGCACCAGGCCATTATCCCAACAGACACTTCTTTTTCTGATCAAGAGTCGCACGACTGCCTGCCTCCAAAGCCTTCTGCAATTATTCTGTCTTTCTTCTGAGGGTCTCACTCCTTCCCTCTCTGTCGCTCTTCTATAAGGGCTAGAGCTCATCCCTGCGCATCTCGTGTTTAAGTAGCTTAGTCTCTCCTCCGTGTTGCTGATTTCCTTGTAGGCCTGAGCGTCCTTTAGATGTGATCACCTTCCTCCGACGCCCCCAGGATTAACCAGGCCAAGACGTCGCTCTCACCGAGTCTCGCCTCTACCTTTGTAGTCAATAAAAGACTAACTAGAAAAGAATGAGAGGATAGGGGAATCAATCTAGTGGAAGCCACCCCACTGTTTTCTCATCATTTCTGGTGTCGTGTGTCATCTCTGACTGTAACTTGGAAAAAAGCACAAGCTCAGTATGGGGGATAGTGTGTTTTTTCCCCTCCCGTCTCCTCTCCTCCTGTTATTCAGGGTTAAGGAAAGACGGGATATAGAGGATATAGAAGATTTTGATTCAGGGATCGTGAGGATAAGTAATGTTTTATGCTGTGTACATTCACACAGGAGGGGTGACTATTATGTGCCTTTGAGTACTCATAACACTTTAAGAGCCAGAGATATGGAGAGATGTGTTCAGCTGGGATCTGCTGTCATATGAATGTGTGTATAGCTGCTTAGTAAAACAGCCAGCTGGATTAGAGGAGGGTGTATATTTGATTTGCTTTGCGAGAGGATGGAAGTTGTGCTGATTGGCAGTATGTGGACTAGACCCACTCAGCAGTATCGTATTGTGATCGATAATTACGTGTAGTGCTGACACGCTAAAGACTTCTGTAGTGAACCAGTCACAGTCCATGCCATCAGCTATCTAGTTTAATATGAGGACACTCAATATGTTCTCTGAGGACAAGCTCATGCCAATTTATTGGCTAAATCATGAATGTTTCAAGATATTTAATATTGAACAAAGCTGTGTCTGTCTTTGTATTTGAGATTAAATATAACTTTAATGACTTTTTTAATCAGTTGGCATGGTGGAGCAGTGGGCAGCAGAACCACAACTTCCAAAAACAAGTCAATTTTGCATCAAGGTGTGTGCGTGCATGTGTGTGTATGCATGGAGCCCTGAAATGGACTGGCACCCCATTCCAGGATGTTTTCCCAACTCACTCACTCCCATTTTTTCTAGACAGGCTGAAGATATCACAACCCTGACCAGGATAAAGAAGATGAATGAATGACTGAACTTTGCTAAACATGCACCATCATTGCGGGTAATTGAATCAGAATGGCTGTTTTGATGTAAGTGTAAGACCTAGGTTTTCTTCTCAGATGTAATATTCAGTAAATGTTGTAAATGAGATGTGACTGTATTGAGCAGCAGAAATGTGAGATTTCTATTGAGTTGCAATTTAATAAAATTTTCCATGTATGCAAAATGTGGCTCACAAGGACAATCAGGCTCTAAGCAAGTGCCTGTATAAGCGTGCATGAACATTTGAATATATATGCGGCTCTTTATGGCAGAGTTGTGAAAATATATGTAAGATTTATTAATTCAGAGGTCAACTAGAGATTGATCTGGGCATTTTTAAAATATCCTTACAAATGTGTGTGTGTGTGTGTGTGTGTGTGTGTGTGTGTGTCTGCCACTTTTCTGTCCCTTTGTATGCTTTTGTACACTTGCATGCTGATGAGATGAGCCCTGTCATAGCTGGCTGCCTCTCTGTGGGTTTGTTTCCCAGACCCTTTAAAGCTCTCACATGACACAACCATAAACAGTTTTGACGGGTTTGAGAGACTTGATCACAGCAGAGGGGGAAAAAAGAGAGATGTCCAAAACAGAGACAGAAATTTGGTTGACAGTTACAGTTCAGATGAATATGTATTGTTCTCAAACATGGCAAGCGGCGGAGTGCATATTTGTTTCATGAAGTTCTCTCTCTCTCTCTCTCTCTCTCTTTGTCTCTCTCTCTCTCTCTCTCTCTCTCT
>JAQQZR010000035.1:16643093-16658175 GCA_030068235.1 Notoglanidium macrostoma | reverse complement strand
CTCTCTCTCTCTCTCTCTCTCTCTTTGTCTCTCTCTCTCTCTCTCTCTCTCTCTCTCTCTCTCTCTCTCTCTCTCTCCCCATCTATCACAGTTTACTGAAGATTATAATTTCTTTGTTTTCTTCTTTCCCCAGAGCTCTTAAATAGTCCAGACAGAACATCAGGCACACATAATATCAGACACTACTCTAGTTTTAGTATCTCGGCCAAATGACTTTCTTTTAAAATTGGCCCTTGAAACTATAAAGCTATGCAATAAATATTGTTCCTTTTGAAGACTGTTTTTGAATGGGAGATTTCCTTCCTCTTGGTTGCTCCTCAGACCCTCATGTTTTGAAAAATAGACAAGAGATAAAGTCTGTAGTGAAATGACTACAACAGACAGCTCTCTCAGGGCCCAATGGATTCCCATTGTATTATTTTCATACCCTTGCTTGCTTTTTTTCAGCTTTCCTTTATCCTCTCTGTTTTAAGTTCGATTCAGCGAGCTATTGCCATAAGATGAAGACACAGACATAAATGCGCAGCCTGAAAAAATGAAAGTTTACAGACTGGTCATTCATCCGAAAGAGAGAGGGCAAAAAAAGATAGGGTGGGTGGTTCCTCATTCTAAGAAATTCTCGCTGTGAGCATGATGTGAGCCTGTTCTTCATGTTTCGTCCAAGAGCACATCTTAAAGGCCTGCTTTATTGCTGTTCTTTCTTCGGTATGACTCTTGCGCACATTTTGATAGCACCCCTTGTCATCACAATGTGAATGTGTGCATAAAAACATGAATGAGGCATTATTTCAGACTCAATTGGCATTAAAGTATGCTTTTATTCTTGCCTTTTTTTCCTCTGTATGAGCGACTGATCCCCATTGTGCGGGCACTGGTGTGCATAACTCTAATGTAAGACTATTCTATATCAGGGGATGAAGCTGTCTATTTGGGTGATTGACACAAACCCACATTAAGAGGTGGCTTTGAAAATTAGTCCGTGGAGACCTGGCGAAGGTGTGCGGGAAAAGGAGAGTCGTCTCCAAGAGGAGCCGTGCCTTTTTAACCCCACTCATTGGTATTCTGCGGTGCGAGTGGAGAGCTGCTCTCTAAATGGCTGAGGCATGCGGCTCGCCAAGCCCCTCGACACACACACACGCAGCCGGAGCCCATGGAGAGCCGCCAACAATATGCAGCCCAGAATACAGAAATCAAAATGGGCCCAATTAATAATCACATAGTTAGTTCATATTTTATACACCGCACTGAGCCTGTGCTGAAACAAGTTCATCTGAGCACATGGACCTGTCTCACTGTTTCTGTCTCTCTCTCTCTCTCTCTCTTCTGTCTTTCTCTCTGTTTTCTCTATTTTCCTTTGTCTCTTTCTCTCTCTCTCAATCTCTCTCTCTCTCCTTTTCTCTTCTCACATGCTTTATTCTCACTCACCTTAACATTTTGAACTGGTGTTTTTCTGTGCTCTCCTCACAAGCAACATGCAGCAGCCGTAATGATGTGCTTGGACATTGTCTCTCTGCCTCTGCTTTTGGAAATGGTCAGCCAATTGTGTGGAAATACAGGAACAAAAAGGAAACTCACCAGCATGGGATTTCGATGATTTTCCTTAATTAGAATACAATGCGTGCATATTCAAGTTTGAAAAATGCATATGTGTTTCACCTATAGAACAGGCATTTTCTCAGCTCCCGATTGAAATAAGAATGAAATATTAAGTGCTTCTTCTGTGGAGAATTATTTCAGACACACACACATGCACGCACGCACACACACACACACACACACACACACACACACACACACACACAAACAGACCATTCTGCCCACGTTTTAGATGGCCTTGACCTCGTTACCTCAGCCTCGTCTAAGTGTAAAGCTTTTCAAAATGCAGCAGCAAGCATTTTGATATATTCATTTAATTATTCTGAATAGCATACAGTAAATACTTATATTATTATTATCCAGTTAAATTTACTCACATGTCACAAAAAGCTGATGCTTTATCAAGTCAGCCTTGAAATTAAGTGATAATTTATGTATTTCCTTAAAATTAGGGCTGTTTTAAAATGAATGCATCTGTATATGCATTTTTCAAAAATACTTTTTGTTTATTGTTTCATCAAACAAATCTTCCTATAATGTGTGCATGTGCTATGTATGTGTGTTCAAGTATGCCTGTGTGTGTGTGTGTGTGTGTGTGTGTGTGTGTGTGTGTGTGTGTGTGTGTGTGTGTGTGTGTGTGTGTGTGTGGTCTTTCAGTCCCCTCAAAGTCAGTGATGAGCACTTTACTGATTTTGACATATTCATTTAAAGTTGCTAATCAGATGTAAATATGCAGCGCAGGTTCCCTCAGGCTCTCTTTGAAATGCAAATTCCACGTGCAAACAAAGGTGCTGCTGGACAGGGCTCCTGTTCTGGAGGAATCAGAGGTGCTCACCGTGCTCAAATCTTATTAGGAGATAGGAAAAAAATGAAACTGTTTATTACACTCTGTTTCTAATTTTGAGTACCTTGTTCCTTGTAAATATTTAGCGTTGAGCACAATGTGTATGATTATTGTGTATGTTACAAAACAGGAATCTCTGCCTGTTACAGATTTCAATCCATTCATTATCTATACCATTTATCTGTCAGGGTCGCAGAGAAGCTGGAGCCAATCCCAGCTGATTTCAGGTGAGAAGCAAAGTAGTCCCTGGGTGGATCGGCAATGTATAGCAGGGCTAACACAGATGAACACCCATTCACACCTATGGACAATTTCGAGTAGCCATTTGACCTAGTCTGCATTTCTTTTTAATGTAGAAAGAAACCAGAGGAAGACATGCAAACTCTACCCGGAAAACCCCACTCAACTGTGAGATTCAAACCCATGCCCGTCTTGTTTTGCTAACCACTGCACCACCATGCCACCCTATAAACCCTATGAAAGGCAATATACAGTGTATCCTGTAAAGAAAGACTCTACAAATAATACATTATGAAGCTGCATTGCTTTGCTCACTAAACTAGACTCTAAAGCACTAAACATCAAACCCTTCACAAGTATTGGTTTTATTAGAAAGGGCATTCTCAAACATTTTGGAGCCAGGAACCCCTGGCTCTTCCTGAACTTTCCACCAACAGAAGGCATTGGGTCCAATTTGATTTTGAGTTTAGGACCATTCAATTCACTTGACAAGTCAAACATGCTACTAAGTAATGCTGCATTGAAATTTCCACTAACGTACAAAATAAAGGAAAAGGACACAAAAAGGACCTCTTGCCTCTTGTTTCATATACCCGACATTGAGCACCACTGTATCAGAGAACAGTGCATTAATTCAGGAATCCAGTAACTGTTTTTTGCCCTCCTGCATCTACAATATGTAGATATTACAGTATATATATCACACATCTGTGTGGTAGTGCATATTGGGTGAAACCTCAAAGCACATCACAGCTGAGCACCTGTGTTTGACTGGAAGCAGTTTCAGGCTTACACATGCCACACATGGTGGCCCAGTGCAGCACTGGGATGATCAGTGGTGAACGCAATCACACCAGCACCTTGTCCACTCCCACGTTGTCTGCGTGCCACGGGCTCTCTGCTGGCACCGTGCCTTGTCGTTCCACCATTTCCAATTTCCAGCAGGCAAATTGGGATTCCTGACTGCACTCACAAGTGTCTGAAGCACCATTTTCTGACTCTATGGAGTGGAAAATATGATTCAATTCCTGCTCAACGCCTTTTCATTAACCGACTGCTGAATGTCATCCACAGAAAGTGCGTGCTTGTATCCAAGTAGAACAATAATTGTGTATTATTATTAATCCCAATTATACTTTTGAGAATTTTGTTGTATTTTTTTTTCCCACCCTCCTCCGTCGCTGGTTTTGAAATTGAAAATCAGACATGAAGAGGCCAGAGCAGAAAGTGTGCAGTGGCTCTGGGATTTCACCACTGAGCCACACTGGTTTTAATAGCTGAAGATTGTAGTTAAAACAGCTGATCCCTCTAAAGAACGGTTTGGACCCACTGTTCGTATATCCACTTAACCAGACTCTGTGATATTAGCCTTGCCATGACTCAGCTGCCAATCCATATCCCACTCCCACTGTACTCCCTATTAAAATTTTACAGGTCAAAAACCTAAAAGGCAGTTAAGAAAACGTCCTTTTTCATTACAAGTGACAGAAAATGAACAGGGCAGGCCAAGCTGTAATAGCACAATAATTAGGACCTCTCTACTTGATAAAGTGTGACTGTAAATCAATGTCGGACTAATTAATCAATATTTTAATTATTAGACCTTTTAACGAACATTTTTGTCAAATTCCCCTGGACCTCGTGACTGCATGGCCTGCTATGCCATCATTAGTTCCAACAGAGAGCTTAAAGTGCTATCATTAAAAATGTTGTCCGCCACCTCTACCTCTTCATCTAAAAACACATTACCATGACTTCCTCTTAAATCACTTCCTATATTCTCTGAATATTTTATTCACAGTCATGTTTAACCATGTTTTAAATGACTATAAGTCATTTTTCTCATGCTTTTTCATAGGTCACATATTCCATGCTTGTGATATAATCGTAAAATTATTGGAACGCTAGAAAAAATATATAAATTTTTTTTAAATCGATTTACTCTTCATTGTTTCCCCTTTAGTGTAAACTTTTATGTTAAATTATGCAAACAAAAACTTGTTGAAGCTCCCATCAGTATTTGCATACTAACCACATACTTGTGATGTGTCTATTTAAATAATTACATATTTATGCACTTATGTAAATACATACTTATTAGCACACTGTGTAATTATGACTCTTAGAGTCAAACACTCCTCACTGCCATTAATAAGCCTGCCACCGAATGAACCTTTCACTTCATGAAAAATGTAGAGCTATATTTTCTACATTTCCTATATTTTGGAACAAACCTGGTATCTTCACTTCATATGAGCCAAAGTGTATTATTGTCTCTTAACTCATTCTTCTCCAAATATAGTGGTCATTTGACTTTTCTTTTCATTAATGAAAGGAGAAATTTACATTCATTTGTATGTTATTAATTATGTTCTCCAAGTGACCTTATGGGTTTCCTCCCACATTCCAAAAAAAACCCCAAAACAACCCATGTAACTTTTTCCTACATATAAATTAGCACGCGAATGCGTGTGTGCATTGTGGCCTGTGATACACCCTGTCCCATCCTGTGTTTCCATAAACCGTAAAAGCCCATAGAGAGTTGAATTAATGAGCAGTGATGCTACTACAATTTAATATCAGTCACTTGTTTCAACTTAGATCTAAATATAACCAGTTAAACTAATAATGGTACACATCTCTGTCTGACTTACCTTTTATTGGATCACCATGGCTAAGGTTTGTCTGCTCATGTAACTTGAATAAAATCAGACTTGCTGTCAGCACACTGTCCACCTTATCCATGCAGCCCAGGAGAGGAGAATGTCTCTCGAAAGCCTAGGAACAATGGGCAGTGGGCCGTGTTGGGAGAGGGAAGGTATGTGTCGTATGAGTGAAGCGTCTCTGCTTTGGTATAGCTGTCGGCTTGAGTTTGTCTGGGTGGCTGGGTGGCAGCAGACAGCAGGGTTCTGTTTAATGTGGCATAACTACAGAGCAGAAACATGGCGAGAAAACCTGCTCTGCTCCCAGTGTGAGAGAGAGTGACCTGTCTGACCTGAGCAAGACTTTACCTTCAATACATCAGAGCAGTTCCTGCAGTAACACTGAAAAGTCTTTGATGTTTAATATAGGTATGGTTTATATGGATGGGGTAGCCACCTCTATTTTGTGAAATCACCAAATTGATACAAGATTTAGGATGCTGTCCCCACTACACAGATTGAGTGCGCAGGGATTCGGTCTCACTTTGCTTAAACAGTAAAATGAACCAAATAATGAAATAATCCTCAAATATCACACTATAGTTGTATCACAAATACATCATTATAGCTGTAAATGTTATCCACTGACCACCATCAACATTCAGTGATCTTAGTTATTAATGGTCAGTTAATCCAAGGAGCGGGAGCTGAGCCACAATGTGTGTGCAAATGTATATTGGAAGTGCTGAATGTAGCCCAATGAGATGGGGGAACAGAGTGTAAGCCTGTCACTGCACACATTTACATCAGAAAATGTCTTCTGTGGCATTTGTAGTGCATTCAACCCCTCTGGCTCTCATGTTCTGAATATCTGTTTTGCGACCATTTTGATTTCTCATTTTTCCTTGACAGTAACTCCTCCGTATAGGAAGTAAGATATTAGACAACTCAAGAAATAATGAATACAGCAATTATTTGTCAACATTAATAGCTTGTCAGTGCTTTATTTAGTGTTCTAAAATTACAGGTGTTTTCTGACTTTCCTTAATAACTCTAATTGTATTCCTAGGGTGGCACGGTGGCGTCGTCTCACAGCAAGAAGGTTCTGGGTTCAAACCCAGCAGTCAACTGGGGCCTTTCTGTGTGGAGTATGCATGTGCTCCCCCTGCCTGCGTGGGTTTCCTCCAGGCACACCAGTTTCCTCCCACAGCCCAGAGACATGCAGATTAGGTCAACTGGCTACTCTAAATTGCCTATAGGTGTAAATGTGAGTGTAAATGGTTGTTCATCTGTGTTAGCCAAGACAGTTGGCAATCTGCCCACGGTGTACCCCACCTGTCACCCAAAATCAGATGGGATTGGCTCCAGCTTCCCAGTGACCTTGAGGGATAAGCAGTATAGATAAAGGATGGATGGATGTAGTATTACTGGTACTCTAATTGTAACACCACTACACAACACATTATGTAGAATCTAACAGTCTGAGAGTATTAGGTAAAGAAGATATTACCAAAAATCCAAGCAACTTTTGTGTAAACCACTTCATCCTGGTCAGGGGTATGGTGGATCCAGAGCATATCTTGGAAAGACTGGGCACAAGATGGGATAGGATGCCAGTCTATCTCAAGGTATCATGCACACACATTCACACACTTATTCACACCTAGGGGCATTTGGAAGTGGAAGGAAACCAACGAACTCACAGAAGAACATCTAAGACTCCAGACAGACAATAACCCAAGCTTATGATCAAATTGGGGACTTTCAGAGACCTACCTGCTGTACTACCATGCCTCTCACAAACAGGATATTCAGACACATTTCAATTTCATATCTCACAAACAATTAAAATATTTGTAACATTTCAAATTTACATTAAAAGTTATAAACATTTCCAGAAACAATGGTTATTAAAGAGAAACATGTAAGACCGATGATACTATCCATCCATTATCTATACTCCTTATCTATCAGGGTTGCGGGGAAGCTAAAAGTGGGGTACACGCTGGGCAGGTCACTAGTCTGTCACAGGGCTAACACAGAGCCGCACAAGCATTCACATTCACACTTATTGGCAATTTAGAATAGCCAGTTGACCTAAGCTGCATGTCTATGGCTGTTGGATGAAACCAGTGTGCTTGGAGGAAACCTATGCAGTCACAGGGAGAAGACGCAAAAAGTCGGCCACCATGGTCAAACCCAGAACCTTCTTGCTGTGAGGGAACAGTGCTAACCACTGCATCCCCGTGCTGTCCACATACGATACTACAATGTGATAATAGAACACAATCAAGCTCTAACAAGCCTGTATTCTCAGCCTTAGACACTCTGCCTATAGTCCATGGATTGTTTGCAACTCATTGTGCACTTTTTTGGTCACAAGCTTCCATAGATTAATTTCTGATGAAACAAGCACTTGAGCACTGTGATACAATGAGCACTTTTGAGGAAGATGCAGTCACTGGCTTGAATGAGTGTTACATTACAGAATCACATCTTAAAACGTTATCTAAGAGCTACTCAATAGCATTCAGTAGAGCATCACATGTACATGATACTTTTTTTCTGACAAACTTCAGCTGCAATGTCAGTCAAATGTCCACTTGCTGTGAATGTACTGTAGGTGGTTTTTGGCCATGTTTAATGGTGAAAAGTATTAGCCTCTCTGGTGAACGGTGTGTAAGAAAAAAATAAGCAGTGAAAGTTAATGTTGTCAGATAATGTTATTCAACATGCTCATGTATAAGCAATAAATTAATGGGCAATATGTGACCCCCCCCATACTAAAATGTTATATTAATTTCTATTATTGTTAACCCTTACTATAGATTTCACTTGTTTCTTGTTTGCCTTTACTTCGTTAAGCTCTTTTTTCTCCCAGAATCCTTGGAAAGTTTTGTGTGAAAAGTTTTCCTTATTTTAACCCTCACCTATTTACCTGGTTTATCCTAAGAAATTTGTCTTTGTTGATGGTGTCTTTCTGTTACCTGAGTATAATCATGATTACGGGAAAAGCAGTTGATCTTTTTACATATTTGGTTCTTTTTCACATTGTGTCTATAAGATCATTAAGCAAATGGAATCACTGGGCATAGTTGTGGGGAAAAAAAGATAAATTCTCCAGAGGGAAGAGCTTTTTATTCTACCTTGCTAATCTTATGTGGGTTATACAGTCAAAGTTCTATGAAATGAGAAAACACAATCTGATGGAGGTTAATTATAATGACTGCACTTCAGCATGTCCGTATTGTTACTATAGTAACCAGCTGATGAGTTAATCACAAATGCAGATGGAGTTGTAGACGTTTAGCAGGGGAGTAAAACATTCCCTTGACTAACAGACCCTTGGATATTTTTAATACAGAAGATAAGGGGTGTGCAGTGACCAATAATAACAAAACATCCAGGAAGGATGGAATAGCAAAAGAGATTGAAGATTTTTTTTTTTTTTTTATGAAAATCACAAAAAGAAATAGTTCACTGTTCATGAAATGAATGTGTAGAAGGAGTGAGGGTGTTCGCTGTGTGTGTGTCAGCTTGTACGCTGCAGTGTGTACACATTGTAGCAATTCAGCTGCTGAATTATTGAAAAACACAGCCGGAGAGATGGAGCAACGCTCTACCCCATTTCTGCACTACAAGACAGAAAACATGTACCGGCTCTGCAGTCGTGATTTGATTTTTACCGATTTGTGTAGCATGGCTCTAAATTCCTGTTTGTAGAAGTTTAAGTAGGTTCATGACACAAACAGTGGTAGTTCAAGTATTGATGGGATTACTGGGCAGTGAGACCCTTATAATGATGTTTTCCTGTTGTGTTATAGCTCTTAGTGTTAGTGCTTTTATTCCCACTAATTTATTATTATTATTATTACTATTAATAATAATAATAATAATAATAGTACCTGTTCATGATCAATTTCTCCCTAAGAATGAATTCCTTCATTAGTGCTTACTAGTGTGACTAAATTAGCCTCAATGAATTTTATAGAAGATCTAAATAAACTGGATAGATTGATTAATGCGTGTACAGAATTTATAATCTAATTAGCAAAATTACTGAATTATTGAGTTAGAGAGAGAGAGAGAGAGAGAGAGGGAGAGAGAGAGAGAGAGAGAGAAACAGAGAGGCTACTCTTGACTGAAAATTCACAGGGCTTAAGGGTATATAATTAACCAACTTCTCCATTGTGTGCGAGTCCCAGGAGGGATTGGGAGACTTATGCTTGTGTGCGGGGGTGTATTAGGCGGCCCATGAAGTGGAAGAACAAGCAAGGTTAATGAGTGAAAGTAAAAAGAGCAGAAATGACATTTGTTTAAAAAAAAGAGCACATAGAGAGATTGAGACAAACACTTTCTTTAGCCCTGTCACGTCTCAAATAGATATTGGCCATTCCCTTTCATTCCACATCCACATCCACATGATATCTTCAGTCTCTGTCTCCCAAATCTGAGCATCAAGCAACTGTCTACTGTACTGTACTGTAACTGCTGTAACGGTCATGCCAATAAAGCTTAGTGAATTGAATTGAATTGGACTACAGGGAGTCAGTTTCAGTACAGTTATATGCTTCACCTTTTGAAAGCTGAGGCTTTGTAGATCTAGCATGTTCACTGTTTCCTTACATATTGTTGCCTTTCAAAAGAGGGGAGAAGAGTTTAGACTCGAGTCCAGTCAAATATATTTATATAATACATTTAAAATCAACATTCATTGATTATTTAACAGCTAAAAATAACTTTCAATTAGATTGCAGGTATAATAATAATAATAATAATAATAATAATAATAATAATAATGAAAGATTGTATACTGTATTATACAAGAGATTAAGAAGACACCTCCCGCCAAACATAAACCATTTAGCACCATTTCTCAACAATCCTCACTACATTTTCTTATTCAGTGTCACATCTATTTTTATGTTCTCCATTAGATGTTTATTTTTTTTCTTTAAGCGTGGTTATGGAGCACATCGTAGGGCTGCTTGTGTGTCAAACTGCATCTTAACCATGACTGACAGAATGTGTGCTGTGCAGCTCATCTCCGGCGGAGCAGAACTAAAATCTGGAAGTAATCAGCTAGCGGTGAACATGAGAAATTCTCCAGAAAACACTTTAGCACCGCTGGAGCCCAATGCTCTTTAAGATTGGATTCAGGTATCTAATCCCAGCCGGCAGCTGCCCCCCCCATCCCCCCACCCGCCCCTTCGTTCTCTTCCCTTTTCCACCTCATCCCCTTCCCCTTCTCTCTCTCTCTCCCCCTCTCTCCCTCTCTCCACAGCCACGGGGTGTTACAGGGCCATACAGAACACTGATTCTCACACCTGCTGAGTGCTATAAATATAAGGAAAAAATTGCACTAGTGCTGCCATTGTTAGTTTGTGCCTCTCACTGCTTCTTCATTGTACACTGTGCTGGGACACACTACTTCAGGCCCCAGATATCACCGACTAAAAGTCTGTGATTGGCCAGTGCTCGAGTGCTAAGAGAGTGTGATACAGAAGGAAAGAATGACCTGTACAACAGCAGGAATTGATAATGCTGCTCCAGTCTGTGTATCAGAAGTCAATGATAAAAACTTCAACATGGTCTCCTAAAATTATACCTATTAGATAGTGGGTTACACAGTGCAGTCACAAAAAATATTACAATTTGACAAAAGTTGACACTAAGATAATGTTAAGGTTAGGTCTGGAGTTTGTGGATAAATTTGTATGGTTTATTCTATTGTAGGGATTCAGGCAAGACACTACAGGCAAATAGGGTTGTTTTTTACATATCACTTTGCCAATTCTTACATGTATACTTTTATATTTCTAAGTTTTTTAAAAATTAACATTAGTTATTGCAGTTCCTTAATAAAAAAAAAGTTTGGAATAAATTGTTTACTTTAAGACATGCAAGAGAAAGATATCGGATTATAATTTCTTTATTTTTTCAGTAATCTTTATTTTAATTGTTCGACATAAAATCATTTTATCCAATTATCAACATGTTGAGAAATTCTTGTTGAACACCTTACACCTGGTAGAAAGCGGCACAAAGCAGCCCCAAGTGTGATGCAAGTGTCTTTGCTAGTTTGAGAGCCAGACAGTTGTCATTTTCCTATCCAGTGCCCACGTTGTTTAAATAGCAGATGCGCTTACGGTCATCTAAGCACAATTCTGCTATTACATTATTACTCCTCCAAGGTACAAGTTCACCTGGCTTTTAAAGCGAATGGGAGATGCCACTCTGATTGGTTTATTTCATGTTACACCCAAAACACACACAGGATTAATTAAGAGACTAATTACAACTCATTTGAACCTGGTGCGTCTGGTGCTTTGACCATTTTTCTCCCATTAAACAAGCAAAAATGCATTTGGACAATTAACTTCTAAATTAACTTAAGCTTAAATCATTAAATTAAAGCTGAAAATGTAGTAAATGAAGGAATTCACTGAACAAAGCAAGAAAGTATGGGGAGAAATGATGGTTGTGGTTGCATTTTTCATTTTTTTATAAATTGCATCTATCAAAAACACATTTTCTCTTAAACTGTAGCAAGGAAAAATGTCAAAACTCAACAAAGCATTTAGGAACTCTAGATATTTGGTTCTGAATGTAGAAAAGAAAAACAAACTCTGTTCACATGGTACAGTATATTGACATATAAGTTTCAGTTAATGAGTTATAAGTGTCACAAGTAGACAAAAACAGTGAAATAACAGCAGGCGTATTGGAGATTTAATGTGAAAAATTACTGATGAAATTTACAAAATTTTCATTTCAAGCTTTAATGCAATGTCCTGCCTTAATCTGGAGTTTATAACAGTACAGTTTTAGGCACCTTAGATTCTTATATGTTTCCACCAGCCAGCTATTCCCTATCAACTGGGGGCAGTGAAGTCTAACACATGCTTCCTCCAAGACAAGTAACGCCAGCCAAGCACATCTTTTCAAACTGCTTCTTATGTTGCGCCACACGCCAATGTAACACCCAAGCGTTATCCACCCTCTTCCACATACACAAGCTTACAGCCACCTCCGATTGGCTAGTGTCACTGTGATTGACAGAGGTGAGAGAGAATAACATCCCAAGCACATCCCATGGCTAATTTTGCTCTATTGGACTCCTGACTACAGTTGACTCTGACATCGGGACTCCAAATAATGATTTCGACAAAAGGTGAATTATTATTATCTGTCTGTCTGTACGACATTACACCAATCTCTCAATGTCATTACACCTCTACTGAGTAGTGAACCTTGATTAACATGTTCCTTTTGATATTCTAGTATTGTTTGAAATGTTTGACAACATTACCACTGAGTGAAAGAAAAATCACTCACAATGAATAGTAACAAGTCTTCAATAGAAGATGCACTGTCTTATCGTCTTATCCATCGTATTTGCACTGTAAACAGTGAAATCGTTTAATTGACTGAGGCAATTAAGCACCATACTCCATATTCCTTTAGGCAACAAGCACTAAAATTGTCACCTCTACTAAACTATCTGTACATCCAACTAATGCCTTTTCAGAGCGAGACAGAGATATAGAGAGGGAGGGGGTAATTTCTCTGCCTTCTATACTTGGTCTTGTTCTTCACAGATGATCTCCTCTGGATTTCCAATTTGCTGTGCTATGTGGTGTGCGTGTGTGTGTGTATGTGTGTGTGTAAGAGAGAGTTTCTGATAGAGTGTTTGAGCTTTCAAAGGAATGCTGCTAGTGGCACAGCATTTTTGAATAAACTCTACTCTTAACAATGTGACCCCCAGTGTTAAGTGAAGGTTTCAATATTAAGCGCTTTGTTTGCTCCTACTAGGCTTTTAGATAAGAGCTAGCTAAAGTCAAAGCATTCTATCTTACTCGGTTTTCTCCAAATGGTTTTGGAAATTTGGGCACACTGTAAGAGCTGCTATTTATAAAGAGTTCAATAAAAAAAAAAAAAAAACACTTACCCAAAATGCACACATTCAGTCGCTTCTTATGGCGGCTTGTTGTTGCCAATCATTTGTAGCTTTGTAGCTGATGATCATTGACCTGCGACAGTACATTATATACTTTCTTGAGTTCCTCATTTAAGAGCACCCTATGTGAGAAATGCTTTACGAATAATATAATAAAGTTTGAATTGATACCAGAACTTAGAAATGCTTTTAATGTCATTTGGAAGATGTTGCAGGTTCAAGTGCTTGGTTCTGTAGAGCTATGAATACATTTAGTTTTGTTCAATTGTGGACATTTAAACAAAGAGCGTGTAAGTAGAAGGAAAATAATTAACTTGAGTGAATCAGAATTTATTAAATCCTTCATGAATTCTTAGAAATGATTAAAATGCACCAGCTTGTCTTCATCCAAGTTTAGCCTAAAAGTACTTGCATGTACTACGGAATATTTTTTATTTCAACTCACACCGGTAGAAAAATGTAAAAACCTTCATGTCCATGTCCATATTTTAATAAGAAATGATTTGTAGATTTCTTGCTCTCTCTCTCTCTCTTTTTTTTTTTTATAAATATAGAGACACAAACTCACCCCAGGACACTTATTCACAATATACACACCATATATGAAGCTCTAAACAAAACCATTCTATTTATTTCTCATTTTATTTTTTTGTGTCAAGTAACTAATTTGTGTAGACAATAAATTATACAATTGAATCCCTAGCTTTCAGTAGATTTTACAGCCACTGTGTGTCATAAACATGGGAAAATAATAATCTCAGTGCTTCTCAGTGCTTCTAAGATGTTCAGCATTAAAGACCATGAGTTTGAATCCCAGCAATGGCAGGATCATAAAAAAAGGATCTGCCTGTGAATGGTCTTCTCCAGATATCAAAAAATTAAAACAATTCTATGACTCTGGTTGAGCAGCGGTTTGGAAAGATGCATCTCAGAACATGCATCTTAACCCTCACTCGTCAGTGTGTGTCATGTGTTAGGGGAGAACAAACTACTGTGTTTGGAAATTGCAACAAATTAGAAGGGAGGAAAAAAAAAAAAGCTTCTCGACATTAGCAGATCCACAGGGGAGCTCTTTTACTTGATCTCAGTGTTGGGCTCAGGACTGGCTGGTTGAAATGAGCACTAATTTGGCAGCAAGTCATGTGAGCCATCAGGAGTTAAATCTCTATTTATAGTTTCGTCAGACAGAAAATTAACTTGAGAGAAAATGTAACTTTTGCAACTACTTTTATTACAATTTAACCGTTTTTTACAGTAAGTTTATTTTTCTGTTCAAGTATGTTAACGTAAATCTTTATTGATAGTCGTTACTGTGTTAGACAGGGCTGCGTGTCTGTGCAGTGCATGGCATGACAGTGCGGCTGCATGTGTCTCTGTGAGTGTCAGTGTCTCTGAGCGGATTATTGTCAGTTGCAGAGAGGCTTTGGGCAGCGTTCAGAGATCACTGCAGAGACACGGCCATTCTTCAACTGCCACTCCAGCCTGTGATGGAGAGGAGAAGCCTGTCTATCCTCATGCGTACACACTCACACATAAACACATACATAAACAATTGATGACTCTGAGAACGTGTGTGTGTGTGTGTGTGTGTGTGTGTGTGTGTGTGTGTGTGTGTGTTTTTTTACTCACACCGGCCACACGATCAAGTGTATATCTAAACGTATATAAACGTATAAACACACACACATGTATACACTTGACTATTGAGACTCCAGTGTGAGTAAAACACACACACACACACACACACACACACACACACACACACACACACACACACACACACACACAAACACACACACA
>JAQQZR010000035.1:16628129-16642993 GCA_030068235.1 Notoglanidium macrostoma | reverse complement strand
ACACACACACACACACACACACACACACACACACACACACACACACACACACACACACACAAACACATTCTCAGAGTCATTAAATGCCATCAGACTGGGTGTTAAGTGAGTGTGTGCTAATCACGTGCGGCTGGCATGCAGGGATGCTGGGCTGACTGTCTCTCTGTTTAGAGACATGCTGTTGGTGCTAGGCAAGTGCCAAGCTCTCTCTCTCTCTCTCTCTCTCTCTCTCTCTCTCTCTCTTGCTCTCTCTCTCCTCTCTCTCTCTGCTCCCTCCCTGCTACCCCTCAGTTCTGATTTTCCCAAGAGACACCCTGCTGAGAAAACGACAGGGCAGCAAAAATGTACAAAACCAGCTCTCAGGCTGGCTCAAGACTCAGTGCCTCTCTCTCTCTCTCTCTCTCTCTCTCTCTCTCTCTCTCTCTCTCTCTCACCCTTTATATTCCTATTAATAGGAATAGATCATAGTTTCTACACCATATGGAACTTTAAACAAAGATAATCTGCTGATTGTATCTATTAAACTCTAATAACCCAATAAAGTGCTTATTGTAATTGCATGAAATTGCACATAGTTTGTGACAATATTTAAGAAACAATCACTGATTATTAATTCATTAAGTCCAAACATCATTGCACAATCATGGTCATGACCAACTTTCCAGCAGGTTAGGTAGAATTAGATAAAATTCTAATTAAAATGTTTTTCATATTCAGATCATTTGCATTAATTGCACCACAAACACTGTTATTCAGATTATCATAAATATTCATTTGTTTGACACATATGCATTTTTGCATTATGGACATTTCTGGAAGCAGACCCCATCCTATTAATAATAAATCTGAATCAGATTTTTAGTTTTATCTATTAAGGTAAACAAACAGTTCCTTTTCATATGCCATTTATGGATAACAAGGCATAACTTATTATTCATTACAAATTGTTACTCTGTTATATAAATTAATCCGATACACCGATAAGTTATCCGATACACCATGCTAGTTCTCTTATATGCAATTCTCTTATGTGCAATCTCACTTGGGTGCAATTTTCTGATGCACCATTTTTATGTGCATTCTATATGCAATTGATGTGCAATTCCTGATGCAACAAACGTGCAATTAATACTTGGGTGCAATTTATGTGCAATTTCTGTTTTTTCTTACTTTATGTTCAATCTAAATGTGCAATCTATATGCAATTAATGGGCAGTTTCTGTTTTTTCTTACTCTTTCTTAATTTCTCTTACTCTCACGTGCAATTTTATTACTTGGGTACAATTTTTCTGATGCAAATGTTAAATTTACTACTGTTTTTGTGTCAATGTTTGGCACACCATTGTGTATATTTGTATTTTTATTATACTTTATTCTTTATTCTACTCTACTGTTTTTAGATTTTGCTGTTCTTTGTTACTGTCCACTTTATGCCGTCTCAATGCAAATTTCCCACTTGTGGGACTAATAAAGGTTTATCTTATCTTATCTTATCTTAGCTTATCTTAATGGTTTCTGATATTAAAAGTCAATATATATATTATCATTCATTCTTGCATAGTTACTAGTTGACCATTTATAGTGAAAGATGCTTTCTTTTTGTTTATGATGCCAAATTACATTACACATGAACGTGATAGTGAATACTGACCAAGAGTATTTAGTATCTTCCTATCAAACATAGATCTTTTGTGATCAACAGTTACAGTGTTTTATGTATTTTATGTGTTGAGTCATAGATACATCAAGGTTTTAACTTCAGATATCAGTCAGTAAAGTATACCAAATATGGCTTTGAATTTCCATATATGGGGAGTTGCTGTCAACAAGACTAAAGGTGAAACATGCCAATAAATATGTATAAGAGAAGGGAAACCAGTTCTCCATAAGGTCACCCAGGCACATGTTTATCTGTAGTCTTCTTGACAGCTTACTACATCTGGCAAAATATATGCACAGCTATAGGACAAACCATATCTCATGACTTTATAAAAAAAATCCAGTTACAGATGGGATTATAACATAATTATGAAGTAAAGCATGATGGGGCATGCTGTAACAGAAAAATAATGAACGATGACACAAAGCAGGGCACTCTGACATTGTAACAGCACATCCTGAATGTTGTACTTCTCTTAAACTATAGCAATTTAGAAAGAATTACATATTTATTTATTTATTATTGAACAACACATCCTATTTTTAATCATTTAGAGTTACATGTAAATTTGTGGAACGCCCAAATCAGTTCATAATCATTTATGTTATAGCACATATAAACATTCCAGCCTCAACAGATGCTCTCTTTTTTCTGTCTTGTAGTTAATAAAACTGAGAAGGCATAAAGTGCGAAATCTTCAGTGTTGAAGACTCATGGTAGAAAACTTAAAGGAACAGCAGTTACATTTCCTAAATGTCCATAAATACGTATATACACAGTAGCAGTCAAAAGTTTGGGTACGCCTACTCATTCATAGGTTTTTCTTTATTTTGACTATTTTCTACATTGTAGAGCAATACTGAAAACATCAAAACTATGAAATAACACATATGGAGTTATGTGGTAAACAAAAACTTGCTAAAAAGAAAAAAACAAAGTGTTTCATATTTTCATTTCTTCAAAGTAGCCACTGTTTACCTTGATGACAGCTTTGAACTCTATTGTCATGATGCATGAGGTGCATTGTCAAAAGTATTTCTTGCTTTCTTAATGGGTTTGAGATCATCGGTTGTGTTGTGTCGAGGTTGCGTTGGTATCCAGTAAATAGCCCTATTCAACAACTGTAGTAATCCATATTGGAACTGCTCAACCAAATAAAGAGAAACGGCAGTCCGTCATTACTTTAAGACATGAAGTGTCTTTTAAGTAATAAAAGATAAAAGATAAAACATTAAATTAGAAGATGTGTCCAAACTTTTGACTGGTAATAAATGAATGTCTAGATCATAAGGTTTTTTTTTTTTTTTTTTTCAAATAACACCACATAGTTTGTTTACTATTAGTCTTAGATTATATGAAGTCCCTGTAAATTAGCTGTTGCTACAATAATACTTTAATAAATTAATATAAACCTATAATTTGAACTGGAACGCCCATCTGAGTCATGCTGTTAAAGAAAATTAAAAAACACCTCATTAGATTTGAGAATTCAACAGCACTGTAGCATAGTAAATAAGTCAGGTTTTTTTTAGAAGGTGTTTTACTAACTAAGAAATGTTGTAACTTCCTTAGTAACAAACTACCACAAAACTATCTGTGTTGGATTAAAGCTACTGAGCTACACCTGAAATACTTTCTTTGAAGCTAAAACATTTGATAGTTTTATCCTTGAGCAAGTAGATTACAATGTTACATAAGAATTTACAAATTCCACTGATACTATTATACTTTTTTATGCTCACAGACATGTAGGACTATTTGATGAGGAAAAAAATACAAAGCCTATCAGAAGTCATTTATGTGCTGGGTTTATCTCTAAGAGATATGTTTATATGCGTAGCTCTTTCAAAGGTTCCATAGTGACAAAGGTTACACTGATGAAGTAAACTTTCTATAGCTGATTATGTGTAGTCTATAGAGCTGAAGATTTTACACATGCTCTTTCCTCAGCATCGTCATCTATAAATGTATGTTCACTATTTAAATGTGCTTCGGAAACAAAAACGTCCTCCCACCATCAAGGGCCAATGTGAAAGTGTCCTTCCCGCATGTACACACATGCAATGTCTTTCCTCATTATACCTGGCAATCTGGCTGTAATACCTGCACTTGTTTTCCTTCTCCTTGTCTCCTTCCCCATGTTATTGAGTGGAAAATCATTACATGAGACAATGATGAGAGCATCATGACAAAACTTATAATTCCTTCATAGTGCCATGGACTCTTCTGGACTTTTGAAACAGTGCCACACCAGTGGATCTTTCACCTTATATTTATTATAAGTCACTCTGTATTCATTTATTATAAGCAGCTTTGGGAAATTAAAAGTGTAAGTGTAGGTTGTGAGAGCTCAAGGGAACAGAGGACAGTTAACATATTCAAAATGGGCCATGGCAAGGTCAGTTCTCCAATCACTCTCCTTTTCTCAAAGTGCCATGTTCATTTCGTTTGAATCCTCAATCCTCCTGCCCCAGACGGTGTGGCTGTATCTCTCTCTCCCTCCACTTATTCAGACCCTTCAACCAAGAAAACGCTGCCTTAACTGCCTGAGCACAAATAAATCTACTCCAGCCACAACCATGTCCACATCAAAGCTGACTGATTTACCCCTTTTTCCTCTTCATCTCTTTCCCTCTCTCTCAATCTCTCTCGGGCTTGCTCTTTCTCCATCTCTAAGCACGGACTTGATCTCAGGCTGTAATGCGTCTAGTGTTCTATATATTGGGAGCTAATATTGGCTTTGGCTTGCGCTGATTGACCTGCATTCTGGAGCAGTCCCTATCCGGGCAGTCCCACCTGGGGCAGGCTGCTGTCAGGGTGGACAGTGGCCATGCTGGATTGATGACAGCTATTCGCCGATGAAGCTGTATTCATCATTCCTGTCCAGAGCTGCACTGGCCAGATGGACCATGACCATCAATCCACTGTCCGGGACACATCTGTTCCTGCTGTTGCTTAGAGTACTAACAAGTCGCTCACTCCCCCAAAGCCAGCCGGTGTCAGCCACAGAGACAAAGACAGAGATGGAGGGGAGGAGGACGCTAAGGAGCTGTGACTGTTTAGCACGGTGCTCACACTCTTTAATAAGCAATCACTCAGCTATAAGTAATATGAGACTCAGTGTGCAAATGAATGCCACACCTCTAGCCAGGCTTGAAAGGAGGACTTTGCAGCAGAAGATAAAAACGAATGTAGGATATTTTCAGCTAATGGTGCCACAACCCACTTTGAGCAGAGTGGTCATTAGTATTCCAGCAGCAACAGTGTTAAGTGGAGTCAAAAGTGCCCAGTGTTAACATCAAATCTAGCTAACAATTTCACTGGTCCGATTTTTACAGGTTAAAAGAACAGTTTCACCTTTCAACAATTCAATGTAAGTAAAGTTGGAGTTCTCTATAAGAAACTCTTTTTAATTCATTTATGCGAAAAGAATAGAAAATATGGGTTGTTTAATTGTTTAAAACCCAGATGGATCACTATGGAGAAATTATATCATGCATTCATCTTCATCAATTTATCCAGGGCAGGGTTATGGTAGATCCAGAGCCTATCCTGGGAACACTGGGTGCGAGCCAGGAATACACCTGGGATGTGGAATCCTTGTTCATTTCACATGTCAAACATTTCTATGGATAATAAAATAATGGCTAATAAAAATCATTTTGACTAAAATCATGCATTACTGGGGGTATTCCTTTCACAAAATCATATTTTTTATTTACGCTAGTAAAAAAAAGTATATGAGAAGGAAATATATGTAGACAAAAAATTAATTAATAAAGAGACCTTTAGAAGTTTTTAGAAATGGCAGATCCAAAGTGTCCCTGAGCAGGATAAAGAGGTCACCGAAGGTGAACAAATAAATAAAAGTATACTATTATCAGATTCACGTCTGGTAAAAAACCATAAAAATCTGGGCATAACATGTTTAAATCATTTGTCATTTTTGTTATACCCTTCCATGGATATTATTGGTAATTGCAATTGAAGGAATGCAGTATCATGAGAATAATGATACAATATGTGGAACGGTTAATATTTTGAAGGTTAAGAAGCCTATAGGGTGTAATACTGATAGTATTATGAGAAGTATAATCATGCATAATAATGATCATACTCAAAAAAGTTGAACAGATATCTACTATAATGTAGTTAAAATGTTAAAAACTTAAATGTAAGCCAGTTGAAATTGTAGCAGCATCTGTGGAGGGCAGTGGGATTTAGTAACCATGTACAATACAGAGAAGAGTTATGAAGTGCAGGGGCATCACAAAGCAGAGAGAGATTGACGAAAGGCTTCTGTACTGAAGAGCTTTGAGTTTGAGGAGTAGTAAAGCTCCACTTTAAGTCACCCCGCCCCACTCCCATTCCCCCCTCCAACAATCTCTCGTGTTTTGTGGTGCCTGCCTTTGGAATCATCGGCTCACAATGGGGAATTTTGGCAAAGAGTCCTTTCCTTAAGGCTGACAAGGACACACAGATCAGCACTGAGAGAGCAAGAGAGCAAGAGAGAGAGAGAGAGAGAGAGAGAGAGAGAGAGAGGTGTTTTCTTTCCTTTCTTGACTGACAGACGGGCACCACACAAAGAGACAGCAGAGAGTCCTCCTCTAATCTCATTGTCAATCTCTTACCTTCTTTTACTCGTTTCTCTCTTTCTGACTTCTTGTTTCTTGCCCTGATAGATAATATATGTACTTATTCACACGGCGCTATCACTGGCATTAACATACTGACATATTGTAGCTGAACAGTAAATAATGTCTGATTGGCTCACATCTGAAAATTTGACAGACTGTGACATTTAGAATAAGTAACACACTGAGAAAAGGTGTTGACTCATTCAGCATTGTGTTCACTGCATGGTCTGTCCTACATGTATAATGGTAATAAAAAGGAAAGTAATGGAAAAGAATTATTATTAAGTCTCCAGAAGTAAACACGTGTGCAAAGTTTAATCCCCTGGGGAGCTTCATCTTCAGTCAAACAAACCGGACTGGTCTCAATAGTTTGACATACTGCACCATACAATTACCAAGCTAAATAAAAAGGATCAAAGAATGCATATTGGCAGGCTAATGCACGCTTTTAAAAGTGAATGGAACAAATACTTTTTTTACATGAACATCACACAATTAAAAGCGTGCTTTAGCCAAAGGAGCATGAGGTAAATCAGAAGTATACATAAGAAATCATGGACGCATACAATCACAGATAAGGTCTCCCTTAATAATAATCGACCTTGAAAGCTACCATTTTAACCTATCAAATATATCATCTGTTGATTAAAGTGCCTGGAAGTAGACTACTGTACAAGAATAATGTAAAACCTCTGCTTATCAAGCACTGTTAATATTTGTATTCCATGACATTCTATGTCTAATATTTATATTGTAAATGCAGATGCCAGCAGTTGTGCCCCTGGTTTTTGCCCTGAGTGGCTATGGTGGTAGAACCATTTAGGAATATCAAGAAGGTGTATATGTGGCTGTTATTTTGCTGTATTGTCTGTTTTCCTTACCAAATCAAAATGTCTGGTGACACAAAACAACCACAAGGAGCTGGAAGCTGTGTCACTGAAATACCAAGGTGGATGTGGAGCATTTTTTTCTCTTGTGCTGGTTTAGTAAATGTCTACACTGACTTATGACATTGTTATGAGGTTGGAATTCTACCTGACATGGGGTTGCTTGCTGCTGCAGTAAGACAACTGAAGTATAGCTGTTTAGATTGTGGCTGTAGACTACATAATATAGCCGAAATATTGTGTAATTTCTTCATTAATAGAAGGGGGGGGGGGTATTTTAATGCAATGTTATTATGAATTTTAATGACAGTGTTATTCATATCAAATTCACAGTGTACAATTCCCAAACTGTAGGATGTTACGATTCAACAATTAACAGGGCTGGGAACATTACACTTTCAAATGTTACACCACAGATTTGAAACTAAGCCTCAGGGTGGTGGCTGGATGGATGCTGGTTATTTCCATCATTAATAGTAATGTCATGCATACTTGTCTTTCTTCCTTTTCTGGGTTTTTCTGTTTATTTTGTGCTGCAAAATTGGATGAAATGCTTTGCTCAATCCATTTCATCCTTAGCAAGAAAACATGAATGTTCTCCATGATTAATGTATCCTAGTCTGTTAAAAATGGTTACAAACTATGGAACCGAATTAATGTTGTCATTCCAAACACGAGTCATTACCATCAAACTGTACAGTAATGTCCATGCAAAGGCTCACTGATTCATTCTACTTTAGACGAATTATAACATCTTCGTGAAATATCAGTAGCTGCTTCATCTATTGCACCATCTATTTTTGGGGATAGCAAATTAATTTATTTAATTCAGTCTGATGAAGCGGGGATAAAGCGTATTGTCATCAACGATAAAAATAAATGACCGGAAGGGATATCAAAAGCAGAAATACCCCATCACCTGGTAAATCACATGCAGCTTACAGTGCTTCTGTCTAGAAATATAAGCAAAATAGGATGCCAGCTGCACAAATGAATTTGCTGTAAAAGCTCAGACTGAGTTTATCACTACTGCTGTAATATGAGCATTGAAAGCCTTGAGATGTTACTTTGATTACTGAATGTTTTATTATTGTTTTAATTGATCTGTCTTCTCTTTCGTAGACTAACCTTCTAAAATGGACTCAAAGTTGGTTTCAGTTTTCTTCCAGGATTTTCTTAGAAAGTCACAATTAGAAAGACACAACCTTAGCTGATAAAATGTGGTTCTTATTGGCCTACTTTTGGTCCATCTTGGTCTGCCCTGATTTAGCTCTTAAATATACATGTTTTTATTGGGTCATGTTAAGTCCTTGCATGTGACCACAATAGACAATCCTGCTCTATGCCTTTTAAAAGACAATAACAATTTTTCACTCTGGCCAAAACCTAAACACCCCTCAGCAAAGATTTCCTCCTTTTTTGCTCTCCTTGGGTACTAACTAAATAAAAATAATTACATTGTTTTATATATACTAAATAAGAACAAAGAGTTCAGTGAATGCGAATTACACAGCTGAAATGTCGATAACTTGGAACATCACAATTAAAATGTCTAACAAAACTAATTAAATTCCAGACTTGCCAAATTCACTGCCATCATAGATATGAGGAACTAATCAATATAAATGTCCTAGACAGCATACAAAAGTGAACACTCCTTGCCTGTCCTTTGACTAGGAATGTGGAATTTGTACAATTAGCTTACAAAATAAAAATGCAAGCACTTTTATCCAGCACCTACGAACAGGCCCGCTAGTTAGCTTCATGGTAATGTATATGAAAGAACTAACCCTGGTGGGAGATTCACAGGTGAATGTTTCTATTAAGCAACAACACTTGACAGTAGTAGAGCTTGCTAGAGAAAAAGACAGAAGATTAAGATTACGATTAAGGCTAGTCAACTAGCCTTAGCTTTTTGTGGAATTTGTAACTGAATTGTAATGTTGTTGTAATGTTGCTGTTTTTAGCTATTCAACTTTTGTATACAATTTTTTTTTTTTTTTTTTTGCATTAAAGGACAGATAATCCGCTTTCTTTCATTTCCTCTCTGAGGCTAACATCTAGATATTGAATGAAGGATTTGCGCTCTCTCTCTGTGTCCTTGTCTGTGTCAGCAAACCTGGCCAGCACAGCACTCTGGTACTGTTAATTAATTAAACCTCTGTGTGGTGAAGAAGTCTTTGCTGGGATGGTGTTGTGCTGTGTCTCAATTCGCATGCTTAGTGTAGTGCTGTCTCAAATCGAGCACAGCAAGTTGTACACTTCCCGGAAATGACGATCCCAATATATCATATATATATGAATGCATTTTTTATTTTCCTTGCTTGTGTGCAAAGATATTTCATGCAATAGGGAAATTATGTCAACATCAGTGTTGACGACATGCCCTCCTCCTACTGGTAGAAAACAGGTTGGTTCATTCTGTTACGTTGCCAAGATGACGACTGTTGAGGGTGAGAAGTGTGCAACGTTGCACACTTAACATTTTGACAATTTTGAGCATCTGGGTTCTCTTAGTGCACAGCATGTTGTCATACTTCTTAGTGTGATCACACTTATGCACTCAAGTGTAAGCATGCAAGTACGTGAATTAAGACATAGTGTTGCTGTTTAAAAAAAACAGCTGTGGACTGGTTTTTGGCTGAGAGACAGCTTAAAGTGGACTGGGTAGAAACTGGCCACCTGGCTGGGAGCTGGCTAAGTGCAGCTATGGCCCAGGTTGCTGTGTGATAATGGCATGTATTGGTTTCAGTGCAGTACAGTTCATTAGGCACCCCGCTAGGTGTTCCGGAGGATTGCGAGAGAGCTGTGCGAAGTTGTTAATGTCTAAAGACTCAATCCTAATCACCTCAGTCTTCTGTGACTGACAGAGACGTTCAAGCCTGATTGAGAGTATTGATCTCATTCTGTTTCTCTGAATGTCTCTCTACCTATCTTTTGTTTTCTCCTTTTCTCTGTGGTCACATTGAGGATGCACAATCATAGCCCTTCATTTTGAAAGCTATTTTATTTGTCTCGATCAGCTAATCAATCATTAACACAGGGATGAAGGGACTCTGACAAGGCTATGTTGGCGTGTTTTCCTTTTAACCACATTCCAGTCCCTCAATGTTCTTTCCTTTTTTTTTCTTTCTGTCCATTGGGACAGGAACTTGCTGAGTCAAGGCACTGTGTTTGACTGAAGTTGTAAGGACAGGGTGGAACCCCATAACTGAATTGACTTTCAGATTCAGTGTAAATGTGTGTGTGTGTGTGTGTGTGTGTGTGTGTGTGTGTGTTTCTGAGCATGTTTCTTCCCTCGTTGTCCTGCTGTGCAGCATCGGCAGGATTGCTGTCACCTTCAAATATGGCATGAGGCCAAGAGCTGAGGGAGAAGGACTCTGCTGTTTCTGGTGACTTGAACTTGTTAATCTCTAGATAATGGCACTCTTAATTCAAATAGCACTACATGTCTAGTCCCATGCGCAGGTGAGATCGATCTTCTTAGTCTGGATCTTGCTCAAACATCTGTAACCTTCTGTCGACATATTAGACACATAATGTTTTGACTGATGTTTGGCATTTGTCCACTACTGTAAATCATATACACAGCGCAGTCTGTATGCAATTACACAGAGACACGTTTTTTTGTTGTGGTGGTTTTGTCCCTGCAATTCTACACAAATAATATGACATAAAACAATGAATATGCTGTGCCATATGTGCCTTTATGTCTTTGCTGAAAAATCACCTCAACCATCTAACACAAATTCCTGCCTGTTATGAGAAATGGAGCTATACACGCTTGGCCTTATTTACCATAATAAAATGAGCATCCCGAATGACCCGAAACCCCATAAGAGGATATTATTTTAAATAGAAGCATTTTATACACAGTGTTCAGTGTGGTTATATATTAACCCACACTGAACTGACCCTGTCTACCAGTTAAATGAGCTGAAGTTACCAGGAATATTATTGAGCAATAACTCAGTAACAAGGTCAGCATGTATAGCACTTTCCTTGCAAACAGTTCAAAAATCACTTCAAATTCCAGCAACCATTGGGTGACATCTGAGAAATTGGGATTGTGGGGCAAAACATACACTGTATTACCACACAATTATGTGTAAGACAGATTTGCATTTGCATCAGTTCCTTAGTCCAAAATAAACCACGATGACATGGACGTATTGGCTTCGTAGTAGATCTATAATTCAAGAGATCAAATCAAGGGATTTTCTCAAAACGCCAGTTCTACAATGATACAATGTTTAGCTCCATATGACTAATAGACTTATCAGAGATGGGATTTGAGGTCAAAGTTGGGCTAGCAAAAAGGGTTCCAAGGGTGATTTGTGTTTGTTCAGGATTGTAAATAACAGAAAGGTTTTAATGATGAAGTAGTGTTTATGAGAGACTACAGAACAGATGTAGCTACTGCAAATTGTGAAGGTTGTATGGTCAGTAACATATATTTTTTCCATCACTTCAAGACACATTAGAAATTTCACATACGATATTTTTCACTCTGGTTTTGTTTAGTATTCCCTTTCAAAAGCGACTTCTTTTATCCCAGTTGGACTCACCCGCATAAATAAAGAATAAAATTATATCACAGTGCACTACACAGTTATTTGGCTTACGGGACCCGTCAAAAAAGGAATATTTTCAAGGTTTGGCATGTTCTCACAAAAATATCTATGATGTCAGTCAGTAAGTAATAGAACAGTGACAGTATTTTAATATCTTTAGTCTAGCACAATGGGCTTGAAATGAAACGATGATGAGGTCAAAGTGCAGAATATCAGCTGTAATTACTATGTATTTACTTGTACACTATGTGAACCGTAGTAATCATATGCCTTTTTATAGATCATCTCGTATTTACCGCTATTGTAGGTATTTTCATGGCACGCAGCAGAACTACGATGAAATGCGAGCCAGAATCCTATTAAGTTAAAATATGGTTTTGTTATATTCTCTCTCTCTTTCTCTGTCACTCTCTCTCTCAGATAAACAGGCAATGATGACAAACTAGACAGACATGCACAACCAGAATCATTTCTTGTATTTATAATTTCTTATACTGTATATAATGCTGAAAGGATATTCTAATAACCTTCAAAAACAAATGGAATAGCAAGAAATGTGTCACTTGAAATGATAAATGAACACATTTTAAAACAACTCAGAAATTTTCAGCTTTGCAGTACAGGGTTTCTGGTTTGACTTTTTCTAGGCATATAATTTTCAAAAATCAGTCTGTTTTTGTTTTGACTCCATTATTGTTAGGTAAAAACGGTAATGGCACAGACATTCATGGTAATTTCACAACTAAAAGTCTGACATTTAAAATCATAATCATCTAGAGACTCTACAGTTTGGAGAGAAGGGGGAAGGGAATATCAAACAAGGGGGGGGGGGAAGGGGGGAGGACACATATCAAACAAATTCAGCAACAAATTACAAGATGAACTTCAAGTTGTGGAGTGTTGCACGCTTCTCTTTAAACTACACTTCATACTTCATGCGAGCTCTATGGACTGAGGGCCTTTTGAAGACTACAGATGCTATTGCTGTAATTGTTGAAGAGCTGCTCTTACACACTACATTTACTTCGCTACATTTGCTTAAGTAATTTTTGAATTAATTGAACTTGTAAGAGTGGCACTAATTGAGAGAGAGAGAGTACTTGAGTTAAAAGACAAAACTTCTGTGTACTATATTTGCACCTCATTTCTTTTTTTTCTCCACAACAATTTTTCTTTCTCTCACTTCTTATAGTCATGCAGCAGTCTGGCTTCTCCACATAGTCCTGTAGCAAGCTCAGGCCTCATGTCTCACTCATCATAGTCTATAGAAATCTCACTCCTCGTAGCCCTGTAAGTGTCTCATTTCTTACAGCCATGTATTTGCGCACCTTATATCACTGTACAGGTCTCACTCTTTGGTTTTCACTTCTCATAGTCCTGTAGGAATCGTGTTATACCCTTATAGTCTTTCAGTGGTGTCACTGCTCCATAAAGTACTCTAGGAATCTCAGTACTTATGTCTGACTCATCATAGTCCAGTATGAGGTGTTTTACGCTTTGTGCCTCACTCCCTGTAGTCCAGTAGAAGTCTCAATTGTTCACACCAAAATAAATTCTGTAGTACTTTTACTCATCTGTCCCACACAACAGATATGCTTCCATTTCCACCAACATTTTAAACCACGGCAACTCATTGAGGTGTACAACTAACATCTGTCAAAATGCAACCCCTTCCATTCTGCTGCATTTTCTTTAAAGCCAAGTCGATTTTGTTCAGTTGTGTGTGAGTCAAGTGGAAACTCAGCAGAGACCTGTTCAAATCACACACTCCTACTGGATATACTTTGTAAGCAATGTTATGATTGTACAGCATGTAGTTGCAGAGAAAAATGTTTACAGGACAATGATATTTGTTAAACCAGCATGGGGAACCAGAGTAAACTATCATGCATTTAAGTGGACTGAACTGTAATTCACACCCAGCCCAGCTGTATATTACAACTGCATGCATAGCATGTTTCACTTCTGATAGTTGTTTATGAGTCTCACTCATCATGTATCACTCCTGATACCCCTTTATGAATCTTACTCCTTATGGCTGACTCCCCATAGACCTTTATGAGTTTCAATCCTTGCCTCACAGTGCCTCACTTCCAATAGTCCTTTATGGTTTTCACTCCTCATGTCACACGTGTGTTATTCTTTTATGATTATTACTCTTCATGCCTCAGTTCTGATAGTCAAAAGAAAGAGAAAAAAAGTGTAACACTGCTTTCTTCTCGTATCACACCAATACTTTTATTAACAAACTGACATTTCAGTTAATCAGACCTTCAGAGGAAAAATGTCTTGAAACGTCAGTTTGTTAATAAAAGTACTGGTGCGATAAAAGAAGAAAGCATTGTTGTCTAATATCATATTGTTCTCTTTCTTTTTATTTATACTCGGTTAAAAATCTGCACCTGCTAAAAACCCGCCAAGACGTGCAGATCCTTCTATCTACCTGTGAATCACATCTGATAGTCCTCAGGAGTCTCAGTCCTCATGTCTTATTTCTGATAGTCCTTTGAGTCTCACTCCTCATGTCTCACTCCTAATAGTCCTTTAAGAGTCTCACTTCGCATTGTCTCACTCCTGATAGTCTTTTATGAGTCTCACTTCGCATTGTCTCACTCCTGATAGTCCTTTAAGAGTCTCACTTCGCATTGTCTCACTCCTGATAGTCCTTTAAGAGTCTCACTTCGCATTGTCTCACTCCTGATAGTCCTTTATGAGTCTCACTTCGCATTGTCTCACTCCTGATAGTCCTTTATGAGTCTCACTTCGCATTGTCTCACTCCTGATAGTCTTTTATGAGTCTCACTTCGCATTGTCTCACTCCTGATAGTCCTTTAAGAGTCTCACTTTGCATTGTCTCACTCCTGATAGTCCTTTATGAGTCTCACTCCTGATAGCCCTGTTATGACAAGTGTAGCATACGAGAAATGGAGATGCATACAACCTGTTTTCCTCTTTTTGTAACAAATAATCTGGTCTCTCTATTACTCTACTCACACCCTTCCTTTCTCTCTCTCTCTCTCTCTCTCTCTCTCTCTCTCTCTCTCTCACGCGCACACACACACACACACACACACACACACACACACACACACACACACACACACAC
>JAQQZR010000035.1:16611324-16621384 GCA_030068235.1 Notoglanidium macrostoma | reverse complement strand
TGTGTGTGTGTGTGTGTGTGTGTGTGTGTGTGTGTGTGTGTGTGTGTGTGTGTGTGTGTGTGTGTGTGTGGGGTAGGCAGCCAGAGGAATTGTGTGGAACCTGAGAAGGAAGTGTAGGAGTTGTGTAAGGAAATTCAGTGGTCAAAAAACAAGACGATTCTCAGATCACATGGAGCAAGTTGTCTCTGTCTGTATGCTTTATTTTATTTTGCTGTCTGTTTGGCAAATGTAACTATTTTCATCTTTCACTGTGTCTGCACAATTTTTCATACTGCTGCAAACACACACTGTGGAAGAAAGCAGAAATGTACACCTTACCCAGCCAGTGAAACCTATTCATCAGATCTATAAATGTAAAATTCCAGGAAAAGGAGGTTGTACTACTTTGCTGTTTTGATATTGAAAATGTGTGATATCCATAGGGATGAGTGTGTGCATAGCACTCAATATATTGATCGGATGGATATATGTGCAGTGGAGCTATTAGCGGAAGGTCCTGCAGGTGAAACTTGGTCTCTATCTATTGTTCATTTATTCATAAGATCCATACACTGATCAACTGCATGAAAGCAGGTACCTGTAAACAACACTAAAATCATTTTTTTCCTGTCTTTCATTTACAGAAAGCGTGATATATGGGCATGTAGAAGCAATAGAACATGGCCTAAAATTACTCCTGATAGATTAATACATCGTTCAAGCAGCTCTGAACCTTCATGGCTCATTGTGAGGAACTGTAACATTAACACCAAAAAGTGTGTCTCGCGTGCATACAGCACAGCTCCAAAAAGCTGTTCATAGGTTTTAAAATTTGTGTTATTGCAATATTTATCAAAATACATCCAAGATTTTTTTTTATCCTGCACTGTTCTTCCTTTTGCAGGAATTACTTGCATTGATTTGTCAGTAATAGTCCTTAACACTAATAAGTTTTTAATGATTTACAACCTCCTTATTAAATACAATTGAGTCAGTAAATCAAGTCTCCACGAACGTCTGAATGTGTATGATCCACTGTCACTGAAGTCATAGCATGGTGTTTTGATATTTAGAATTTGAATAAGAACAAATTAAGAATTTGTAGTTTACTGTTGCTTCGGACATTTGCTTAAATATTTTTTTGTTCTGAAATGTTCGTGTTTATTACTGTGCAGTGTACAATAAGACCTACAGTACCAGTCACAGTCGAGCACACCTACTTAATCATAAGTTTTTCGTAATTTTTACTATTTTCTATGTTGTAGAACAATAATGATGACATCAAAACTATGAAATAACATATATGGAATTATGTCATAAACAAAAAGGATTAAAAATATATATATATGTTTCTTATTTTAGATACTTCAAAGTAGCCAGTGTTTATCTTGATAACATTTTGGCACTTATTGGCATTATCTTAAGCAGCTTCATGAGGTAGTCACATGGAATGCTTTTCAATTAACAGCTGTGCCTTGTCAAAAGTTCATTGGTGGAACTTCCTGCCTTATTAATGTGTTTGACATCATCAGTTATGTTGTGTAGAGGTAGCGTTGGTATTCAGTAAATAGACTTATTCCACATCATTATTTTAAGACATGAAATGTCTTTTAAGTGATAAAAACCATTGAATTAATTGGTGTCCAAACTTTGACCTGTACTGTAAGTAAACCCATAATATAATATATGTATATGGAGCCAATCCCAGCTGACTTCAGGCAAGAGGCAGGGTACGCCCTGGGGCTAACACCGAGATGAACAACTTAGAGAAGCCAAACTTCACTTTAGAGAAGCCAGTTGAACTAATCCACATCTCTTTGGGCTGTGGGAGGAAACCAGAGCACCCAGATGAAACCCACACAGGCACAGGGAGAACCTGCAAACCAGAAACACCCCAGCCTACTGGCATGTTTGAAGCCAGAATACGTGAAGCGATGGTGCTAATAACTCACCACCATGCCACCAATATAACATGATTAAATATTAAATCTTTATAGTGTATTTCTGTTGTCATTGATTCTTACATTCATACACCTGAGTTATTTACACAGATTTAAATTCCACAAACTAATATGAATGATTAGTTGAATTTATTGTTCCCTCTGACCAGGATTAAGTGGTTACAGAAGATAAATGACTCCAGATTATAGCTGTTGATGTTTAGTAGATCATCAGCTTCCTTGTCCAATGAAAATCAGTTCATGACGTGTTTTTTGCAAAATAGATGAACATCATTAGATACACTGGGAATCAGGTGATAGACTGGCTTATGGTTTGTGCCAAAAGTGGTCTATCCAAATAAAGTCTTCTTCTTCTTCTTCTTCTTCTTCCTCTTTATATTATTATTATTATTATAATTATTATTATTATTATTATTATTATTATTAATTGTTGAGGATATTACTCTAAGCATAGGATTTCCTGATGATGGACAGAGTAACCTTTTCTGTTCTAAACAAAAGATGGAAAAGAAAAGCAATAATTGAGGAATGAGGCAGATCCACTTGAGTATTCAAAGCAGAGACAGGAAAGAGAAATTGTGATTTAGTGAGCATTTTAAAATTTCACGCTTGCACCATGTCTTCCTGAATACTGACCAGCGGTGCTGAAAATGACATATTCTGGTCAACAGTTTTGACTTTTATTTAGAGGCGCTTCTGGAGAAGTGTAAATATAATGGCCATACTAAGGATAATGGAAACACACAAGAGTGGCCACTAAATGTGTGGATGCATTTCTTCTGACAAGAAGTCAGTCTCCATACCAGAACAAATATGTTCATATGGATCATTAAACATGGCTTGTTTATCTAATAATATGCATCCTTGCAAATAATGAAACAAATCATTACTAATACAATTATTTCACCAGCCAAGACAAAAAAAACTAAAGGAATCTCTGCACTTTCCCTAATTACTCCAAACTCTTCAGCATCGATGCCTGCACCCTCTCCAGAGCTGGTTTGTTTGTTTTCACCCTCTCTCTCTTTCTCTCTGTCAGCCCATTAAATAAATAATGCTGTGCCTGTCTGCATTCCTGGTGTGTGCTTTTCTGTGCACCTCTGGGGGTGTATATCTGCGAGATATAGGATATATATTTTTTCTGAGATTAAGAGATGAGCGGGGGAAGGAGGAAAGGGGCAGGAGAAGGAGTAGGAAAGGGTGAAGCCCTGGCTCCTGCTGTCCAGCAGAACGGGGCTGAAATGGCAGATCCATCAAAGCAGCAAAGCCTGTCTCACCTGGGGTGGGCTCGTACACACTCCACCGAGGGTCTGCAGCAGAGACAGAGAGAGAGAGAGAGAGAGAGAGAGAGAGAGAGAGAGAGAGAGAGAGAGAGAGCGGGAGAGAGAGGAGAGGGAGGTGCAGTGTGCTGTCCACTGGCATGAGGCCAGACTACATTCAACACTGTTGTCCTTCTCCTTCTCCAGCAGCAGCTTGACGTGCAATTACAATAACTTTACACTGACCCCTGAGAAAATGACTCAATAACAAGCACTTTTGTTTGCCACTGAAAGCTTGGAAACATACTGATTGTATAGATTATGCCTCAGTAATGTGTCATGCAGATTTACAATACCTATACATGACATTTCAGTTATCAATACTGGCAATCATAATAGTTGATGTACATTGAGTGAGAAATCAATACTCAATCAATGGCATTGTTTCTCGAATAACCTGTAATAACCCTTGTTACACATGTTACTTCATTATTCTGAATTAAGTTCTGTGAATTAAGTTCTGTGCCTTTATCAGAAATCAAATATATTACCCACTCAACAACCCCCTCATATTATTCTTATCATCATTATTTTGCTTTTCAAATGAACCACTTAGGCTTGTGCTAAAGAGCCATGAGCAGCGTATATCATTAGTTTGTAATAAATACAAACTCGGCTCATCTGGAAAAATCAGCTTCTCCCAGATGCATTTGATTGGAGGCCAAATGGATGCAAAACGCTAACAGTCCCACACACACAAATGAAAGCCATCATCATTTATGTGTGTGGGAATGGGGGTCATTTTGCATGCTTTGCTTTTTGTCTCTAAAGGAATTTCTAGAATTCTAGCCAGCTTGTGTGTTCATTCCCTATAGGAAAAGCGAATGCTAACAAGCGAGCAGTAATTGCTAAATATGTAGGTATTTCAAGTATTGCACTGTGGATGTTTCACAAGTGTCCTCTGTAAAATAATAGCACTGTTAGACAGCAAGCACACACACTCACACACACACACAAATATCCTGCTGTATTTAACATTCATGCTCAATGCTGTGGGAAAGTGACAATTGCTTATCTCCATGGTGATCAATAATGGCTATGGGATCAGGGAGTGGAGAGCATACGACTCTAATGCAGATAGGATGTCATTATTATTTTCTTTCTCCTAATGATGGTCATTATGCACGGCCACTGATTGAATTCCATTTGTTACCTGCATTTGAGCCGAAGTAGAATAATTACCATTTAAGTGTCTCCATTAAAATTCATACACGAATTTCATGGCCAGACCTCCTGTTAAAAATAACTAGAGTATTCTTTGCATGTGAAATGAATTGTGTTTCAACCCAAGCCTGATTTAAATACTTGATTAAAGGATAGCCTGTCCGTACCGATTATGATTTCCGAGATGATGTTTGATGATCAACCGAAAACAACTTGTAGCGCCCATGTCCCCACATTCTTATTTAATATTAAATTAAAATGGATCTGCTGGTAAAACAGAATCAATATCCTGCTTTCTGTCTAAATTGCATTTCCAACCTTCTGTGCCTTGTTCAGAATAAACATTGCTATTTTATTATGACTAACATCATTTCTTCATGGTCATTGCTTTGTGCTGTTTAAATTCAATAGTTTATGAGAATGTAAGATGCCTTACTTATGAAGGGCAGCGTGTAGTGTTTAATAAAATGTCCAGAACGTACAGGTTCCATGGGCAAATTATATATTTATATTATCATTATGTGCATTTACATTGCTTTTATATATATGTAACATCTGATCCACTCCAAAATGACTTAAAGGAATGCTTTGTAAAGTCAGGGTCTAGGAATACTATTAAGCTAAAACTGTTAATACTGCAATTTTACCTCTAAAGCAAAGCTCCGCTGAGGTTGGTATGCTGCATTCAAGAGTAAGGGTTTCTAAACATTAGGCTGGCACACATTGCATTTTCTTTCATTTAGAAAAAATATTTAGCAGTTTCATAAATCACACTGGGGCGTGAAAAAAATAGTTATGACATACAGGAAGTTATAAAAAGATGCAGAGTCTTCTATACTATTAATAAAATAAAATTAAAACCTCAAAAACCCTCAGGTATGCAGATCTATTGTTCTCTAAATTACATTTTTAAATGCCTCCAAATTTGGGTTACACACCTGGACAGAACCCACTGGTGCTAGAAGGAACCATTCTTTGATGGCTATTTACAGAAACTGATGGCAAAAAAAAAAATGCATTACAGATTTAAGCTTAAATGCCCACATCGCCACTTCTTCCTGTAAGTGTTTTAGCACTGTAGAAAACGTTTCAACTGTTCCAGTGAGTTAAAGGCGCGTCTAACCCAATACACCGATGGGGAAAGAGGGCAGTGGGAGAGAGAGAGGGACAGTATATCCGGCACATGCTAACATGCTGAACTCCACAACATAATCGTATTGTCAAGAAGGAGAGATAGCCAAGGAACAGCCAAAGTGGAGAAGAGAAGGTCAGAAGAACAAACATTGCAAAAGAAGTGCTATTATCAGGCAAGTTCAAAGAGCTGCGTTAACATTGGTGAGGCTTTCCGATGGTGGAGAGACCTGTGAGAGTTGAAAACATGAAGACGAATGCGGAGGTTTCTCTGTTTCGGCTTGACAGGTAGGTAACATTAGTTTTGCTGTGTTTCACAGACCCAATCGGACAGTGTTGTTTTGTCCCATTTGCTAATGTTAGTGATAGTTGATCCCAACTGGTTAGCTAGCAAGCAGGCACCTGTGTCACGTTTGTGTGTCAGGTAATGCTAAATTACTTGCCCACAGACATTCAATTTAGCTTCTAGTTTGCCAAGATATGCTTTTATTGTGATGTTAGCTATAGTAGCAAGAGAATTGTGAGGATCGTCGTCTGGAGCTGGTGTGCTGGCTCTGGGAAACCGTTTCATCCTGAGTGGATTCAGTTCCACAGTAGCGACTGTACCCACAACATAGCTAACATTAGTTATTTGCTTGCTGTGTCGTTGTTCACTCTATACCATGGTGTTTGTCTGTACAACATTTGCGAAGGGTTTCTTAGCCACGAAGACCTAAAAACTGAAGTTTGTAACCTCACAATTTGTTCACACACAAGTAACAGTTTTGTTACAGGGTCCGTAACCGCTATGGATTCCGCCATATTATTATTATTTTTTGGTCAGCTAGCCCGGTTGTCAGTGTCTTTGCCATGGCAATGCACGTACATGAATTTGGGGGGCAGAGCTTCTGAAGGAGCGCTGAAGGATTGCGTGTATTTCTTTGGCTGTTAAGTTCAAATATCAATAATTTTTCTCCAGAATTGCAGACTCCATCTTTAATGCTCATCCAAGCTGTGTTCATTTTAACTCAGCTCAAGAAAAGAAAATGATGTAGCACTGAACTAAAGTGGAATGCCTGTGGACAGGTTTAATATCTCTTCTGAGTTTGTGTGTGGGCTGGGTATAAAGCATAGAACGCTCTCCCTCTCCAAACCGCTTCCAGCTTTATGAATCCACGCATTTTTAATGCCCTCACTAGATGTCTTCAGCACCAACAAGACCGTGTGACTCCTAGTTTCTCATTTGACTTAAGTCCATCACTGTGTCCATCCACCCAGGTGGAATTAACTGTGTTTGTATTGCAGGTAAATAAGCCATGCGGGGCCCTGATACAGCCAGGAGTCCAGCTGTGGCCAAGCACCGAGCCCAGTGAGTGGAGCGAGGAAGAGAGAGTAGGAGCTATAGTGAGACCTAATCAATCAATGCCAGATTACAGCTAAAGCCACTTCCATACCCATTAAAGGAGGACAAATGCAGAATTGCAACTGAACAACTTCTAGTTTTAAGCCAACAGTGGGACTTCCTGGTTATTTATCAAAGTCATTGCTGGTGAGCCAGGCAGCCCGGCTGTGCGATTGTTGTTCTCAGCAGAGAGAGGAGAGAGAAGGAGCTTTGCTGAAAGGCCTGTTTATGCCTTCAGCTCTGCCGCTGTCAGCCAGCTGGAATTTACTGTAAATCACATTGCTTTTATTGCAAGATTTAGTAGCTTATCCTCGGTGGGCTCTATTCACTTCGAGCTTGTCCCCATTAGGATGTTAGCCTGAGACCATAAAGGGATTCGGCTACATATCATCATACAATGTGAAACCAAACCTTTCATTTTTCTCTCTTTCTCTCTCTCCCCCCAGCCTACCTTCTTTCCACATCTCCTCTTTGTTGCGTGCTTTTTTATTCCCCCCTTTAAGCCTATTCTTTAGCAA
This sequence comes from Notoglanidium macrostoma, assembly GCA_030068235.1. NCBI lineage: Eukaryota > Metazoa > Chordata > Actinopteri > Siluriformes > Auchenoglanididae > Notoglanidium > Notoglanidium macrostoma. Next base: position 16,613,931 of record JAQQZR010000035.1, on the reverse strand, counting down.
AGGCTAAGTCTTATATCCAGACTCTGAGTGGTTGCAGTGTCCCCCTTGTGGATTTTCACTATCAGTATTTCCTTTATTTCTATTAATGGATCTTGGTGGATGGCTCTTGTGTTATTTATACAGATGTGTCAGAACATCAACGGTGCAGAATCTCATGCTTATTTAGAGTACAAAATGTTATGACTGTTTTTACCTCTTGCAGAAGCAGCAGCTACAGCATCTCCAATTACTGACTACAAAATCGGAGTGATATAAAACTGGATGTTACCCTGGAGACCAATAGATTAATATTTTATTTGCAGAATGAGTAATGTGAAAATTCTTCCTCTGAACAGCAGAAGCATAAACATATAACAAACAGCTAAAAACGCAGACAGACTACAGCATTTAACAACAGCATATAAATATCCAAAGATTAAACAACTCTTTTTACAATTACAACACTTTATAAAATGGAAAATAAAATTCATATTATACCATGCTGTTATTTTAAGTACTCAATAACCTATAGTCACTACCATATTTTGGAACTGAACTAGCCTTATTTGATCCTTTGACTTTCTATTAAATAAATAAATAAAGTGATATGATTCAGTTTCTATGGTGACATTTTTTACCAGCAGGCAGCACTGGCTAAATTGAGCTAAAAAAACACTTTAGCAGTCATCTGAATTTTCCCAAAATATAGACCTGCAAAATCAAGCCAAAGACAAAAAGTGGATCTATTTCTGCTATAATTTGTTTGCTAGTTTAGCGTTGCTGTAACTAAATTATAAAGGAGGTACTACATAGCTGTGAAAGATGTTAGGGAGCGAATAATTCTACAGAATAAGTTACCTAGCTAAGTACATAGTAGATATAAAAGCCGCTGGAGAGCTGTGTTGGGATTGAAGCTACGATTGCTAACTTCATTTGTCAACAGTGATCATGTGCTGTATATCAAACAGTACAATACAAACAGTATTTTTCAATTGGCTTTGAAAGTTGTGATAACATAGCTATCAACGAAGCTGGGCTGAATCTACAGAAAAAGTGTCACACGTGTCTAATATAACAAATGGCTAGCTAATCCAACATATACCGACATGAAACCAAGGAAATGTTTTGCTAGTCTAAGCAGTTTTCCACCAGGAAAGAGCTAACTTTAATGAATGGTTGAAAGTGAGATTTGTAATATGTAGCCAGTTATTGATAATTAAGGATAATTATTATTCTATTAAATGGGCTTGAACCCATGGCACAAAAAAACTGGTGAACTTAACAGATTAACAGCTGATGTTATGTGTTAGTGATGACAAACGCATACAAATTTCCCTCCAGTTCTGACGCTGACTGTGAATTACCATTACAGGCTCCGAGCAGCTTAGGAATATCACATAACACAGTATTTTTTGTCCCCTCACTGAGGAATGACTTTCTTTCCTCTGGCTCAATAATCATGATTTTTTTGTAATTATCTATGTTTCTTACATGCTACTGTTACTTTGTGAACATTATAACATCCAAATCATCAAATATAGTCATCTATAATGATTTATCTAAAATAAATTACATTCGACGTATTTTTCTCTGTCTTTCACATCTAACGACGGTGATTATACAACAGGTGCATTGTATAATCCTCGGCCTTAACAGTTCTCTGCTAAGCAGAAAGAGAATTAGACTGATCCTGTGATTATAAAGATATCCAATCAATAGTTCTAATACACACATCTTAGCTTGTCATGTGGAAAAGCAGATCAGCTCAGATAATGTGCTTTCCTGAGAAGCGGTGTTATTGGGATCTTCTCATGATTTGCTCCAAAATGTGTTTGGTTGTCATAAGATCGTGAGACAGGACAGAAGCAGCAGAGCTGGCAACCTTGTCTAAGAATATATGATATACAGTACTGCGACTACTTTAATAATACAGTACACATAACAATACCAACAGTATTTCAGTAGCAATAAATAGAGTTTATTAATTTGATTTGGTTTAACAGTAAGATTTTAGACTATAGAAGAGAACGAAAATGATCTGTTCGCAATGAAGACAATTTATTCCCTTCATGGCACACTGATCTTAAGTCGTAGACATTACTTGGCTTTTTGTCCAAAGCACGTGTTTACCACGGCAGAAAAAAAGCCCGGATGAAGTGATGGGAGATGACAGAAGAGTCTGCAGGCAGAAGGTTAAAAAACAGCATATCACGTGACTGGATAAACTCCTAACCTTGTTCCTGAGTTTCAGCTTGTTTCAGCTTGGGGGGTGGGGTGGGTGGCTCGGGGAACAACCATGGTAACACATTCCTATCAAATTAGAGCCTGATGCAGAATGTAACCAGCTCTAGTCATTACTGCTTTGCTGGTTAATCAGCGAAAATCCATTGAGATAAATGCTGTTCTTAATCATGACTGAAGAGCAAATAGCAATTCTTTAATGTCTCTCTTTTTTTTTTTTAGGTGTTGCACATTTCCATATGTTGTGTGAAATGTGTATTACGTGCATTATGGGACTAATCATTGTATAAAGAATCTATAAGCAGTTATATCAGATTTAAATAGAGGTAATTCTCTACTTACATTATACAACTAATTGTAAATAGCAATAACCCACTTCTTATATAT
>JAQQZR010000035.1:16576016-16611224 GCA_030068235.1 Notoglanidium macrostoma | reverse complement strand
TACAAATATCTCAGATGAGCCAAAAAAAAAAAAAAGGAATAACCGCATGCATCAACATAAGCTGTGTGCATGGGTTTGAGTGAAGGTTTATGGTGGACGATAGGACAGAGCACACACACACACACACACACAGTGCCGGAATATGATTGTGTGTATGTGTGTGTGTCTGGATGATGTGTGTGTTGACGTGCCGTAGCAAGAGTTCAGGGAGGCAGCTGAGCAAAATAATTTAGAATGTCCTGCCTGCTGACACAAGGACAAAAGGCACGGGGAGAACTTTCTCATATGTGGCTGCGAGACAATGGCGGAGGTTCGGGCTGCACACTCCACATCGGTTGTTTTCTTGCTGACCTCTCGTCCTCAGAGTGATGGTTGGAGGCAGCAGACAGCCGTCTGCTCCTGCATTTCTCCAGCGCTGCACAGGTACAGCAATTCCAGCACTGATGAGCAGCATTTTCCTCCACTGCCAACACTTCAACCTGGAGATTAATAACTGTCCTGATTGCATCTACCATAGTGGCTGTCCTGTTTCACTCTCTCCTGCTCCCTTACTCCCTCCCTTCCTTTTCTGTACCTTTCCCTTTTTCCCCTCTTTCTATTTCCTATTTCTTCCTTCCTTTCTTTTACCTTCTTCCATTTTCTTTCTTTTACATATCTTGCTCTGCCTTTCTTTAGATCCCTAACTATACCTTTATTTCTTTATCTATCAGCCTCCTTCTCATTTTCCTTCCCTTGCTCCACTCCACTAAATTTCATAATATAATTTAAGTATCCTGCCATATATTTTCTGTTCTATTCATCACATCCACCTTGTTCCAATACAGTGAACACTCATCTCTCCTAAAGTAAAGTGGAATAGGACTAGGTTAAATCAAAATTAGCTTCAGCAGTAAATGATACAGTAGCTGGACAGTGCCACAAAGATTATTACCTTGGACTGAGGGGGGCACTCATTTGTTAGAGAGGCCCGGATGGGCTGAAGATGGGCACCAGGAATCCTCTCTGGGTTTGAAGGCTGAGCTGAAAATGGCTACTGAGCTCATTGGGGAATGTTCAGGGCTAGATCAATGCATCACTCCAAGGCCTGCACACACAGAACATCAGAGGCATGTGGGAACCTGAATGACACTCTTTACCAATGCATATAAACTCACCTTCCCAAACCCAGGTTTGTTTATGAGAGTTAAGGTAGTAGATGAACCTCTACAAGAAGAAGACGACTTGTGATGTATGCGGTTTAATCCATGACTGTCAAAATAATATTAAAATTAATAACAAAAAAATTCCTGACATGACAGCAGACAATTCAAGATTTTACATCAAGTGCGATATATACATATTATGGCCAGTTAAGTCTACTGAATTCTCTAATAAGGAAAGGAGAATTCAGTATTCTCTAGTGATGTCTTGAGAATAGCAATCACAAACACAGGCAACTTAACTGCGTATTGATCCACAGATCAGTGTTGCCATAGGCTTTCATTTTTTCCAACAGCTAGGATTTGGGCACTTTATATAGTCTACATTAGATTAAGTATATCTCTTAAACTCCCTAGACCCATTGGTAGGGCTAGACTTTTCTTTCTCACTCGTAAACACATACCTTTTACTATTGATTTTTATTATAGTTACTAAACAATTCAAAGTAATAAAGGGATAATATGCTTTAAAATGAATAACTGATTAATCAGCAAAGGAGCATGAGTGGTCGTGTGAGGTCGTCTCCTGTTATACGTGTACCTCATTTTCATCATTAGCTCCTGTATGAATTTGTTTCTGTCAGTGAATTGGCCTATAATTCTCAAAGATATTCTTTATAACAGTTAGGAGAATAATATGAGACAATTTCATGACCTTGGGGAGAGAAATTTTGAATAACAGCCATGATACGCTTGTGTCACACAGACCTGGTAAATATTTATTTTACCCTTATTTGTAAAGAACCTTGAATTGCTTTGTATACGAAATGTGCTATATCAATACAGTTACTTTGCCTTGCCTTCTATATATGTCTCATGTTCTATTCATTACTTAGTAATGTTATGGTCCACTGGCATGATGCTTTAGAATGTATAGAAATAACATTTATTTTAAAATACTCCTATCTAGAAGGGCGGTATGGTGGTGCGCTTTTGCCTCACAGGAAGAAGGTTGCTGGCAACTTCCTGGCAGACTGCGGCCTTTCAGAACGGAGCTTGCACGTTGTCCCGGTGCTTACGGGTTTCCTCCCAGAAACATGCAGATTAGGTTACTATAAAATACTCTAAAAAATATGAATGGCTGTTCATCTCTGTGCTAGCCCTGTGATGGATAAGCAGTGTAGATTATGGGTGCATGGACGTTATAATAACCAAGTACATCATCCTGGTAATAAAAATATGAGATTTCAAATGCATTTTTTTTTTTTTTTTAAATGTGTAGCAGTACTGACAAGTTACTTTGGAATCGTGTCACATTTTATGACGCAGGTATAAATAACTGACGAATTTCTCTTTCTATACTGGACTGGATAGTGCTATGAATTGCAACGTTTGAAATACATCCCCCTCACTTCTCTACTGGAAACTCTGCTATTGACAGGTAATTTATTCAAAGACTAATGTAGAAAGATAACACGGTATTGTTGTCTCAGTGTGAGTGAGTGAGTGAGTGAGGGAGGGAGGGAGGGAGGGAGTCTGCCCTGTGTTTGGACTTCAACACATCTCCGCGCGCGGCCTTGCTTTGAATCTGGCTCTCGGCGCAGGGCGCATGCGCAGTGCGCGGCGTGCAGTGCTGTGCTGTTGCACGGCGGCGCAGCTGTTTGGGGTTTGAAATTCCAACATGGCAGAGGCAGTGGTCAGTCTTCCCCTTCACTAACTTGGAATGGTTTCAGATCGCCAGCGCCCGCGCGTAGCCCGAGCCGCCGTCCCTCCGCGAGCCCATCGGATCGATGTCGCTCTGACCTCCGCCGTTCCCCTGTTACACACGCAGGTAAGACTTTACTGCTGCCGTTTCAGCCGCATAGCGACCATTTCCCAAAAAAAAAAAAAAACAAACAAAAAAAAAAAAAAAAAAAAAAAAGCAGCGCTGGACTATACGGAAGCGCGCCTTGCGGCTTTATCGCGTAGCACGCCTCTCCGGATAGGATCGCTTCCATGCATCATCACCACCGTCCCAAAAAAACTACCCGACTGACCACAGGCGACTGAATTTTCAGCTCCGAATATACGTTTTATTTATTTATTTATTTTTACATGCGTCGCTTATGAAATGCCAAAGTGCACCCGGGTGGGCGAAGTTCGGTCCCTTCTGACTGATCGAGTCGAGTTACATTCATCATCATCGCGGCATTTCCAGGCTCTGATGAGAGAAAGAGAAAGTGCTCAGACTTCGGGTGGGGTTGGAAGTGTTTCAGAGTAACTTTCTTGGCTAAAGGGAAGTCAGTGCGTTGCAATAGGCTATTTATCCGCTGAAAAGTTTGCTAATTCGAGCAGGCTGTGATCTATTTTGCAACAGCACCGGGACGACGGTGAGAGAGGAGCACTCGATCAGAACGTGCTTTTAAGTGTCACGTTTAAGACAAACACCAGTATTTAGTCTGAGCAGGAGGCTCGAGGAGAAAACTGACATGAGCTTCATGTGTGTGGTTTTACTCCACACCTCTCTCTCTCTCTCTCTCTCTCTCTCTCTCTCTCTCTCTCTCAGCTCCCCAATAGCTTTTTGTTGCCTCTTCTGCCTTCTCCTCCTTCAATATATGCATGTAGGTTAAATGAGTACCTGATGAAATAAAGGCCCTCTCCCCACCCCGGGTTACTCGGTGAGGGGAAATCCGATAGCGGAGAGGAAAAGTGGCCGCGCTGAAAAAAAGCCCCGGCTTTGGGAATTCCTGCGGCTCTGCTCTTTTCTCTCCCCCGCTTTCCCCTGCTCTATCCCGGCAGAGATGATCAGTAGCACCGCTCTTGATGGTACGTTTCTATTTTTTTTTTTTTTTTATGTCTTTTCATCCTACAGTAGCTTTGTAATCTAAATCTGAATGCATGACAGGTTTAAATGATGATCATATCTGTGTGTAGTGACAGATTGCCTACCTGTTTGAGTCTAAAAAAAAGCGTGTTTTAGATCCGATAAGCGTTTACAAAGTAATTTATCTACTACAGCAGCGTTAGAGAAGCATTGAGGAAAGCACATGCAGCATGGAACCTGCTCGCATTACACTGCTTTAACAACACTAATAATAATAATAATAATAATAACAATAACAATACAGCTACGATTATTATTATTATTATTATTATTATTATTATTATTATTATTATAGTAATAATAATCCAGTATGTTGTATTATGAATGATCATTTCAGTTTCAATAAGAGTCTACAGTGTTAGTTTTAATACTTTATAGATTTCTATTTATTTTAAATCTTACATTTTCTCTGAATAATCTTTTCTAGCCGTTTAAGATCAAGCAGCAAATGGACCTCATATTAACACTTGATGCTTGATACTTTCTAGCCTTTTTCACTCTAAACACTGCAAGCCTGTGATCCTATTGCACTTATGGGGCAGGAACAAAACAAGGAAGTAATAATAATAATTATTATTATTATGCTACTATTAGTTATGATAGTAATGATAGTATTAGCTTGTGTTGTGTTGTGTATGTTATTGTGTGCATGGCATGCACATTTAATAAAAATAAAAAAAAATTAGTAGTAGTATTCTATGTATCATGTGAAATAGTGTTACTCGTGGTGTAAGTGTGTGTGTGTGTGTGTGTGTGTGTGTGTGAGAAAAGTTTGCAGGACAGTTAGCTCTGAGCTTTATTCAGCCTGGTCATGTTGTTTTCTCCGTCAGCAGTGCAGGACAGAGCGCGTTCTGTACTGTTTCATACCTACGTTACAAAGATGTATAGTTTTGTAACTCATAATAAATGTTCTCATGTTTAATTACACCTGGCTTTAAATAGGTTATGCTTTATTATTTCTGCAGATGTTCGTTCTTTGCACATCAGATTTAACTGTCAACGTACGTTTTACATCGTCACGTCGAACGGGTCAAGTCAGTGTTCTAACAGCGTTTTTAAAATCGGAAAAAAATTTCCCAATTTGTTAGCATAATCGGGGACATATAACCGTGGACGTAAATGTTAAGCACGTATCAGCTTTTTGTCTAATTCTGTTCTGTCTACCAGTGCATGTCGAGATTAAAACCATTTTACCAAAAAAAAAAAAAAATTTCCTGAAAGTGTATTTTTTTTTTTTTTTTTTTTTTTTTTTAGCAACAATGAAAAATCAGTTAATGTGCACACAAGCAGCATTTGCATCTAACCACACAATTAAAACACTTTCAAGTGTGTTTTCAACTCCTCTTTATCCTCTCTGAGGATCCATCAGTAGGGAAATTTACATTTACATTTACATTTACATTTACACAAGCATTATTACATTGAAGTGTTTTGTCCAGTAGAGTGTTCTTATCAGAATGGAAATTGTTCATGGCTATTTTTATTTCCTGCAAGTTTTCTGATATTCTATAGACATGGATAGAACTGTTTAATGTTTTCTTCGATTTCATTTGGTCAGGGCAGAAGTGGCCTCGTTTAAGCTGTGGTAGTTTGCGCAGGTCTTTCCGAACACCTCCTCTCAGCATGTAGCTGGAGTGTTTCGGACAGATTTTAGTTTCAGCTTTTGCAGCGGTAGTTTCCCCGAAGCTTGTTATCTCGGCGGATTATTTTAACGCTGTGAGTTGAGGACGTGTGGAAAAGCTGCACATACTTCTGATTTAACCCCAGGTGCGCCTATCAGCATGTTAACCAACTTGACAGCGCCATTCAGTCCTTATTCTGGGTGTGTGTGTTTGTGTGTGGGTGTGTGTGTGTGTGTGTGTGTGTGTGTTGACATGAAACCTCATGTTGAGTTTTGTGGTGTGCTCGATGACAGATGATGCCCCCTCCCCTTTTCAGCACCCTCTTTAACTTGATGTGTTTCGTGTTGAGCCTCAGTGCTACACACATACACGGGTTTTACCTTATTAATAATTTTATCTTTCTATACATAACATTTGTTTAGTAATTATTATTACGCATTTATACCTGAATTATTTTTAAAAATAGTTTTTTTCCGAATGGTTTTGCTCATTTGAACAGGAACAAAAGAAAACAGCCGTTCATGTGTGAGACTCAAATTAGAGTTTGATGACCGTGCTGTAAATTCACTATATGGCTACTTTATATTATTATTTATTATGATCATTTTCCTAAAACAGTAGCATGGTAAAAGACATGGGAAATGACTGTTACTGGAGCTGATGTAAATCTAATGTACCTTTAATTGTTTTAAGAGATTTCAATTAGTGAATTATATTTAAAATATGTCTAATTAGCTCAGAGATAATTATTTTCGTTTCGTTGTCATTAGTGCGAGTTTTTGACAGGAGTGCATACTAGTGAGGTGCGACAGAAGTATTGCGGTGTAAAGGAAGCCATACTTTTTTGTTAACCAGTGTGATTATAGCTTCACATGCAAACGGATATTTAGCAACTCTTCCTGCAACTGAACACACTGAATATGCTTTATTTAGATCATTTTCACGCATGTCCTCTAAAGTGAAGTTTGGCTCTTGCTGTAATTTGTCCAATGAAAATTAAGCAGAACCCACAAGTGGCATTATATACAGGTTTTGTTTTGTTTTTTTCCAGTTTTGTGGCTCTTTTTGATCTGACATTTTATCTTCCGTAAATTCAATATGGCACACGCATTACCGGTTAACTCCTACTGAGTACAATTTCACTCTCTGGGTGTTAGTTTGCTAGCAGTGATATTCTACTTCTTTGTACTCATTTTGTCAGTAGTTTGACTAAACCCAGAGTGCTCTAAAAAAATCTGGCACAGTGTAACGGGTTGGGTGTCTAACCGGTGCGGTCCTCTTGGGATTGTTTGTATAAATGAGACTGACAGTTTTTATCTCAGTGTAATGGTGACAATTAAAGGAAGCTGTAGAAGAAGCCGGCTTGCTGCTAGACGAGCACCTTGGGGGATCTCAGGGCCTGTTTCAAATTGATGAAACACTCATCCGTACAGACGGATACATTTGTCAGTCTCTGTAACAAACCTCATTCAGTGTAACCCCCCCCCCCCCCCCCCAACCCTTCTTCATTCGAGACAAAAGCCCGGCTCGAATGAAATCAGTAGCGGGTTGTCATCTTTGAGCAAATATGTTAAATGTTGTCTCGTGTGTTTTTCATCAGGAAAGCTGAGGAAACCCCTCAGGGAGAGACGCATGCAAATACAAATCCCATTTCTACATAGAGAGCCCCCTCGCGTCTTTCTCTCTCTCTGTCTGTCTCTGTCTCTCACGCTCTCTGTCTGTCTGTCTCTCTCTCTTCCTCGCTCTTTCTCCCGTGGCAGCTGGCTGTGTTATCTTTGTGCGTTTCGGAGAGTGCTGTCAGTTCTCTCGATGATCTAAGTTGGGGCACGTTAGAAAGGAGCTGCAGCTGTCTGTTGCTATACTGAGAGCTGTGTATGCTCTGCTGCAGAGATGAAGGACCTCAAATCCTTGACATGCTCCCTCTGCTTCCCCCCTCCCCCATTACTCACGCACTCACACACACACACACACATGCTTATTTAGACACATATTGCTCATTGGATCGCCACATTTTCTTTCCATCCTCTCTCTCTCTCTGATTGACAGCATATGTGAATGCATGTTTTTTAAATAGACATTATCATTTATCCATGCTGTATATAGACATGCCAGCTCCTGTCTGCGTGCCGTCCTGAGTCATGGAGCCAAAGGGAAAATCTGGTGAAAATTCCACAGAGCTGCTCTAAATGGCAGTTCTCACGCAACGGTAAAAAGCGTCAAGCTGTCAGCGTCGAGTAATTAAATGTCATTTGTCCAAAATTTCTAAGTAATTGGTCAATGTGGATACATTTAACCATAATTTTGCTATTTTTTTAAACAGAAATATGGCTGCATTGGTAGCATTATGTATTGTAAACAGCATGTGCAGTGATTTATTACCCCACCTGTCCTGGACTGATGAGTCGACTGACTGCATTTGTCCATCGCCTATTTTTTTAGTTACGAATCTCCAGTCAGTCCTGAATGTAACATAGTGCATAAAAATATAATTCCTGGTACAGAAGGCCAAAACAAACTGTGAAATACTCAAATAATGACAGAAATCTAAACGTTTATACATTTTCAATAGCAATTTCTTTAGCTAATTATTTTGTGCAGACAACTTGTTGATGGTTTTAAGAGTGAACTGCTTTTGTTGACTTGACATATAGGCTGCATCGAATCTCAGTTAATATTTTTTCTTCTGCCTTCCTATCATAGCTGCTAATTAAATGGGGAACTTTAGCTCACATCACATATCACGCATTCAGAAAAAAGCTAGACCGAGTGTGTGTGTGTGTGTGTGTGATATTGGGTCGGCTTTTTCGATCACCAGCTTGATTCACGGCTGGCAAGAGAAACGCTGAAATCCGCCGCAGTAACAATGATTGACAGATCGACGTAAATGTGTTGCTGTGCACACTGGACTTCCATTCATTACAACGCATCGCCAAGGCAACACAACCTGACAGCATCATAACCGCAGCAATCACACTGAGCTGACATCGGGATTTGAACTGCTCACATTCCAGCTTGGCAATTTTTTTCCCTCTTTTATGTTATGCCTTATATAAAGCAGATGATTGTTTCATTTGGAAATAACACGGCGTTGTTAGCCGACGTTTGTCCGGAATAATTCGAGATCACGCCTGATGCGTCTCGGAAACGTGAGCAGGCGTGTCATTTTAGATGTCTGCTGGACGAAGACTGAACAGACTAGTCGGGTTTCGTGGTTTTTGCTTACAGGTAGTAGTCCGTGTTCTGCTTTAGTCTGTCAGAAAAGAACATATCGTGTCCGGGTCGGTTTATTTTCCCTTGCAATCTGAAACAACGAGCTGCCCTTCAGCGGATCTCTGTCTGCCCGTGAAGCAAAGCGATGGTAGAGCGTCTGCTGGGAGACGCTGCAGAATGGCTGATCCCCAGGTGGCCGCGGTGAGGTTCAGTCGTAATAGGTTTAAACTGGCCTTCTTCAACATTCCCTTGCATTCACAGTTTTTTTTATGAGCAATTAGCATACCCTCAGTGACAGGAGCGTAGCCGTCTACCTTAATCACTAACGTCTTCATTTCTCTGTTTACATTCTAATTAGACAAGATAAACTTCCTTCTTAATGGGCTCCATGAAGGCAGAATTTTATGCTCTTTAGTTCTGGGGCAGGCAGGTATTCACAAACAGGGAAACAGACAGACAGTGTATCTGTTAGGAGGTGGAACTTATTATTATTATTATTATTATTATTATTATTATTATGTGTGATTGCAGAATCTGGAACACTCAGGCGCTAAGGATTTGCGCATCACGGTCCGCAATGATATTACAATCTAATTCTGAATTTTTCCGATAGCCAAATCAAAACTGTTCCAGGTCCGATCAGAGGGCAGCGTGAATTTCTGTCACCGCTTTCACTTAAGGTAGCGTTTTCTTTTAACCCTTGCTCTTGTGCTGGTGGTCACCTTTTAAATCATTCCTAGCAGTGGAAATTTTCTTGCTGTTTGTTGCTTGTTTGGCCTTCTCTAAATTGTGAAATTGAACGATTTGATCACAGCTCTGGCAAGACCCGCGCCAGAGCAGAACGACAGGTTTGTACAGAGTGCAGAATATCAGCGGTGCAGATGGATTGTCTGCGGCTGTCTCCTGCTGCACCAATAACATGCTTTTATCACTGAACAACCTTGAAAAATGAGACGTGCATTCGCAGTCCTCCTTCGCCGTGGTGTGCTGCGCTCTCCAGGAAGGATTTCTATGGCCACTGATGTGAAAATATAATGTACAAAATTCGCCATGATAATCACGTAAAGATCCACAATGCATACACTTAAAATCTGCTAGAACACCGATGGTTTGTTTGGGTTTTTTTCACCCCGTGCACTTTAAGTCTTCTCCTCTTACCCTTGGCCAAATAATATATCTCAATCTGAATCCCTCCATTTTCTTCACTGCTGTATGTCCTTGATATATGCAGATGCGGAGAGTTTTAATTGAGTAAAATTGTAAATTAGTTCTTGTCCCTTCCCGTCTAAAGGGTGCAGTGCAAAAAGTCACCTGTTTCCTTCCAGCAAGCAGAGCGTGCTTTTATTACAGGGTGCTAAAAACCCTTCTCCCCTATTCATTTATTTGATGTTTCTTGACATTTAAATTCATCGGAAGCCTTGTAAATTACACAAAGACACGGGGAAGAAAAAACATGGCTTCAGAAGATCAGTCATTCCGAGCTCAGCTTCGAGAGCGAATTATATCGTCTAATGAGAACATAAAATTGTAATTAATGCGTCGAAATTAGCCTCTGAGAAAAATTGTCCATTGATATGCATGACAGAAAACATTCATGTGCTTGAATGTGAGCGCCAATATTTTGGCTCCCTCCTCCCACTGGCAAGGGGGGAAAAAAAGGAAAAAAGAAAAATGAAATCCTTCAGGAATGATGAATTGAGTCATCACGTTCAGCAGCTAATTGTCTCAAATTGATATTTTGATGTACTACTAAAGATCACATAAAAGCAGTTGGATCTTAATTAGTATGATGATCATAGGGAGATGTGTGCGATTGGCGCGGCGCTCCGCTAACTTCCCAGCACTCCATTCATCCTCAGTGGGGGCCCGACGGGCTGGCGGCTTGGCACCATGCCAGAGATTGACGTCGAGAAGCCGGGCTGCGATACAGAGGTGCTGTGTGAGGACTGTCTGGAGGACTGAAAGCCAGAAGCGCACAGGAGCTCAGTGAAACGAGTGCGGAGGAGAGGAATGAGAGAAAGAAATGTTGGTAAAATGCCATGAAGTTTACGGTGTCAGGCCTACAGAGGGGGATCGGCCTGAAGCATGCAAAGCCTCACAGGGAGGTTAGTGGATAGCATCCACCAACAGTGCTGAAATGCTCTGAGCTAGTGCTAGCCAGCTAGAGCTGCAGGGCAGCGAGCTGACCTTTGGACTGGTGTACACTGGTATTTGCTATCTATGGGCTGGAAGAATAAATGTGTAAGGAAATAATGTGACCTGAGGTTTGATCGCATTTCAATATATTTGAATATTTGATGCTATTTCCTATTAATAAGTCAAGGAGTTGTGGACAAGAGTAGCTGTAGAAACTTATCGGGAATCTCTAGCTACAGTCTTGGCCCCTCGTCTGGCTCTCGGCTCTGACTGGAGGCTTGTAGCTTTAGCCGGTGGGGGAGGCAGCCGGCGCTAATGATGAGCCGTAATGTAATTATCTCATCTCAGCCGTCTGTGGAGCAGCACATTTCAGCCGTGGTGCTCACCGACACAATGCTGACCCTGACTCACCCTGGCTTTTACTGCTCCCCTGCTCTCTCTCCGGTATTACCCCACCGCCTGCCGCCTTAATATGCAGCCTGCGTGGTGCTATTTGGGCCGATGGGGTATGTTCCTGTCCCTGTCAGGATCGGCAAAGCTGCTAATAGATGTGCAATAAATAACATGCAGTTCATATCGTAACTGAGGCTCAGCCATTGCTACTATGTAGAAGGTGCTTTAAACAAACGTTATGGATATGGATATGGACCTTGCATTGCAGAAAAGAGGTGTGAGCTTTCATTTCACACCTACAGTTATTTAATCCCTTAGACTCTCATCTTATATCCCAGTTATTTATCTCGAGGCATATAATTAAGTAAACACTCGGAAAATAATATGAAAGGTGTGTATGAGAGGAATGACGTGTAGACGAGATGTACTTTTTTTCCCCCTGTTTATTTATTTATTTATTTTTTATGAAGTTTATTATAAAGTTGCTTGCTTACAAAGGTGACTTTGATCTATATATAAATGTGAAAACCTATTTTATTTCTTACATTGTTATACGGTTTCTTTATGGAATTGAGTCCATGCTTCCTGGTGTAGCATTGACTGGGACTTATGAATGGAAATATTCGTTTGGTGCTGTTTGAATCAGCTGTAACGCACGTGAATTATTAAAGCAAATCTGCTTAAAAGAATGTCTGCACTGGAGGGGTGCCCTTTATCCATGTCCTCCAGCTGAGGTAATTACAACGTATAAATGCATTTCATGAATTTAATTGTTGGAACTAAACTGCATTTTATAATTTTGTATACACACACACACACACACACACGCTGTGAAGAAGTCTTGAGCCCCTCTATTTTTTTTTTTTTTTTAGTAAAGTAGGATGGGATTAAATCTTTCTACTTAAAAGGACAATAGTACAACTTGTAGTAAACAGTAATAAAATAAACAGAGACAATATTTGGTGTGACAGCCCTTTGCTCCAGGTCCAACCTGTGCAGTTTGATAAGGAAATGAGCTGGGAGTGTTACTGAGCCTCTTGGAGAATCTGACACAGTTCTTCTGGAGACTTTGACTGTCGCACTTGCTGTTTTTTTTGTTTTGTTTTGTTTTGTTTTTTATTGCAGCAAACAGAACCTTCATTACGTGTTTTTTTTTTTTTTCTTTTTCTTTTTCTGAAAAGTCTCTTATGTGATATGTTGCTTTCTTTACTGACGTACAAACGGTTTTGGAAACGCGAATTATTTTATGAAAAGTAATGTTTGGAAGTCTTAAATCTATAATGAAATCTGTACCAAAAATAGGGTGGCTCAGGACTTTTGCACAGAATTGTGCGTGTGTATATATTAACTAGATATATTTCACAGAATAAGCTGCATTAATGCCATATTGAAATTTCTTTATTGTATTTTTTTAACTAATTACTTGTTACTAAAGTAAGGGTTTGTGAGTCACTTGATTAATATGACTAACATGTGGGTTTAGAGGCCTAGAGGAGAGCTGTAATGATCATCCCCAAGGGACATGGATGTGTTTTTATTTTTTCCAGGATGTCAGAACCCCTGGCCCACCCCCCGGGGGGGCCCCCCCCCCCTCCGCTAACACTATCAACACAACCACCCTTTTTTTTTTTCTTTTCTTTTTTTTCTTCTCATTGTCCTCTTCTTTCACTTCCTCTCTTTCTCTCTTCTTCCTTTTTACCTCTCTTATAGCGTTACTGAAACTGACCCTATTTCAATGGTGCAAAGTCAAACCAATTTGAGTTTGAATGAGCCTGAAGGCTTCTCTTAATGAAATGCAATATAACCTACTACACACACACACACACACACACACACACACACACACACACAAACACACACAGATAATGTGTTCAAAGTTTGTATAAGTATCATGTTGCATTTACAAGATCACAGCTGTGTGATTTTTTTTTTTTATCATTCCTTGTTACAACTTGCTTCTGTCCAGATTGTTTAAAAAAAATTGAATTCATATTCTGCTTTCCCTATATTAATTCCCAGCCACATATTTTATTTCAGCTTTTCTGATTGTGTCTTAATCATTACTTATAAAACAAAAGGCTGTGGGTCAGAGTGTCCCTCTTCAGTTTTACTCATGTTAGTCTTTCTTTCACTTTGTCATTGACAATTAGTTGAACAAAGAAGAGAGACAGAAATAAGGGGATTGAAATAAATAAAGGCATTTTGTTTTAGGGGTTACACCCTATGACACTTACTGGAAATGAAACAGACAATTGGGCATCTTGTATGCGCAGAAGCGGAGCATGTGTGTGCACATCAAATATTTATTTGTCATCCAGTTCATTGTTGCCCTTTAAGAGTTACTTCCCCTTTAAGAAACGGGCAGCCGTAAAAAGCTTGTTTAGAGTGTGGCCTACTTGACGGGCCCTTTAAGTGTCCACATGGAATTAGATTAATTTAAAAGAGAAAGAGAGAATGAGAAAAAAAAATGAGCGCTCATAAGGAGTTCAGCGTCATTCCCAAGGTTTATGAGGGCTGACGCCTCCTTTGTGCTCATTATCAGCAGAAAACCTTGGGGAGCAATGTTGACTTTACACTGTCCAAAATAGCAGCTCCAGAAGAGAGTGACGCTTCACGGCTTTGTGTTCACCTGCACCTCTCAGCCCTCGAGAGTCAGACGGAAGGCTGCAGGTGCGAGCTGCAATCTGGATTACGGCTCACGCTTGAAATCTGTCTCAGGAAAAGGATGAGCCAAGGAAACGCAGCACTTGTTTGGGCGATTAGCTCTGAATTGCTCTATCTATCCCTTTTATCCCTTTTTTTTTTTTTTTTTATCCTTTTAGCACTTTCGGCCCACAGAAATATTTCCCCTTTATTCTGCACTTTTCCAATATTTCATCCCCAGCATATTTTTAATGCTCCCAAAAGCCTTTTACCTCTTTGTTTCCATTATTCATCCCAAAAGTTCTGTAGCTCCGAGGCCGAGGGGTTGAAAAATAATTTTGTGTTCGATGAAATTTATGTGGAGCTAAGTCAGCGCTTTGTATAGGAGCACGCTTGTATGTCTGTATGGTAAGTCTTTGTGCATCTGTCTGGATGTGTGTGTGTGTGTGTGTGTGTGTGCTGTCATACTGTCACTAAGTCCTAATGCCTCTCCAGAGGGATACCTGGAGAAGCAGCGTACCCAAGCAGACTGCCTTTAGCGGGGCACGACGCTGACATCAGCTTCCCGCTGAGACCAGAGGTGTCACTGCATGTATGTAAACCAGTGACAGATGAGTGCAGAAAACACACACTGCTGAGGGAAACTCTGCTTCTCATCTGCCTTCACTTACAACCAGAGCACTGACAGAGCGAGACAAAACAGCAAAGGCCTGGGATTTTCAAACACACACACACACACACACACACACACACACACACACGGTTCATAGATTATAGAGTGGCTTCGGTTAAAAGATATTTAGGTCCCAATCCTTGCAAGGGAAGCCCACCTTTACTTAAAAGCAATGAAGGAGGAATTCAAAACAGTAATGCGTTCCTCAAACGCACTGACACACACACACACTCCCTCACATACACACACTCTGTAGCTCGCAGCATGGCCCCGATTAAAAGCCAGTTTTGACTAAATTCTTGCTCACCGGCGTGCAGATTTAGCCTGAGCTCTCTCGTGAGAAAAGGGCCCGGGCGGTAATTGCAAACGAATGAGGATTTGCCGAGTTGGAGCCTCGGGCAGTGTTCAGGGTCAAAGGTCATTGGGGGTCAGTGTTACACTCATGGCAGCCTCACGTCAACTTTCTTTCTCTGGAAATAGAAGCTGCTTCGTCACATCGCCGCCAGCAGCACGGAATACAACCTTCCCACCGCCCCAGGCTATATGTTTACACGTGTGCGTGTGTATATATATATATATTTACAGTACACGTGTGTGTGTGTGTAGCCAATTTCAGAATGCAATAACAACCGCTTTAATCAGAGTCTGATGCTTAGAGTGGAAGCCTAAACAGAGATGATCTTTGAGCTTTAATGAGATACTGAAATACTACAATTGACCTGCAGTTTTTGTCTTGTTTTGTGTTTTGTTTTTTTTTTCAAAGAAAATGCATGTTTAAAATCAGCACCCACGCACCGGTATAGCACGGGGATAAAACACTGTTGCATGTCGGCTCTGAAGCATTTTGGCTCTCGAACGTTAAACGTCGCTGTCCGAGGCTCGACGAAAACAGCTTGAGAACAGAACTGCTCATTGTCTGTAGGAAAGAAAGGTAACATTATGAACACTGTTCAAGGACAACAGAGACCTCCTTTAAGACAGACTCGAGACAAGCATAATGGCAAGTCTTTAAGAAATTCTGCAGATAAAGAGCACATCAGAAATCCACAAATCACCTTTTCTTTTCGTTTACCAGTGGAGTCTTTTTTACTTCCTGGTGTCAGTGATATATTTTGCGTCGTGTTCGTTCACCATTTGGACAAATTGTTCAATATTGCTATTTCAAATTTCAGTCATGCATCGAGGTAATGACGTTTACTGTATTTTTCAAGTAGACTCCAAAGCTTGCGTGAAATGAGCTCATGTGTCTTTGTTGGCCTTTGGCCATCTTCACCTTTCTGGTCGATTTCTGCGGTGAAAAATTGTATTTATATAAGGTGAGCATACGCGTAAAAAATCCGTACCTACTTTCCCATTTTGTGTGCTTGCGTTTAAGTAAATCCATGAGTCATCTGCCGGAGTGCGGCTTTTTGTTTTGTTTTGTTTTGTTTTAATCCATGCTCCAGTGGGTTATTTTTAGTGGCTCGCAGTGTAAGAAACCCGATTCTCATCTGAGCAGCGAATGACCCCGGGCTCTGTATATTGATGAGTGGGATTTGTTCCTTAATAGAATTGTATCTAATTAATTAGCTTTTAATTGGGAAGAATACAGAACATGCAAATACACACTCGCACTCGCATCCACTCGTTACTTAACTCCATAAATAATTGTACGTTCATTTTCTCTTAATGGAAGGTGGCCGTTCATGAAGGCCTTTTCAGGTTTATTTGAGCTGCTTGCTGAGCGCTGTGTGTATGCGTGCGCGCATGTGTGTGTGTGCGTGTAGACTCAGTGTTCTACGCGAACTCATTATGTTCAGTGGACCAGCAGAATGCCAGCGAACAGGAAGTTAAAACCTGCTCAATAACAACATTTTTTTACATTTCATTACATTGTTTAATGACAAACTACGACTATCTTAGTATAAATAAATGAGTCTGATCACCAGAATACTTAGACGGCAGATGGAGGTTATTCAAATGCGCGTTCTTTATGGGATGGGCATTAAATTGCATGTAGACTGCTGTTTGCATACTGAGAGGAGGTGAAGGTGAAGGACCTGTTGTATTCATTCATTTAGTGTAGTTTTCCTTTTTCTTTGCCTAATCGTGACAAATTGATATCGTCCTTTTTTTTTTTCCGTTCACACGTTTCCGCATCACACGTTCTCATACAGCCCCCCCCCAAACCGCACTCTCTCCCCTCGCCCCTGCCTCTAGCCGTCCTTCAGGCCTCACACTAGCTAACGCTTTCAATTTACTGCCATTAAGACAGCCAGTGAGCCGCCTTAGTTCCCCGTTCTGCCTTCATTCCAGGCCCTGTCCTGGGAAAGACCGTCCGGACACTGAATTCTTTTGCGTTCCGTTGCAGGAAGGAAAACTGCGCATGATCAGAGTAGTGTGCAAAATGTCAATTTAATATTCATCCACTTAGAAGTGCAGTGGTGCTGTCAGCAAGCGTTTCTCGGCGCCGGGATTAGCGTAGCCGTGAATGGGCGCTGACGCTGCCTTTATGGCTCTTAAATAGAGCTGAAAGTGGTGTGCAATGAACGCTATTAATATTTATTAACACTCTGGACCAGGAGGTTAAAAGCAGCAGTTTTGTTTGGCTGTATGATTTATTGTGCTGTTGATGGACTACACAGCTGTGATGTTGAAGGTTAGACTCACTGCTGTACTCATCACAGAGATTCATATGTCCATGACCTTATGGAAACATCCCAGTCATTTTCACATGGCAGAATTCACATTATCTACACATTAGTGCATAGACTTCGACATGTGATTTGTTTTATCATATGTATGCTGGAAATGTTATATGTAACACCCCGATAGATATAAAAAGAAGGGATATAGATGTGTGTGTGTGTGTGTGTGCTGGTGCTTTTGCTCAGCTGAGCATCACACCTGCATTAGCCCTGAATTATATCTTTTCCCTCTCTTCAAATCGATACAGCGACGACAGACGAACATTGGCTGCGAGGTATCATTCTTTGAGAGAGAGAGAAAGGGAGTGAGAGTGAGAGAGATGGATCAACCTGTGCCAGAGACCTGTCGCTCTCACAGCAGAGAGAGAGAGACAGATGAGTCCTCGTGCCCAGAGACCTGTGGCTCTACGTCTCCAGAACACACTGATCCGGAGGAAACCCGAGGCGAGACAGAGACAGGAGAAGGTTTTAGGTTTTGCATAAGGCATAAAATCAGACCAGATTAGACCCAAGTTTAGATGCCAGGATTGAGCTCAGATGACAGTTGAGATCAGGGAGGCTAATAAAGCCAAACTGTTTTTATAAATATATTCGATACTGCCGTATAAACACGCATGTAATGCGGACAGGAGCAACCTACCAGCAAAATAGCAGTGTTGCTTTAAAAACAGTGAAAAACTGAGAATGGCTTTCATGTACTCATATGGAATGGTTGGTTTATTAAATGGCTACAAAATGATGGGGAAAATATACAAGATTGGTTTTTCTATTTAAAAAATTCGGTTCAAACATTTGAACAAAAAATAAAGTTAACATTTCTACCAGTTACACATCACCGCTTTAATACAGAAACCTCCGAAGTGTTTACTTTGCTCTCAGGTCAGGTCAGGTTTAATTAAAGTCTTATTAAGATTACAAACTGCAG
This sequence comes from Notoglanidium macrostoma, assembly GCA_030068235.1. Lineage (NCBI taxonomy): Eukaryota > Metazoa > Chordata > Actinopteri > Siluriformes > Auchenoglanididae > Notoglanidium > Notoglanidium macrostoma. The sequence goes on along the minus strand of JAQQZR010000035.1, from coordinate 16,592,933 downwards.
TTATAATAATAATAATAATAATAATAATAATAATAATAATAATAATAATAATTAGTACTTTTCATACACACAGACAATAAAAGAGATAATAATAAGAATCAATTACGGACATAATATAAGCAGCAATAATAATAACATTAAATATTTTAAGAAAGTTCAAGTTCAAGTGGCTTTTATTGTCATTTCAACCATATACATGTTGTACAGTGTGTAGTGAAAGGAGACAGCGTCTCTCCGGGAGCAAGGCGCTACATATAAGACAACACAGAAGTACAAATGGTGCAACAGAAGACAACATAAAGTGCACGTGTGCAAACGTGCAAACATGGCAGAAACAAGAGAAAAACAAGAATAAGAGTAAATGAGACAACACATTGTCTAAAAGAGGAACAGGAGAAATAATACAAATAGAAATAATAAAATAAAATGCAAATACAAGGGTTAATAAAAACAGAAGAAATGAGTTTGTATAACAAACAAGAAAAGTATTAACCACTGAGGAATTTGTATTAAATAGTTATTAAAAGAAGATAAAACTACATGAAGCAGAAATCATAAAATATAATATTTAAAACGATAACAAGAGTAATAATAAATAAGGAGAGCGTCTAAAAAGTGTTTGGAAAAGGAAAACAAGAGTAAGAGTAAGAGTAAATAAGACAGGAAATGAGCAAAACAGGAAAAAGAAGAAATAAGCGTAAAAGATACGATGTAGAAATGAAATAAAATGCAGTTTTTATTTGCAGTAAAAAAAAAACAAAAAAAAAACAATGCGTCAGGAAAGTCAAGAGATTATGTAACGAAAAAGAAAAAAAGAATTTGTAAAAGGGGAAAAACCAAGAATAGAATACCAGAAACGAGAATGTTTGTATACATGTATGTGTGATGATAAAAATAAGATAAAAAAATAATGTCTCTAGCTGCTTTTAAAATGATAAACGGTACGGCCCGGCAGTCCATATTGTCTGTTTGTTTGTTGATGAAAGTGTGTACTTATTAAATGGAGTAGCTGCAGGCCTGCTGGATGATGCTGGTGATGATAAAGCACTCAGTAGGTTTTACAGGGTGCTGAAACACACTTCACTGCCTCCTGTGTGCTGTATAAAGCTCAGATCTGTATTCTGTGATGTGTCCAGCGTGATCCTCTATTTGAGCCATGCTGGACTGTGCCAGTGGGCGAGCCAATTTCCCATAACACCCCCCTCCGCTCAGGAAAGTTCCCCATGCAGCAGGGCCACCTCACTCCAGTAACTTTGCTGCAGTACAGTCCAGAGATTTCTATTTCATATTGACCAGAGATTGCTTCAGTTTCCTCATTCCACCTTTTGAGCGGTCCTTGTTCTGCGCCTGACCTAATCCTGCCACCGCAGTCAATAGTGACCGCCGAGCACCATGGGCTCCAGACGGAGCAATGCTATTTACAGCTGACCACCACACTGTCTTTCTCTTTTGTCTACTTCTCTTAACGCTTAATCGTTCACTGGAAGCATTATCGGGATCCTTAATTGCGGTTTCTTTGTACACTACCGAAAGAACAATATCCAGAGGGCTCAATGACATGTTTGGCTTATTTATTTACTTGTTTGTTGTTGTTTTTTTTCCTTACAGTAAGTCAGGCTTTATCTCCTGGCTTGATCACTTTAACACAAAAGCAGCAGACACACCAGGCACATGTTCTATTTGCTAATCTGCTGCATGTAGACCTGCACGTTAAGGCTAAAGAAACAGGGTGTCATTTTGATATACGATCAGTGGCAGTAATTACATTCTGCAGTTATGTACCTTTTCCTGAAAAAAAAAAAAAAAAAAAAAAGCTTTCCCAGGCAGGGAGTTTCAAGAGCTTTGTTCATATATGTGCCAATTTTCTACTACCACCGCCTACCAGTATAGAGTGAAGAGCTTGAGTAGAATCTCGATGTGCGCTACACTGAACATCCTCTTAGATATAAGCCTACTTTTATAATGTAAAATATGTAAATGACCCATTTTATTTGCATATATTGATCTCCCCGTAGTGTCATTTCTCCCACCGCTTTAATGAAGTGAAACTTATTCGACTAGAAGTTGGCTAACTCGCAAATAGACATGTCTTTAAGTTGTGAAGTAGATGGACGAATTTGGTTCCCAGAGGCAGATTGAGCCTCGCTCTGCACTACAAAGGATTTTCAATCAGGGGAGACGTAAAAATCAATATAGAGCACCATGGGGCTAAGGGCCTCCCTTAAGGAAAATGTGTGCCTGAAGTTACTAAGGCTAATAAAATCTGCTTAAGAAAGGCACAAATGGAGCACAAAATCTAGACACCGGGCAAAGTTTTCTTTGTGTTCTGGATGTATTGTTTTCTATTGGTTTTACACTGGAGGGATCATGCAGCCGTATATATAATATATATCCAAACTGATCTGCTGGTCAGACTGCTGTCTCTCTCTCTCTCTCTCTCTCGATCAGTGACCAGTAGACGAGCAGTGCTTTAGAGCTTGGGTGTTCCAATGAGGCTCTTTAAATTTCGCTCAGATATCCAGTACCCACTGAGCTCTACATTTTTCATAAGCTGCAAGGCTGGTCAGTTACCGCATCTTTAATTTTTTATTAGTCCATACAAATAATAATAATAATAATTTAGTAATCATTTATATAAAAAAAGCCACTTTAACTACTATGCAGGTTTTGTTGTTTGGTGGTTTTTAGCAATGAAACAGGGAAAGGACAGTTAGGTTATACGACACAATGCCACTAAAGTTCTGGTGATCAGAGTTAGGAGACTGCAGTGGGTCACATGCTTGGAGCATCTGCTATGGTGCATTATAGCTGCATAGTCTATTTTGGGTAAAAAACCTTTAAGTGGAGCTTTTGTAATGTTTATTTACGTAGCAAGCATTGCAGGGCTCAATGCAGCTGTGATCCTCATTTACCTGTACCGTACCACTCTCCCCATCCCAAGCCGCACCTGCGGATTACCTCTGAACTAAGGGTTCCTCTTAGCTAAATATAGACTCACATTTTAATTCTCCTTTAGTGTCAGCGAGAAGGAGAGGAGAAGAAGGGAAAATGTAAATGACTGTTTGGGAGTATGGGAGGGAAGAAGGTGGCAGGGCTTTTCACTTGCCGAGTGTGTTTTTGTGCTTGATGAGCAGTAAGCAGCAGAGAGCACAATCTAGCAAAGCACTCCAGCAACTCCGACAGCAAAATGCACAGGCTGCTAAGTAGCCAGAGTGTAAGAATTCATTAACCGCATGCCGTATTTTTATCTCCGTGACATATCTAATTTTTCAAGAGGTGCCTTTTCTCACAGTTGGTCAGAGCTAAATGTTTGACTTGTGTTCAAGTGCACCTTTCATCTAATCAGAAATAGTTCAGCTGCAACCACCCATGTAGAGTGGAGGCTTTGCATTTTATTCTTCTGTAAACAGAAATTTGCACAAACAGCAGAGCGGCGCTTGAATGGTTTTATTAATTACACCAACAACATGTTAACAGGAATCGGATTATCCCATGCAGAGTTTATTTTTCCACTTCACAATCACTTTTGTTGTGGTGTGTGTAATGGAGGGTGAGTGTGAAGTAATCACAGGCCTGAATCGGACCACTGAACGAGGTAATGTGCTCATTTGCAATGGACCAGGTCTATTGGTTTGTAATTTAAATGACTGCCTGCTGTCTTCGTATTTACTGAGAAGTGCGGCCACAAATACACGTCCATGTTTACACACGTGCTTATATGATATTTTTGTTGTCTGTTTTGTGACAGACAAGATCATCTGCTAAATGTAAATTCTAATATCGGTTCTTCTGAGGTGGTTATTTGAAGAGAACCCGTTGTGGTGTTTCTATGGATACATTTATTTCTCGAGAGCTAGCAGGTTAGTTTGTTCTCCAAATCCTCAATAGTAACCACCAACAAACTTTGGAGCAGCAATTTTTTTCTTTCAGGCAGGAGTTTGGTGGTCAGAGGTGAAGTTTGTACGAAGGCCGGGTCCATTGACAAGTGAGGATTTTAGATGTTGATACAGTGCTAATTGCATTCATTCATTCATTTATCTTCAGTGACTACTGTAGCTTGGCCAGGGTCACAGTAGTTTAAATCACTACTTTGTTTACATTTATGCAAGCAAAAGATTGTTAGAAATTATCCCAGGCAGGTACAACAACAAAAAAAATAATAACTGCAGAAGCAGGCAGGATTGCTCAACCCTTCTTTGGGAATGGATGGGATTGATCAAGAGTGTCTGGTCAGAATTCCTTCAGAAGTGAAGAGTAATGGGAAAAAAACAATCCCATGTACACCTCAACTAGAAGGTAAGAGTGGTTGCCTATAGCCGGGAATTAGGGGTGTTTGGAGCCAGAATCCCAGGGTTGCTTTCTTGAGCTCAGGGAGTCAGGGTGATTTCCTAGAGATAGCCAGTTTGGTGGTCGGGGTGGTTGATAGGTTGAGGTGCTTTCCCAGAGCCAACAGATTTGGGTGGTTCTCCAGAACTCACTTTTCAGGGTGGTTGAAGAGAGTCACCTTAGTTCTGAAGAGCCAGAAGGTTGGACCTCGCAGCTTGACTTGTTTTCCAGAGCCCAAAAGTCTAGGGTGGCTTTCTGAAGCTCACTGATCAGGGTGGTTTTTTTGGAGTCAGAGAATCTGGGTAGTTCCTTAGTGCTAGCATGTTGGCTTGATTCTTTAGCTCCATCCCTGGATGGATTATGGCCTTGGGACCGAGCGCTTTGGGGATGAAATAGGGTTTGGTCAACGATGCTTCATGCAGAAAGGTCACAGTCTTGGGCTCCTCTCTTTTGAAGTGTGTAAGTGAGCTCTTGAGACATCGTGTGTACACAAGAGAGATATGAGGACTGTGTGAGGGCCAGAGAAAAAAGAGCGAGAGAATCAAGTGTAACATCCTCACACCAGGACAGTGCATGTGCTAAGCAGTTATGGTTCCCTAACTCTAGACTGAGGCTAACCTTAGGTAGCCCTAGCCCAACCACATCCCCAGCGCAACCCTAACCCAAGGTCCGAAGGTTGTGAGATCAGATCTCAGGATTGCCAGAGAGCAAATGCCCTTAAATCCACAGCTGATCATTTGTATGTGTGGACTGTAACTCCTTTGTAAGTTGCCTTTGATGAGAACATCTGCAAAATGCAGAGATGTAAATATGTCCTGACACCCACACTGTCATTCTCATCCAGTTCAACCATGAGGCGGATTCAATCCAGAAGCATCTGCTCTGTCATCGACACATGCCTTTCTCATGTGTCAAAGTTGAAATTCTTCATAGACACTGACGTAGACTTGTCCTACACTGGTTCATTCTTCCATCTTATTGATAAAACGTCTCTTCACATCGCTACGTGTTTGTTTGTGAGAGAAATAATTCAACTCTAATCTCTCTGTAGTACTGAAGCAGGCCTTTCCAATGACTGTGGATGTGCTTAGCTTGCTTTAGAGCTCTGCACTGGCTCGCCAGTCTTTTGGCCTTTGGTGTCATGCCTTAATGAGCATCATTTGGACAGAACAATGGCGCTGCGCATATGCCCGAGACCCCGTGAATTATTGCTTTGCATAAGAAAATGCCAAATGTGAAACACTTGTCTCTTTCGCCTGTCGAGTGTTAGGCAGACAGAACGCCATCATGGGCTATTAGGCAGTGCAGGCAGCACTGTCAACACCAGCGCCTCATCCGCTCTGAAATCATCTATGATTATGTGGAAAGGTTGGAACGTTTAAATTTGCATTTGAATGATGACATGCAAGTACATTAACAATGCTATGATGAATTTAGTGTGATGTGTGTTATTATATCTGTTTGCTAAAAACCAGGCTGTGGATTTTTGTTCAGAAATGTTGTTGTGTTGTATGGGAGGATGGAGACTAGGTATTTTCGGCTTTCTCGCTTGTCTTTATGTCCAGGCTTCAGCCGTGACTAGACCACACCCGATGCATCTTACAGCAGGGGTTCTCAAAGAGAGGTCTGGGTACCCCCAGGGCTCCGTGAAGCATAGCCAGAGGGTCTGTGATATATATATATATATATATATATATATTTAGTGGTCAAAATGACAACCCAATATTATTTAATTTCTTATTGAGTTCTTATGGTTATTAGCCTATTTGACTGGTTACTTTCAAAATTAACGATTTTAATCCCGAATAACTCAAAGACAAGTAGGCCTATAAGTAAGATCAACTTGGATCTAATGTGTTTTGTCAGTGGAAGGTTCAGAACTAAAAAGCACCCTATTTAATATGGCTCCAGTTGATCGCTCAAAATTAAAATTGCACACGTTTAAATAATGAGCCTAATATTTGAATGGTTGAATCATGTTCATAAAATAAATCTGTACTGAGGGGGTCCATATATATTCATTTCACTGTTAAAAGGGTCCCTGGCTGCAAAAAGTTTGAGAACCCCTGTTCTAGAGGACAGAAAAAGAGAAAATACTCATATTTTATTTTTGTTTACAGCAAACGTGAAGTGTGCCAGGCTTGGCACCATCCTATGCACATCACGGGGTTGCAGGATTTGTAAGAAATGTGTGAACTACTATGATCATATCTCCTGAAAAGTTGTGATTTTGGATATTTAAAGCTTTTTCACGATAATTTTTTTTTTAATTACATTTAAGAGGTGTTTTGAAATATTTTGAGGACAGGCATCAAAGTTCAAACTTGAATATTTCTTAGTTTAGACTAGACAATTTGGCATATTTACTGCACCAATCTCCTGAGTGCATTCTGATGCACTAGATTTATCTCATGATCATGTTTAAAATGAATATTCCTATAGTTATAACAGTTCCTTTCGATGATGTGTTGGCAATACTGTTACTGCATGTGGTCATGCCAGTTTCATTTACTGAATTATATGTATAGTTGTTTCTCATCTGGTAGACATATGTTTTTATTGACCTGCAAAATGTATCAGTGGAAACATGATTTGATTTGAACACGCGGCACGAATCCGCAATAAATTGCTTTAGTACAACGACAATAAACTTTGCATTTACGAGAGGCTGATTTACATTGATCTTGCTCTAGAGCATGTGTTCGATCACAAAAAGCCTATTATATATGTACATGTTTATTTTTGTGTGCGTGTGTAGTAGAGGGGATGTATCATAGCTGGATTCAATTGAGTGTAAACATTTAAATCTGGCTCAGAAAAGGCTGCAGAGGCCCTCGTGACACCTCGAGATACATTATTCAACACATTGACTGCGGGGAGAGTTTGAGTGCCGGCCAGCTCACTTTCATATGCACCAGCGGAACACAAGCTGCCTGCTCTGATCTGCCGGAAAACTCGAGCCAGCGCTGGACGCTCACTAGCCAAAACGAGTTCAGCTTCATGCAAGTCTTACCAATAGATCGCTTTCACACTCTCTCGCCACTCACGAACAGGAACGCGTGCATTCGCCTCAACGTGGCATCTCTAAGATTTAGCTCAGTGTTATGTTACCGTTGTTTTTCAAGAACACCGTCTCATGTCGTTTTGTGACATGGGGCCTTGCAGAATTGCTTTTTAGTGGTTATGAAAAGTGTTAATGATGTTGAAGGATTTGCGTGTTATTCATTTACATCTCTGCATCAGTACAGCTTTCTGTACGGAGGTGTTTCATTTTATCTATAAACTTAGATACCAGATATGTACCTAAAATAGAATATTCAGGTTTTGTTTGCGTTTCTGAAACTTTTACTTGCATCAACCTTTTGTCGGACTGACGACGCATCTAAGATCCCAGTTATAAGCTGTGTATAGGTGTTAATAGGTCAAGGTTAATATGCCTAGACTAGAGGTTTTTTGGCTGTTGTTAATTGCAGGAAGATTGAGATACAATCGCAAAGATCTGATGTAGAAAAGAAAGTTGAAGTCTTCTGTTAGTGAAGACTTGAGTGATGGCTAGACTTCGTTTATTTTTAAAACGTGTCATACTGCACTCATTTGCACTGTTATGTTTAAGTGAAATTCATTTTATTTCATTTTTAAAAAGCTGTGGGTAGCAGTGTTTGGACAGTTTGGACGTTTTATATGGCACTCTTAAGCGGAGGTTAATATTTAGAAAATAAATTGTTGATATTCAAGGTTTCAGTATGGTATTGGGAATGAAGGTGGTATTGTGCCATGTCTAGTCCTTTGTCAGAATAATGTATTAGAGTGAGTCATTTTGGCCAAAGAGATGGATGAAATGAATAACCTTTTTTTTTTTTTTTACTCCTACTGGGGAATTTGTGCACAAAGAACTTCTTGTTAAACATTTTAATTGGTTACTATCAGGAATTATCAGGAAGACCTTTATTCCCGGTTCTTTACTATTTAAATGTTTCAGCAGGAGTCGATCAACATGGAAAGGGGAGTAGATTTGCCTTTGTCTTCTGCCTGTGCTTCCTTCCCTTTACAGAAGACCAAATAAAGATATTTCTTCGTTCACAGCGCCTCTGACCGTTCTCCGTCCTTGGAAGAGACTCTTCACTTTAGCATATCTGATTCCTCTATTGAAATTAAATTACCAAGGCTTGGACATTTAGTTTTAAAATGGCGAATTTGTTCGCTAAATTCAAAGCATTGACAAACGGTTGAAAGGAACTTTGTGTCCATATTCAATAGGTAATTTTTTTATGTAGTTTCAGAAGACTTTGTTATGAACAAGGTCAAGTGCTCCTCACAACACAGTTCCTCCCACAGTACCTTGGTTATGTACAAAAGGAACATTTTCATGAGTGCTAATATTCTGACTTGTTGATCCGGGATCCCTCCGTATACCGCTATATTTGCCGTGAGGCAGCCTCATGCATTATCACTTTACTCATTTGTTCAATCACTTTATTTTCCTTAATAGTGAATGTGAGTTTGAGAACCCTTCTCTCTCTCTTTTGCTCTCACTCGCTCTCTTTGTATTACATCAATAAAGAAAAAAAAAAACCCATTTTTGTCCTTAAGTATGCTGTTTATCTCTGAGGTAAAAATGACGGACTAATAAGTGCATACAAGAATCTACTCTTTCACTTTGGAAGACTTGGGCCCGCTTAGATATTGCACGCATGCTGTATTTGATAGCCCATTCGATTTATCTAATCTGAGGCTCATATTTAGACAGCTGTGCTAGTGGCTGTTTAACCAAGGTATAGGTCTGTATTCTTGCCAAATATTCACCTGTGCCTTAGGCAGGTTTAAGTATTTGTTCTTTATACACAGAATGAGAATTTAACAGTAAAATTAGTAGTGGTATTAGAAAAGCAGCAAGAAGGAAGTGTTAGAAATTTCTTATCAGTCCATAGTGACCACATGCTTTATTGATGTGTGAATTAAAATACATATCTTTTCAGTTTATTTCTGTAGCACTTTTAAGAATAGATATTGAAATGTATAGAAATCTGGATGTGGCTCTGGATATCGGATATATATTTTGAAAATATTTATTGACAGGCCATAATTAGATTTTAGATTTCCAGGCAAATACATATGCTGTCTGTATGTACGGTATATATACAACTTGCTGTTCAGTTAAATGGTTCGTTCACCCGGTTGTTCGGTTGCACAGTTTGCCTAAAGGTGCAGCCGGATCCTGCAATAAAACAGTCGCTTGAACTGTATAACAAATCTAATAGTCTGTGATATTTTACGCTATTTTATATATTTTTTTTCTTTAAATATCCATGTTTAGAAGAATTATTTTTCTCACCCTCTTCCTAACAGAAATGAATACTGCATTCATGCAGGCTGGAAAGCCTGAATGAAAATCATTGAACTCCGCTGAGAGAGGATCAAATCTCAACCATAACCGAAGATGTAAACAGTTAAACACAGTGAATGAGCGAGTACAGCATTTCCGTCATGATTGAAATGATTCAGTGACTCTAGGGGTGTGGATCATGTTCGTCATACATGCGCATGCAACTACGGCATACAAAGAGATAGAACATATAATGTAAAAAAGCAGTAACGGAAAAAAGACACTGACCTGCTGAATGTGAGAGGAGGAAATCTTGCTTGAGACTTGAAAAATTTGCAGCTCCAAACTGATCTGCCGAAGGAGACAGAAGTAAATCTCGTCCTTGATTGAAAGGATTCACTGACTCAAGGGGTGAGGATCAGGTTCGGCACACATGCAAGTGCAAGTATGACTTACACAAGTCATGAATGCTAAAAAACGTCTGATAGATAAGAAAATATCTGACATAGAATACCATTTCATTCCCGAATTGTTCATGAATGAAACGCCAAGTGTGTGGGGATTTGTTTAATTTTTTATTTTTTTGGATGTGAAGAGACACAAGGGTATAAACCAGGCAGGGAAGGAAAGCAAAGGGGGAGGGGGGGGGGGGTAGGGAAACGTCTGTCTGTTACCTCACTTCTGCTAATGACCTTTAAAGATCCATTTTGGATTACGTAGGAAAGTCGTCGCGCTAAGCATGCGATGGACCCTTCACAAAACGAGGGCCTTGAAAATTATTATTGCAAGCAATATAAGATAATGGATGGCCATTATTCTCCCTGCTGTCATGTTCACGTATATTGTCCACTCTTGAAATATGATGTATCCACCGTACTTACCAGCCACTTAATATCAGAAAGCGAATCATGTGCAATGATTTATACAAACGTTGGCGTAATGTGCGTCGTGGTGCGGTTATTGGCTAAATAATTAGCTCATTGGCTTTTGGACTGATGGATGAGGAGGTAGAGTATATTACAATGTATATAAAGGAGAAGAGAAAAAAAAAAACATAGATTTTATAGATTGATGTAATCCTTCACTGTCTGATTTGGTAACTAAAATGCAACATCTGCTGTTGTACCTGGATTCTTTTCCTCATTAAAAAAAAAAAAAAATGATCATCACATTTCGTGATCCATCAGGCAGGGGGTGTCAGTTCCTGTTTTAGAGTCTTTTAGCAAATAAAACATTTCATTGTTAAAAGGCGTCTCGATAGACGCAATCTGTTTTAGGTTATATTTGTGAAGAAGCAGATGTGGAGAAGATGAGAAGAGGAGGGGAAGGAGAAGAGGAGGGGCGGGCCAGGAGAACACAAGGAGAGAAGAGGAGAGCATCGTATCAGTGCAGCTTTGAGAGGCGTAATCAATGTTTAGCAGATTGAACTGATTACAGCTCTGTCACAGCTGGCCTTCCCTCACAGCGCAGTCATGAATATTACGCCGAGTTAGAAAGAGTGGTCTCGTCTTCCGGAAACTGGCTGCTTGACTGACATGCCAGCTATATTAAAGATAAGTGCCCTGTATAAATTCACCTCCCATCACTGCTGGCTTTTGGCCTCCCGCCTCTCTCTCTTCGCCAAACGTCTCCTGGCCCAGTGTGTGCTCGTCTTTAGATAGTGACTGTTAACTATAAAAGTGACGCGCTGTCACAGACGCCGCTGCTGTGAGATGGAACCTTGCATATGGGGAGTTAAGTTGTAGCATGCTGACGGTGCTGCCGAGACTAAAGCAGATGGCACATTAGAAGTAAATCACCTTATTAACCTTCTACAGTTTCTCTCTTCACGTACACCGGAGCATGGACGTGTCTTAACTGACAGATTGAACTGACTGAGGTATGAGCTATAAGTCGGTGTTTAAAACTGAGCCTGCAACATGCTACGCCTGTTCAGGTCTATCACATCCGCGCCGGCGAATGTAAGAAAATCAATATTTACTACCCATTTTCTTTTAAAGGTAATCCATCGCCTTACATCATAACATACATCAGAAGAGCTTTTCATTCCGACGCTGTATTATCGTGTTTTGATCTGCGGAACAAAAGCAGGAAAATGCAACAACACCATGGAGATGACTGTACTCTATGATCCTGCTGAACATGAATAATACAGTAGATCTCATCTGAGAACAGCATGCCTTATGTGCGAGGTGAGGTAGTTACAGGTGAAATATCTCGTAAAAAAAACTTTCACTACTCTGGGTTCACTGACATACCACTTTTTGCATTTCATTTAATTAGTGCAAGACTAATTATATTAGGAGAACTGAAAATGAGAAAACGTTCTCAGGCTTTCACACTCTTAACCTGTTTGCATTGTACCAAATGAGCAAGTTTTGGGTTTAGGCATGGGTTTAATGCCGCATCGAATTAATGCACGCGGTAAAATACCCGATATCGGTTATTGTCCGAGGGAATCCATAGTCAGCGCTGAGCCTTGTGTCTTGTGCGAGTATGCTATTATATACAGCATATGTCAAAAGAAGACCGAATAAAGGAATCCGATGGAAGCCCTTAAAGTCAAGTCGAGTCGAATTTAAACCCATAAAATCACTTTGAAGGGAAAAAAATAACCTAGGACTTAAAGGTTTCGTCTAGAACCTCTTTAAAAAGCTAGGACCATTAGCACTGCTTCATGTTAACGTAGCTGGCGGTGTGTGTTCTATGCTAATTACAGTATTCAAGTGCAGACAGCTGGACGACGCCACTTAACCGCTGTACGGAATAACTAGAGTAAAGCTGAAACAGTCAAACTACAAATTACTGACATTGACCAATTTACTACATAATCATTGCAATCAGATGCGTTCAAGTAGTCAAGCTCTCGAAGCAAGCTGGTGCAGATTTTGGAGTGGAGGAAAGTTTGTTCCACTTGACAGGGAATGTCCACAGTCTGTGAAAACATGCTGCAGGAACCCAGTCAGCACTTCCATCAGCACTTACATTTGTCTGTATGCTGGATGGGGCAGCACGAAGGCACAGGGGGTAGCGTTCCCACCTCACAACGTACACCTCTGATCTCAGCTTACTGTCTGTGTGGAGCTGTGCATGCGTCCACTGGTTTCCTCCAGGTTCTCTTCCCAACGCCCTGAAAACATGTCGCTTTGTGAATTGGTAACTTTAAATCGCCCAATCCAATTGTGGATGAGTGTACAGCTGTGTGTGTGACGGTCTGGCATCATCATCAAGGATGAATTCTCACCCCGTGCCCAGTGTTTCTGGGATTGGCTCCAGATCAGCAGCAACACTGACCGACTGACGCCTGTACTGTAAATGTATAATTGTGTATATATAGTAGCTGTGTAGTTGAGTCATTTCTAGTTGAACACATATTAATAGCTATTCAGTACTGATGTTCTACCTAGTGTTTGTATTTTGTGAATCAGGTCCTGGTGCGTTTCTTTCTCTTGGGTGCGGTTCGTGTGAAAACACCGCCGACGCATTCAGATCTGGATAAAAAAGCAAAAACAAGGTGCTTATGCGCATCAATTGCAGTGAGAAAGAGATCCAAGCCTGAATCGACTCAACCGCAGGAAGCAAGTCTAGTTTGGGTTCTGGGCAACATTTTACTCGAGATCTGAGCTGCTAAATTGAGTTGCGAGGCACAAACGAAGCCACCAGGCAAAGCCGTAGCACTGCAGAAATGCAACGCGTTCTGAAGATTCAAGCGGAAATAAACACTTGGACGCAATACATAAAATGTTTTCAACTAGTTATTGATATCATTATGTAATCATTTCTTTAGCGTTGGTCCGGTGGTGATGTTTGTGATTTCTACGTAAAGGTTGGTAAAGATTTGTTTACCCTTTCCCGTTGCCACGTTGCTGGCCAATGAATGGAATGGTTTTATGAGTGCAATGTGGAAAGCAAACAGGATTTAGGTTTAAAGTACAAACAAACCGACTAATAGGTGCCTTGGAATTAACATTGAGGACTTTTGATGCGTGCACTTCCTAACAATAAAGTACGTCCCTCCTGTTTCGTGTCAACCTCCAAATGTCAAAGTCGTCTAAAACATCCCCAGCGAGAGTGTTTATGGATCTTTAGATTATCATAATTTCCCTCTCATAGGGTAGCTCAAGATCACAATTAGCTAAGTCACTAAATGATCTGGACTTCATCCTGTGACACACATTTAAGGCTAATTAGTTGATTAATTGTGTTTAGAAAGCTTAATTGGATTATTCTACTCTGAAGTACCCTGGAGGTACGATGATGCAGGTATGGTGCCGTTTTTTTCCCCACTCGCCGTTATGGTTTAAACTGTATCTCTCTATCATCTCCATGGTGTGCCATGAAACAAGGAAAAGGACGTTGACTGAAATTCTTGGCTATATTAGGAGCGTAATAGTGACCTCTGGTCTCCTGCACCCATCTGAATGAGCGGGACATGGATTTCTAAATTGACTTTAAGTGGTTTTAAACTGATATGTAAGATGAATGGGCTTCTATTGCTATAACGAATACCAGCAGAGATTGAATTACAACTGCATCTCATCCGCTCCACCTTAAAAGAACAGAGGAAGAGAGAGAGAGAGAGAGAGAGAAGGAGAGCGCGCGAGAGAGAGAGAGAAATGCATCTCGACAGTGCATTAGAAGAGTATGAGGTTGTTTTTATTTATGAATGTAATTAATGTCTGTCCACAGTATTTGCACGCTTGTCATGCTGTGTGTGCTGTGTGCACATTATGAAAGGAAGAGGCTCTCATAATTATGTTTACATGCGCAGATAAAAAATCCCTGGGCCGTAATGATCAGTAATTATAAATATTTTTCTGAGTTTCTCCGGTTGCAGCCGTGTTCATTGTGTGCCATGGAAGGCAGGTTGTGTAGCTTAATTATGACATTGTACATGACTAAATGTAAGCGCCTGCGTGAGCCCAGCCAAACACTTCCACTGGCATAATCATGCTCGGACCTGACTCTAAAGAGCTCATTACAGTTAGCTTTCTAAAGAGCGTTTTATCAAACACAGTTACCTAATAAGCATCTTTGGTGGTGCAAATTGGCCAAAATGGTAATGAGACTGATTAGGCCACGCTTCAATTACGACAGCTTGCTAGTAAAGAAGTCCCATCCCCCAAGCACAGCAGCACCCTAAAAGCAAGAGGAAGGAGAGAGAGAGAGAAGGAGAGAGCTTGGGAATTCTGCTCAAAGCCACTGCGTGTTCAGACACCCTCACACACACATACACATGGCAAAAAAAAAAAAGGAAAGGAAAACCACTCCACCACCTCTGTGCTTCCTTTCAGCTGCGCAGTAATGAATAGAGAATTGTGCAAGCGGCAGTCCAATTTACGCACTGGGAAATTGGACGGACAGAGCGCGGGCGCACCGCTGTTTGCTTAAAATCGGCCAAGGCTAGCCAGATTAATAGCTCCCAAAAAGGTCAGCTTCTCTGTTCCATTGGCCATGATCACAGTGTCTGAAATTAAACAGTGCGCTGTAACAGAGCTTCCTCTCCGGGGGTTTACTGTTGATCACTCTTGCTAATAACACACCTATTAGATGCCTGCACAGACCGCACGTAATTATCATCAGGCTTGAAGAAGACAGTGCGGCTCGTAAAGCCTGACGCAAGATGGGAATCTTTAATCATGTGGATATACAATTAATGTTTAAACCGCATGTCTGATTTTTTTTCCTCTCTGCATTAATGTTGGTCTTAGATTCTAATAATTTATACACCAAACGATTTCCTTCTATTACGTAATTAGGACATTTTTTGTGTGTGTTCTTGTTGCATGTATATTGCTCACCTGTTATTAGGCGTAATGAGCAAGGACACAGCTTTAGTGTCGAAGCTGCATTAATAAGGCCATATCCATTGACCAGACAATTCCTCCAGCGTTGGCGCTTGTGTTTTAGACGCGTGACTTCTGACGGTGTGCGTGATCTAAGATCTGTCAGGCGTACTGTAAAGGTAGCCTCACAGACGTTGGTAAATTAAACAAAGGGCTTTTATTGAGAGCCAGCAAGTGGAATTCGAGCAGAGGTCCTCAGACATCCTTTAATGAAACAAGCACTAATTACGCCAGTTGCATCCTAGAGAGCAAGCGAGTGAGCAAGTCATCGCGTGTTGCATCTAATTTAAAGTTTTTTTGAGATGGAGTCCTAATGAACTGTTGCAGTGATCGGCCCGTGTGTGATGCAAACATGTTGAAACACCAAGAAGTCTTTGTGTTGTCATCCAAATTGTGTAAAATCTTGTATTTCTTACATTTCCTGCATATTGCAAAAAAAAGCCTGACAGGATGTTCGGATGAAAATGTTATATAAATAACAAGGATAGTGCAGCGATTCCTTTAGATGGCGAACATTAATTAGTTGAAAACTCGTCTACATGTTCTCTCTGTATGTTCTACCCCGAAACAGTGGCAAGGTATGACATATGGAAGTAGCGTGTGTGACATTTTTGTATCGCTCACTGAGATAGGTTTGTCTGTGTGCGTGTGTTATTTATTGTTGTGTCACCATGCTTGCAGGCAGCCTGGAGAAGCATGAAGAGCATGGAGGAGCTGCAGTCTAAAACTAAACTGGAGATGATTCATCTTCTGCAGTCCCCTCTCTCTCATGCTCCCTCTCGCTCAGTCTCTCTCCCCATCTCTCACTACCCTTCTGTCCCTGTTTTCTTTTTGTCTTTTTATAACTCTATCTCTCTCCAGATTTCCGTCATTTTTACCGAACTTAAATTCCTTTTGATATTTTCTCCTTTATTGTCATATTTGGTCCTTTGCCACAAATCATCCAATCATTAGGTCCTGTACAATTTTTTATGATCATTCCAAGCACCACATTACTTTTATAGCACTCTGACATCGTGTGTTAGAATGGCAGGAATGTGTGCATAAATATTGTCACTTAAAGGACGTTTAGTGCAGTGTATTTTTTTCAGACCCTGTTATGCATGCAACTAAATCTCTTTGATTTCTCATTTAAAGACTTAAATGGTTTTACTGGTTTTCAGGAAGACATCGCTTCTTTATTACAGTAAGCGCCTTGTAATTTGTTAGACGTATTAAATAGCTACAGCTGAATTTGCTCTTTTGTTAGTGTGTAGTGTGCTTCATAAAAAGTCATTAGAACTGGAAGCTAGAGTATTGTTCGAAATCCCTGTGTGCATACTGCAGGGGATTTCAGCCTTTCATAATTCCCCTCTATGTTCCAGTACTGGTTATCACCTACGTTTTATACACTCTCTCTCTCTCTCTCTCTCTCTCTCTCTA
>JAQQZR010000035.1:16540015-16553549 GCA_030068235.1 Notoglanidium macrostoma | reverse complement strand
TATATATATATGTGTGTGTATGTATGTATGTGTGTGTGCGTGAATATATATATATATATATATATATATATATATATGATTCTGATGGATAGATAGATATTTTCTCTTCAATGGTAGCGTACATCAGTGGTAGGTCATTTGAAGGAAACTATCAGAAGACATCTGTGCATGGTGGTTAATAGATGGTTTCGCTAAAATGTGTGTGTACGCTGCAGTTTTATGAATTATTGCTGGTCTATAATTTATTGACACAAAACATATAATTACCATTGGCTGTTGACTTTGGGTGATCTTTGTATTTGGAATGGGGTGAAGACATCAGTTATGCTCATCTCTTCGCTCGTGCTAAAGAAGTTGTAATGTTATTTTTACCTTTTCAGAAAGAACACTGAAGTGCCCGCTTCTCTTTAAAGGTGACCTGCCAGGGGCAGATTTTTTTTTCTTTCTTGTTGTTTTTGAAATAAGATGTGTCTATGTGACTTGGGGATGTGCCCGGGACTTTCAGAGTGATCTGTTACCTTCCTAGTCTGTAATGGCCATAGAAAGAAAATAGGCAGAGAGAACAGGCCAATTAGAAAAGCATGTCGTTCATACACAGCACCGTGCATGAACCCCTCTCCATTAACATATTACCACGAATAACAATCTGAATCAAGATGATGGGGCAGAGCCATCTATATGCAGTTATTCAGCAAGCAGGTTCCTTGTGAAGAAGAAGTGATGTCAGGGAGAAGGAGCAAGTGTGCTGTTCCTGGATGCAAAAAAACACGGTCTACACCGTCTTCCAATGGAAGATAACATCCGGAAAGTTTTTACTTTTGGGTAAGTCCCAGAAGATTTCAGCCCCAATTTAGTGGTGTGTTTGGTGCATTTCATTGAAGACTGTTCCTGCAAAGGGTTTTGTTACAAAGTTGATCTTGAAAGATGGAGCTGTGCCAGCTCTTTTGGAGTTAAGCACCAGTCCACAAACTGTAAGTAAAATGATAAAAATGTTCAATAAATCAAGCATTAAACATTGTATTAGATATCATTTCATTTGCTGGTAACATTAGCTGGTGAGCTAGCATTAACATTTTTTTCCATGAGGCTGAATTTAGATAAAACATGTAGTTTGACAAACATGTCTACATTTTCTGAATTTACATTATTATTGGATTAATAATCAACTCCCTCATTTTAGGCAGTAAGCTGTTGCTAGTTCGGTTTAGCTTGGCTAGGTATCTTATCCACTGTTAGGGATATGACAAGCCATGTCACATGTGTTCATGTAAATCCTACCTAGCTTGTGTTCACAAGCAGCTGGATATCATCATAAAAACGATGATGTGAAAAGTGTGGTAAAAACAATTCCATGGCATTTCTTTTATTCCACTTCATGGTTATGACGGCTGATTTTAGCTTAGCTTAGCTAGGGATAGGCTGCCACACCTAGCAAAAGTACATGCTGGCAGCCAAAATTGCTAGTGTAATTTTGTGTCCTAAAACTTTATAGTATTTTGGTGTCAGTGTTTTGATGGAAAGACATTAATCTAGCTATGATTTCACAGGAAATTTTGTGGCAAGAAGTTTTCTGAAATTATAGTTTTGCATGAACGCCACAATAATATATTAGCCCTGCAATGGCTAGCACAGGTCATCTTGTTGTTTTGGAAAAGAATTGTGAAGAAAATGAACAATGTCACTAAAACAGAAGTCATAGTTTAGCTGAGGTTCTTCACACGTTGGCAGAGAAGGTGTGGCTAACAGTTCTCATTTCTTGATATTAGCCAACCAGAGCTAGGTAATTTACATATTTAATTTTAAAGGCATACTCCCAATATTTAAAGGCACATCCCTAAAATCAGCCTGTTTTATCCTAAGGAATTTTTATACCATTCAAAAAATGGCACAATGGAAAAAGAACCAAGGCATTTAAAAAAAAACAATCTCGCAAACTTTATAAATGCTTCTCAACGAACGTTATAAAATACTAAAATACTTGACACTTGTATGGAAAATCTATTTTAACGTGTCAAATAACTATTTTAACCATTCGTTTTATTGTATTAATTGACTTCATTAGCTGGAAATGACTACACGTAAAGATGTATACTTGCTAACTACTTTATTAGGAACGTCTATACACCTGTTTATTCATGCAACTATCCTGTCAGGCAATCACGTGTCAGCAGACCAATGCAAATAAAACATACAGATACAGGGCAAGTCCGACCAATAATGTGCCCATCAAAAATGAGGGAAAAATGTGATCTCAGTGACTCTGACAAACAACAGCAGCAGTTTTGCAGAATGGAGAATGGTCATAGTGGTTTGAACTGACGGGAAGGATACAGCACCACAAATAACCACTCTTTATAACCGTGATGAGCAGAAAAACATTTCAGAATGCACGTGTTAAACATTTGGGTGTATGGGCTATAACAGCAGAACACCACATCAGGTTCAACTCCTGTCAGCCAAGAACAGGTATCTGGCACAGGCTTACTGAAACAAGATATTTCAGGATTGAAGAAATGTCATCTTGTGTTCCTAATAATGTAGCTGATTGTATAATGCTGTACTGAAATAAGGTGGCCCAAAAAAACCCTCAGAAGGCTCTATGAACAAAAGGCCACTATTGGTTGCTGTTTACAATTTTGCCTAACTATTGAATATGCATTTAATAAAAGAAGCAGGTGCAAACATGCAGGGTGTCTTCAGGCATTACTCGTATTGAAAAGTGTTTGTTGGCCTATCCTGACAGTGAGGTGGAGGAAAGGGGGTACAGCTAAAAAAACTAAAAAATTTAATAAAATAAAGCAGCAGCAAGATAAAAAAGAAAGCAGATGGGTAAAAATCAAGGTCAAACTCGATTGAGATGTTTGACAAAATGTGATGACATGTCATTTGTAGACTGCTATTGCCCCTTTGCTAGAGGTGCAGGGAAACATTTTAAAAATTACAAGTAAAAAAATAATGGAAAAAGTGAGAGCTGCCAGCACTGCCAGGAATGATCGCCTGAAGTGATTTTTTTCCCCCCTTTGTTTCCTCTCTACTTCATTTCCACTCTCTGTCCCTCACCTTCTCTATCCTTTACTCTCTCATTCGCACTACCTTAAACTCTCCAATTTTCCTTCATTCCTTACATCTTCGTTGCTCTCTGATTCTATTTTTCCCTTCTTGTTTTCCCCTCATCTCCTCTCTCTCTCTGTTTTGCACGCATGGATGGGTGCCAGATGAGGAAGAGAAGTGGATCTAGATGTAATGATATCACAAATGCTTCCCTTTAAGCTCAATCATAACTCTGTTATGACTGATTCAGTGCTGGGTCTCTTTATATAATACAAATGAAGTCGTCCATCTTCTCCTGTATTGAGTCATCAATTTCCCCCGGCGACAAGCCTCGTTTGCAGCACCTAATCATCTGTCTGCTCAGTGCTGTCTCGTGGCCTGATCGGATAGCACTTTTGAATACTGCTACAACAAGCGTGACAATCGAAGCCATCCATTAAAGCTTGAGAGGCCTCCATTATGGCTGCTGCCTGTGGAAAGATCTGGGTGTTTTTTTCTTACATAAACCACTAGGCCATGGTCTGTAAATCAGGCTGCACCATTGTGTCCTTATTGATTACACACACTTCTTTGCTAAATTTGCCTGGCACGGAAGAGAAAGGTTTTTTTTTTTTTTTTTTTTTTTTTTTATGAGAAAAATATCAGGAATGGTATTCCCAGCTGAGCGCTGCTCATAAGAGTTTTATATATACAGACACACTTTCAAAATAACATAAACCAATGACTTTCTAATGAACCATATGATATCAAGATAAGGCATTATTAATATAACAGAGATGAGATTCTTTATTGTGCACAACAAAGGTGTTTATTCAGTAATGTCTTTTTTGTACTAGTTTGGTTAGAGTTCATGCTAAGTTTTTTTTGTTAAAGGTCCACTATGTAGGATTCAGTTGATTGCAAACACCTGAATGCCCCTCCATTACCCCTCCATTACCCCTCCATTTCCAAGCTTGTAATGGAACGTACGGTGGCTGTCAGGTGCCAAAAGAACTTGCATTCACGCTCCCTTTTTTTGGTGCTAAAAAATAAGTATGATCCTCCAATTTTCAAATATTGGGTTCTCAAACTTGTTAGCCAGCACCAGCAAACACTGATTCCTCTTCTGTCTTCCTTTGTTCTCCTTCATCTTCCTTCTGGTGCGTCCTGCTGGATTTTCCGTTCTGTCCACTGTAGCCGCGGAACATGGCGGCTCGATAGAAGAGGACGAACTCCCTATGCTGATACATAAAGCTCATTCAAAGTTTTAAAAAAATGCAGTAATCCTTACTTACACTTATGAAAACATACTTATTCCATTCCTAGAGCCTCTTACATCCCCATACGCTTTTTAGTACAAAAGCATATCTTGTACAATTAAAAGTTGTGGTATATGTAAGAAGACAATATGAGTCAGGAATAAAATATACATGGCTGTCAGGGCTGTTGGGTTTATGACTTGCATCAAATATATATATATTTTTTCATTTATCATTCCCAACCTTGGAAGTCTGGCTAAACACAAAACCAGTATTACCAAGTTAGCCCCTTAGCCTTGCCACTGGCTAACTTAAAACAAAATTGGTTCAGATAACTAAATACCCTGATAAAAAAAAAAAACCAAACAAACAAAAAAACCACAACACAGATAGTAAAAATACATACACATAGCAGAAGTGAATAGAAGGAGTTGTCATTTGGCTATCCAGATATCTAAAGATAACCAGCTAGCTATGTTCTCAGTAGCTAGAAGTAGTATTTTTTTTTCTCCCACAGTGGGCTGCTTGATCTGTACCCCAGATGTACTGGCATCTTACAGCATTACGCTTCATTTTAGGATTCATCAGTATTACGCATATATGCATGGAAAGTTCATTCATTCATTTTCCATACTGCTTATCCATTGTAGGTCATGGTGAAGCTGGAGCCAATCGCAGCTGACTTCGAGCGCAAGGATGGGACAGGATGGGTACACACTGGACAGGTCGCCAATCCATCACAGGGCCACATGGAAAGTTTTCTTTTTTAATTAGTGTTTGGTCATTTAAACACTGGGAGTTGAAGCAGTTTATGTGCACATTAAAAAATGAATTATAGTGCCTAATGTCTTATCCATTTTTGTTATAAACTTCATTTACAATAGTGTCTTATATAACTCTCATACAACTGTATGCTAGACTGTTGATCTGTCTGTACAAGTGGAAGAAACGCAATGAAATTACATGACAAGAGCTATGGATGTACTCACAGGACCTTTAATGCTATTTCAATTGTTGTTTATGATGAGAGAGGGCAGCTCTTTGTTCGGCTATATTATTAGGATTAAGAACCTTAGGTTAGTGGTATGAAAGCGTCAGTCAGATACACAAAACAAATGCCAGTGGTGTGCGCAAGTCTTTGATCAGACTTGTAGAACACTGCAGGTGACATTTCTAAACAGCGCAAATATTTGGTCATATTCCTAAAACGCAATATACAGAAAATTGTAGGCTATTCATCTGTCCAGGATACTGTCCGAAAACCTGAATATTTCATATCTGATACTGTGGTTAAGATCAAATTACAATCTACAAGGTTTGTCTCAGTTTTGTGTAATTTTCTGATGATTGCTTGGACAATAAACCATCCCTGTCTGATTTATATAAATCATATACCCAGCAGCTATATCTATTCATTATATTGATGAGTTAGGGTAAAGGAACATTTGCTGTTTGTATATTTTTGATATTTCCTTTAGAAAAAAATGTTCCGTACTGTAGTGTGGACACAGCTTTTTAAAATGTGCTTATTGTGTGGTACAGAACACACGGAGTTACCAAGTGCTGTCTTGAGCCGGCCCTTATACAGCATTCTCTGAATCACCACATAGGAAATATGTCCAGAGGACAGAACAGAGAAAACAGCAGGGAAAACTCTTGCCTTTGAAATTCTCCAGACAGCACCAAAAATTAAGTTCACTTTTATTTGGAAAATGAGAACAGCACCATACCAAAGGAGCTTTCCGATGCCTCTCCTCACCAGTCAAGCAGCCTCTCCCCAAACTCCCTGAAACTCTCTGTTTATCATCATAACTCCCCCACGAGTCCTGCTGGGCCTTGCACAGGCTGTAAAGTGGTAGCTGAGCAATCGTTACTCACTGTTTCGGAGCAGCATGGGCAGCCGCTTGGTTGGTATTTTCCCCATGCTTTTCATTAATTGAGTATTGATGGGGATCGGAGAGCTATTATGTACCATTGATCTGTAGTTAGTTATTCAGTTCTCTGCTGCACCGACACAGGCTGTCAGAGGAACAGCGAAAATAGGATGTTTAATGTTCACAGTGTAATTTGGTGTTATTGATTTGATGTTTCTACCAATGCCTGTCAGAAAAAAAAATCTACTTGCTCACTTATTTGGATAGTTCTTTAGCATTTATCTTGTGCCCTGGTAAAACCCTTTGCACAAGTTTTAAATGGTTTTTATTACATGAATTTCTGAACAGGCTTTCATTAAGTGAAGCTTTATTCTCATTTAACCACAAGTAATATTGTAGCATTTTGGAAGGAAGAAATTGCATTCCACTTCCACTGAAGTACATCAATACATGTATTGTATAAAAGACTATGATTTGTTTAATTCATTTGCTTTTAGATTAATAAATAAAGTATTAAATATGACCAATAAAAAGCTATCTATTTATAGCAGCATTTATTCATAGCCAGAAGACTATTCACAAGTCCAGCCCATCCAGCAAGCATTCTATGTTTACTAATAATGTCCTTCATTTTATTAAAAAACAGATATATCTAATAGCCTATATAGATTATTGTGATTCATTACATTTAGATTACAAGCTAGGGCCAATCCCAGTTGACTTGAGGCAAGAGGCTTGGGACACCCGGGGCAGGTCGCAAATCTATCACAGGGCTAACACAGAGACGAGCAACCGTTTCACACTCACTTTCACACCTACGGGCAATTTAGAGTAGCCAGCTGACCTAATCTACATGTCTTTGCGAGGAAACCCATGCAGGCATGGGGAGCGCACACCTACTCCACACAGAAAGGCCAGAGTTGAAAAGCAGGTTTGAACCCAAAACCTTCTTGCCACGAGACAACAGTGCTAACCACTACACTACTATGCAGCCTCAATCAAAAAAAAAAAAATTTTAATTTGGAAACGGAGTAAACATTCTCATCATAAACATCGTTCACATACACTAAATCAAAAAATTTGCAAGACACCTGATCATCACACCCATATGTGGCTCTTGTTGGATACACACATGTTCCAATGGAGGACTAGGGTTAGGGTATTTCTGCATCATTTTGTTGAAACAGATTTATTTTTTCTTAAAGGGTCTCTTTGGTTGATTTCCCAAGTTTGACACAGAATTTGATGTTTGGTCTCTGAGTGAAATTGCAAATGTGCACGTGCATGTTGTCACAAAAATGTGTGTAACCCAGGTCCAGATGTTGACAGCATGAAGGCACATGGCACACTGACTCATGACAGTTACTGCTTGCTCCTGCTGCACATGCATAACAATGCTGTGCTCCATTCGTTCGCAACAGGAAGAGTGTCAGAACTTTTTGATAGCACCTCCAATAAGATAAAATGTGCAACGGTTAGCACTGTCGCCTCACAGCAAGCAGGTTCAAACCTGCCAGTCATCCAGAGGCCTTTCTGTGTGGAGTTTGGATGTTCTACTACAGTAGAAAGACATGCATATTAGGTCAACTGGCTACTCTAAACAGCCCAGAGGTGTGAGTGTGAATGTTAAAGGATTTCTGTCTCTCCGTGTTAACGGAGTGATAGACTGGCAACCTGTCCAGGGTGTACCCCGCCTCTTGCCTGAAGTCAACTAGGATTGGCTCCATCTCACCTAAGACCCATCATGGATAAGCAGTATAGAAAATGGATGGGAGACAAAATAAAGGTTGTCATGAAATTTTAGCTGAGTGTAACTGATGAAAGTCCTGCAGCTGTAGGTTTCAGCCTGAGAAAGCACCTAGGGTTAGGGTTAAGTCCAGTTTATACTTCTGCGTAGGATCTACTCCATAGGTACAGCGTCAACGCAGTGTGAAGTATTTATACTTGTGCATAAGCTGTGCATATCCTCTAGGAGGCGGTATTGCAGGAAACACACCCGAATTTACTGCTTTTACACGTAGAAGTAGAGTGAAAAAAAAACCCAATCCAAGTTCTATGTTTCACTGTAGGAATAATAACCAGAAAATAACATGGACAAAATGCTGTTTGGAAACAAATTTACTGAGGGGACCGAAACCTTGTGTGATTAATTATAAACTAAATGAATTCTCATTGAATTCATTTGTTTTCTAACTCGTATGAGTGTCTCAAAACACTTCAGTGTAACTGGTGTTTAAATCCACAACTAGTAATCACTGATTGGCGGATGCTAGTCAGTTGTTAGTTGTTATGGTTTACAACACCGACACTGTATGTTTATTGGAAGTCTGTTAGAAGAAAAAGAGACAAAAGTGTGGGATCCTGCAGGATTATTCTGGCCATTAATATGAACTACAGCCATTATAGAGCCACACACTATATATTTAGGATACTAACACAATATTAGGAAGCAGACAAAAATGCATAGGAGGAAATGCAATTCTAACAAGTGATTCGTTATGGTCTGTGTCACAGCAACATGTAGCTACATTTCTGGAGAGATGAGTGTCAGGCTATGACATAGGGTAGGCATCTACGCTGTTCCAATAGCATAGGTTTTGAACAGAAATATAAATTGACCTTTAAGGTTAGGTTTAAGGATAGGGTTAGGGTTATGGGTAGGGTTAGGGTTAATTAGTAAATATATTGACGTAGTACCTATGTTGACATGTTTCATTAAAATGTATTTCTTTCTTCTTTTATTTTTTTACACATATTTCAAAAGTGCTTGTATATTACCAATATATTTTTCCTGTATGGGCATGGGTTTTTATTTTGGCTGTTTACCTAAACTCTGCCACAGTGACAATGGTTGGAATTTCCCAGACCTGCACACATTTAATTTACACCTCAGACCAAAAACAGGCATGTCATTTTTAGAACTTCAAAACTATTTAACAGCCAATTTGCCAACACACACATTCTTTCACACTTTTTTCCTTAACTAAACAATATTTTCCACAATAATACCTTAATTTATACCAAAGTTATCTCTCTAACTTTCATTGTCTTGACAGATGACGATGACCAGTTTGTAATGTCAAATCTATCACATTTTTCTTTCATTTTGTTGTTCCAAAATTTAAGCATGTATCATACATGCACAGTTTTGCATACCTCCTACTGACACTATATGTGCTCTTAAAATATTCTGCAACTCAGAATATTTTCAGAGTCTGTAATGGAATCTAGTATCTGACACTGCTGGAGGTGGACTTGGGGGTTTCTACTCACAAACATTCTATGGCCTGTTATGAACTCAAAGTGAGGTTCATGCTATTTCTGCTATGCTGTTTTTGTACTGTTCCATGTTGAGCACTGCTGATGAATTACAGATGAGCCAAAACATGATGATATAGCCTCCTTCCTCCTCTAAGTGTGTATGTGTGTGTGTGTGAGAGAGAGAGAGAGAGAGAGAGAGAGAGAGAGAGAGAGAGACTGGGGAGAGGGGGGCTATACTTGTATAAAGTTATGGCGTTTCAATCCATAAATGTAAATGCAAGACTTCTCATCACTAATGATTATGTATTATTTGGATGTAGGTTGGTGTGGAGCAGAGCGGGAAAAAACTTGTTTTTCTGCTGGTGGGTAAAATCTATTGATTGAAAATTCACACAGCTACAAAGTGATAAATATTCATGGCAGAATATGATTTTGAAATGGTGATCAACATTCGGATGGACCGCTTTCCTCGCCTGAACATCGATGGGCTCTGGTTCAACTCGCCTACAATATTACAGGGCTTTATTTTTGCTCTGGTAACTTGGGCATAAAGAGTGTGATGTGTGTGCATGTGTGATCTGTGTGTGTGTGTGTGTGTGTGTGTGTGAGCAAACCCTGAATAGTTAAAAACTCCCCAGCTTCATGGTGAGGACATCTCATGACAGACGCTAATAAGATTCAGTTCCCCTTTGCACAAGAGATTCAAAGAGAAAGATTCCCTCAATCCACGTAGGCACATTCAAAGCTAAAGGTCCACGCTCTAGCGCTCTCTGGTTCATTATCATTCTCAGGTTATCCGCAGCCAAGGGAATCTTGAGTACAAATGAATTAGAGAGAATTAAGGAACCTCAGAGGCCTGAACCTTCTACAAATCTTGGCTAAGATGAAAGGTACACAGCCACAATTCTCATGCAACTCCCTACCTGAGCCTTCTGTCTACCCTCCCTCTCTCTTTCCCTTGCTCGGCTCTCCTCTCTGAAGTGGCAGCGGCGCAGGCAGTTAATGTTGCCTAACGTCTGCTGACCGCAGGTTGGGCCGTGTGGGAGACAGGGCCTTTTATATGGGGCGGCAGGACCACACCTCCGATCATTGGCGATTAATTACAGACCAGGAGCCATGCAGTACAGAGATCCACTCCCTTCTGGCTGGCCTTCCTCTCATCTCAGTCCATCTCAGGCTGTCAAAGAACTCCACACTTCTATACACCACCCAACTCACTTCTCCACGACTACCTACCTGTTGGAAGGAACTTCAAAACTGACATTTAGCTGCAGCTTGAATGCAGAGCCAACAGTATACCATTCTCCTTTAGCATTTCAGATTATGTAGGCATACATTGTTTGGAGAGAATGTTGTAAAGAGACAGCCAGCCTTTATCCAAAGCACATGCCATTGTCCAGTAGAATGAACATGCTGGGACACAATTCTAAAAATGAACTGGTCTGATATATTTCTTAAGTGCTTTCTAATAACAGGTGCAAGTAATGGTGCAGTTGCTTTGTGCTGCCTGAAGTAGGTTGCGTATATTTTTTCAGCATTTTGTACTTCAGCGTTTTTACAATAGCACTGACCTTGAGACATGAGTGGCTTGTGATCTGCGAAAAATGTACTTCAGAATAAGACTCTCCACCAGGTGTGTGTTAGCAGTGTAAAGACTCATCTGCCGCTTTGTCTTCATGCTCACTGCAGATGTCCTCTGTGTGTGTGTGTGTGTGTGTGTGTGTGTGTGTGTGTGTGCGCGCACAACTTTTTGTATCTGTCAGGCAGAATAAAGGAAAAAAACACTCAAGAAAGTGTCTAGTTCTTTTTTTCTCGTCTTTGTGCCCCCTCATCTCTCTCTGCTGCCAACCCAGCTTTGCAACAGACTGCCGAGTCGGCCTTTCTCCCCGAGCTCATTCACCATCACACACTGCCCTTGTGCTGGACATCAAATGACCAGTCAACCCCCTGAGGAGCGCTCGAGTTTCAGCCACCTCGTTTCAGCAGCCGGCTGCTCTTGTCCCCCCAGCCCGTTCCCGCGCCAAGACACAGGACATCTGCCTGTCTGAGCAAGAGAGGGACGCTCACCGGCCTCTCTGTCCATCTGTCAGCAGATCATATTGTCCTGTCACGTCATCTACAGCTTATTATTCCGTCCAAAACAACAAGGTGGTGCTGGTGTGTGGACATGTATGCGTGTGTTTGTGTGTGTGTATGTAGGGGTGTCTTTGGGGGGAAGAGGGTGGGGGGCAAATTCAGTAGATTTCAGATGGTGTTTTTGTATTAGCCAAATTGACCTGCAGTTACATGTAACAGGTTTTAAAGGGTTTATGTGCCAATGTTTATGCGGTAATGATTATCACATAATCTAATTACATGTGAATTCAACAAACCCCCAGTTAGTCGATGAGAGGCGCGGTAATCAATAGAGAGAAATTTGCATAAAAATCTATTTTGCAGGCATGGCAATGGTCGGCCGGCGCAGAAGAGAGCTCCTGGGATGGACATTCTGCTCGCTCACTGGCCTCGGGCATGAAGGTGAACTCTCATCTATTCTCTCTTCCTAAAGATGTCTGGAATTCATCCTCCTGTGTGAGCTGTTGGATTTGTTCATTACAGCTACATTTCAGTGATGTAAATGTTACTGAATGAGCCCACTAGATTGTTTAATAGCTTTTGCTTTTTGAACAAAATTACAGGTCATTGCAGGAAAGAAAAAAAAAAAAAAAATGATGCATCTGCAGATTACGATAAGAATGAAGCCTGCTTCATTAAGCCAGGTCTGTTTTCAACTTTGGTCTGGATGTACGGCATGTGCGTTTTCAGTGAGTGTGTGTGTGCACAGGCTCAGATAGATGTTTAGTTAGTGATCTTGCAGGGCTGGCTGTTGGCTAGAAGCCACATGCGTATTGCAGCGTGGGTCCCCTGCTCTGGCTGCTCCCAGCCTCCTGCTCAGAGCGTGGGGTGAAGGAGAAACGATCACACTCTCCTTGTCAGCTGCAAGGGTAATTACTGCTGGCTGAAATTACTCAACATTTGTTTATTAGCTCCCCAGAGCCCACTGTAAATAGATTGTCCGTTATAGTCGGAACGCATTAGAGTGCAAGCCACTCCTCAGAAGCCCCCAGCCTCCTGTTCGCTGGGAGTTATTCGTCTGCTGCTCACTTATTGAGCGCTCGGCATCCAGCAGCCATGTTTGACATGATTGCTTTCCATTAGCTGTGTTGAGTCTAATACGTCATTCGGTGTGCTTAAATCACCACAACACATCAGCTTCATTAGGAACACTGAGGGGGTTGAAATAAGACTCAGCTAAGGCAAAATTAGCCAGAATGGAAAGAGACTTGGGAGAGAAATTTAGCCCACAATCAGATGCGGATTTTCGTTACTTCATTTTCAAACACATCCAAAAGTGAAAAGGTTAAAGACATTAGGTGAAATTTTTTTGTAGCTCTCTTTTTCATATTTAATGTTACTACGGTTCTCAATTCTGATACAATTACTGAAGTATGTTCCTTCCATGTTTACCATTTAATGGTTATGGGATGCTCGGGACAGGGGTTGTGTGTTTGTGAGTTGGGTGATGAAAGGATGAGGAGAGCCAAGGTCTGTGCCTGTATTCATTTTGTTGGATAGTTCCTGTCAAAAATGACATTCTGAAACACTTGACCCACAAAAATGAATTCTCGGCCAGAGCCTGGTGACAGCAGCGGCCAATTCATTCTCCTAAAACGTGCGCAGATAAAAAGCAGGGAATGCAATGGCGCTGTCAGAGGAAGAACAAAGCGAGGAAGAGAGCGCGAGAGAGAGGAGCAAGGGAGTAAATCTATGCTCGAAGGTGTGAAAGCCATACATAAGTAGCAGTTTACAGGGAAATAGCTTGAGCAGCAAGAGACAACTGATATGGCTCCCAGTTTGATGATGAAGAGAGGGATATTGTTGGCATTTACGGAGGCAAAGACATTTAGCTGTGAAAACACACTAAAACATGTGTAGAGGAGTTGGTGACAGGTTGAGACACACTGTGTGAAAGGCAGACTAATAAAAGCCCACCTCTCTCTCTCTCTCTCTCTCTCTCTCTCGCTCTCTCTCTCTCGCTCTCTCTCTCTCTCTCTCTCTCTCTCTCCCACC
>JAQQZR010000035.1:16496574-16516071 GCA_030068235.1 Notoglanidium macrostoma | reverse complement strand
GTGTTGGCCCTGTGGTGGACTGGCGACCTGCCCAGGGTGTACCCCGCCTCTCGCCCCAAGATGCTGGGATTGGCTCATGATAATGAATGGATGGATGCCACTTTACTGCTATGTTACACTCGATTTTTAAAGGGAAGGAGAAGAGCTGATTCGATTGGATATCACAGAAACACATCTAAGCACTTCGCTTAATAATGTATTATATTAAACCCTACACTTTATTTACATTTAGACTGCTCTTTGCCATGATAGTCATAATATTATGTTGCGCTTTTGTATACTTAAATGAGAAAAATGGAACCCTATAGGACTTTAGTGATATTCTGATATACAGGTTATTTGAGTAACAAAACAAAACAATATATTTACTTTTATTCATCCTGCCAGTTTTGTGGTGTATGGAGTACTGCAAATCCAGTAGTCTTTGTCCTTGAAAGTGTCATTAGAAATTTAAAATAGCTTTCTGATATTAAAAAAAATAATCATATAAATAAATAAACAACTTGTTTGGCCCAGGTTACTTAAGTGTCATCTTTATCTGGTAAACATCCCCATGAGCACCGGAAAGAACAGCTCAAGTCCATTTACATCCGTAATTTTCCCATCCATTAAAGAGACGAATGCTTTGATACTATTGCAGTGTTTATTGGTCGTCTCGAGGGATTCATTAGGCCCAACTCTCCCTTCAAAACATAATCTATTGCTTAATTAAACTCCCCAAATATGAAATTTGAACCCATGTATAAAGAGTGAAGTTATTGCTTTGTTGTTCCCTCATTTGCACAATATTTTAATGAACGCGTAGCGGAGATATATTACCATTAGCATGTAAATAAAGCTTTTCCTCAGCCACTTAAGAGCTTTGATTTGACTGTCGCGGATCGCGAGTCATCTTTTTCATGCTTGATGGATCTCTGAAGAATAAGAATTCAAGCTCATTGACTGCAGAGAGACATTTCACAGCTTGTGACTCTGGCACACATCATTGCAAAGTGTGAAATTTTAATCAGAGATGTTGTGAAGAAACAAGGATCATCTGACGACCATAATTAATGACTTCTGTCATACAGATTATGACGGCAAATATGAATGTGCAAGTGTTTTAAAGAGCAAGAGAAAATGCATTAACTGAGTTGCATAGCATGAAGAACCGGCGAATTAGAGGCATCATGGTTGGGTGTCACTATAAGTATGCGCTCATATCCTTTGTTTTATGGGATGCCATTGGTTTTCATTTAATTGAACAACATTTTCTTAGGCACACTCCATGTCTTGTTCACCATGAATTAATTTCATGCATGGCTTATTGATGCATGACATCTTCCAAATGAACAGAAATGAATGTTGCAGGAACAAAGAGAGTTTAAACCTCAGCCTACCTGCTAAAATTTACCGCATCATTTACCCATGTGCTTTGCCTGCTATTAGAAAAACAGATAGCATTGGTAGTGTACGAACATTTATCGTATATGCGCAGCAATACATTTGCCATAATGAAAAGGCTGCTTTGTAACAATGACAGAACGGAGATGCTTTTGTTTTATGGGAGGCTAGCTGCTGTGTTTCCACCACTATTTATTTACAGTGCTTGCTAGCTCATTAAAATGCAAATTGTGCATATGCTTTCATTTTCCAGCACAGTAATCTAGTACTATTTATCCAATCACCAACTTTTATTTTACAGGCCTACGAGAGAAAGAGGTAGAGAGAGCGAGAGTGAAAGAGAGAGAGGGAGAGAGAGAGAGAAAGGGAGCAAGAGATAATGCTCGGAAGCTTGCACACACTTTCAAGTGGCCACTAATCATAGATTGCAAACTCAAGTGTAGTCAGAAAGTGTTTGTGTCTGGCCCCCATTACGGAGTGCCACTGGCCTCTTGGAGCCCTGAGTTGTGCTTCAGCTCCCGTTGTGACCCCAGGGCTAATACATGCAATCAATATTTTAAGTGCTGTGTGATTCATTTGTCTCACATTCTCTGTCATAGATGTAATGTGTGATTAAATTGATGGCCAGAGAATAATCTTCGCCTGTTAAAGTTGGAGCCTCTAATGGGTGATGACTGATTGTTAATCAACTAATATCTTAGTGCACACATCACTGTGTATGACATTATCTTGTCGAATTCCCTTGATTAGGTACATCATATGAATTCAGATCACCATTTTAAAGCAATAATGAGGACACTCTTTATCAATCGTTTAGCTTCTTTTATAAAGTTTCTTTCTTTCTTTTTTTTGTTTGAAGTCATTTGCATCTGAAACTCTGCCATTGTGCCACATGAAGTCCTTCCTCTGCTGTTATTGATGGAATTAAAGGACACTATTCAGGCGAACATGAAGAAAACAGGTAAACAATGAAATCTACCCTGAACTGAATAGCATTTTATAATCTGGATACACCAAAAGTGAAAATGGAGTAAATTGCATTTAAAGATTCAGAATATTTAATGATTGACTTTAGCATCCTCCATATCAGTCACTCTAGACAGTCATGGCAAATGAACAGGAGTCTCAACACATTTCTCCTGATTGATTCAGTGAATTTTGTTTATTTTTTTTAAATGGGTCAGGTCACCACAAAGTTAGTCCAATTGATTAAAAAAATTCAAGTTATTTTATTGGATATTCCACATTTCACAGTCAGTTATTTTTTATAATAAGTAAGGTCATTTGTTAAATTGGGTATAACAAATGCAGTGATATTAGCGACATTGTTTAAGGTATCACCATCTTAACAGAAAATCGAGTTCGGAGAAAATCAGCTCTAAACTTTGAATGTGAAAACTGAAAATTAATGCATAGCAACCAATGACGATGGATACTTTGTAGTTTAAGGAATGTATTTACGGTGAAATTAGCGGAGGTTTTTGAAGTACTCTTGTTTCAAATGGTTGTATAAACCTTTGCAACACTTGACTCATTTTGTGGAGCCACACCCCAAATTAGCATTCAAACAGAAAACAGTACAGTTTTGTGCACCACGTATCTACAGTATAAGTGATGGATCACAGATCATTTGACAGCTGGTAATTAGGCCATTTACAAACTGAATTGATTAAATGTATATGTTTTGCTATGGGCATAACCATCAACTTGATTAAAGCATAATATTCACTGTGTGAGGAAAGCACTCTTAGCTAATGAGCAAAGAACATGACAAGTTGAGGTAGATAATAAAAAAACATTCTACATAAATTTGGGGAAATACATCTATTGATTGTTTTTAAAAACAGAGATGCCAAAGTATTTTATAGGCAGAACAACCCAATTTGGTCAAAATCTGAATTTTGCCAGATGAGCTTAGCTGGACATACAGTCTCATGCATATTTAGGACGTACAGTCACAAATATCACTTGTACATTTGTGCTACCTGGACAAGCAAGCAAATTCCTGCAGTATGTTAACTCCTTGAGGTCATATTCCATTAGCCAGTTATTCTTCTTAAATAATATTTAATAATTAATACATAATTAATTTGCATGCATGTAAATTAAAAGATATAAGTAAAAAAATCTATGTAGTCTTGAGAGTGAGGAATTTAATTAGGGACCCACTGACAGATCCTGGGAGTTTAAAGTGTTAAAAGGGAATTGCCAGTTTGAGTTTGTTCTCTCTGGTTTGGATTAACAGCAATTGTGCTGATGTAGGAGCACTGTGTCCTTGGGAGATGACATATCCACAGTTTGACTGGATAGGCTGATTTTACTTCCAAATCAATAAGGATGGTTCACCTTTGAGGATTCTTGAGAGTGGGTTACAGATGCAGCTCAGCACACTCTGTAATTGATTGATTTTGAGCTTGATCTCTCATTTGGTTTTCAGACTCAAGTCAGTGGTGAACATAAAGGATATCTTAAAATTTACACCCAGATTCTCCTCTTGCTGAGTGCCAGGCTGAATCTGGCTTGCTGTAGAGAATAACACAGCAAATCCAACTCCAGCCTTTGCCATATGTGTCAAGAGCTCAGGATTTGGCATGAACTGAACTCTGGGAAAGAAGATGACTCGGAGGCATCCTAGTGCCTGTCCCATTCATGCCCATCACTGTGGCATTGGCACAGAGCTGAGCCAAACTGTGCCAATAATGCCCCTGGCACACTGCCCAGCCGTTACCAGCACCACGCTCCCTCTTCTGTCTCCAGTGTTTGTTTCACAAGCCGTCTAATCAATTGGAGAGCAGCCCTTTAGAACGGAGGTTGGCATGAGGCTGCATTCTCCCATTGTGTCGCCTGTTCAATACACAGAGAATAGCACACGTCTGTCAGCATGCGGTCCAATTCTCCCTCACGCTGAGTGTGGAGGAAATTAACCACGTTGTACGTTATTGTGTGCCACTGCATGAAGGGCAGCATGTGCTTTTTGTTTTGTAATGTACAGTACAGTGAGTGCATGTGTAGCCTATTTGTCTGCATCCATTTGCACTAACACACTGCCAGGTGTGCGCCCCATTGTTGTTTGGCTGACAAGTGGTGTTAATGAAATCACAGGCGCAGGTCCGGTGCATAAAAGAACTCATGCCAGAGGAGCACTCTTGCCACGATGACACTCGCTCTAATTTACTGCACGCAGCCATGGAGAGCAGCATTGTCATTAGTCCTCCTGATTCCTGCCTGAAGGATGCAAATTACTATTTTTTTTTCAGCGGCAGAGCCGCGACAAACCACTGATAAAAGTGTGCTGAGGAATGAGAAGACTGATCAGCCATCTCGCCCCACAACACCGTCAGTGGCCCCGCCATGTCCATACATCTGCTCCAACAAATTAAGGCCAACAAGTCTCTCAGTGCCTCTGCCTTAGCGCTGCCTAAAGATTCATCATTACCTGTGTTATGGAGCGATAAAGGACACACACACACAAACACACACTTTAGAACCATGTTAAGCTGATAGGGAGAGTTGCCTGTTCACTCCAATGAAAGTACCTGTGATTGTATCGATCCAAGTTACATAAATCTTGTTTTCTGTCGCCCGAAGTGAATCAGCTGTGACCCTCGGGGTTAACAAACATTGTCAGGGCTCTCAGGCCGTGTGTAGGCCCACACCGGCTCATGCATGGTAATGGCTGTGCCCTGTCCCATCACCCCACTGCCTCGGCTAATTGCTGACAATCCACACTTACACACAGTGATGGGCCCGTGCTTGGCTAACTGTGGCCTTAACGAGAAGTCAAGGTTTCTATGGCCAAAGACAGCCAGCGGTGGATGGGAATCTATCAGCAGGAGGCACTAGGACAGAAAAGCTGCATTAATTGGCAGGAGAGTTTCCTGTTTGTGCTACACAGAATTAATTCTTTAATTATGATAAACCTTGACAATGCCTTTACAATGATGGCTGGTAGTGTTAGTGTTATGTAATGCATTACATTATAAGGTCTTACTGATTGCATAAGAATTATGTATGGTAACCCATTACACACACATACACACACATTTACAGAGAGATGCATTTGTGAGTTTAAATTTTTTAAGTGTTAATTCTGTAATGCTCTATTGGGTTCATGCTATAGTTAACACTTAGACCAAACATGGGAAGGAGAAAAAGATGCAACTCTTTAATTTAATCCAAACAGTACTACATTTACAGTTCTATCATTTCTCCTTTCGTGTAATCTGTACTTTTGTGAAAATGTGTGCTTATTCTCATCCAAAGGCATTTGGGGGAAAACCAAGGATGATGGAGAAAATAATCCACTTTGTTTATGCTCACTTTGCACCAGCGATTGTTTTACACACTTGCCTTCTCAATCACCGCTGCTGACATTTTATGGATGCACCAGCAAAGTGAGCTGAAAAATATCAGCTAAACTGGCAGCCTAAAGGCGGTTTCTTATTACGGAGAAAATTCTGGAATTAATATTTTTTTGCATTACAGAATCAAACCACCACCAATGCCTTTTAGAGTTTGGTGCTCTCTTCATCTTTATCTCTCTCACATAGCTATACAGACATAGCAAATGTGTCATTAATAACCTATAATGAAAAAAAAAACACTCCAAAGTTTAATTAAACCAAAGCTGAGTGTCCTCTGTGAAAACATTACAGCATGTCTAAGTAGAAAAGCACTCAAACAGGTGAAATAAAGTTGTTTAATTTCCTGGCTGTATATGAAATCCATTTGTTTAAGACTTTCAATGTACTCTCACTACCCAGAGCTCATCATCATTATTTCATCATATGGACTCCCGTCTCACTGAACGCTCCTCTAGTCCTCGGAGAGGACACAGAAAGAGGGCTTTATCATTGTGCACCGACGCTGAGAGTAGGAATTCTCTACTAAAATATATTTAGGCTAGTTGTAGGGGGAAAGTGATGTATAAACAAATAATAGTAAATGTTGCTGGCTTTACTTACTTTAAAATAGTGGGTCATTTTAATGTATGTCAAGTGAGCAGGTTGGAAATAGAATAATTCATTAATTAAAAGTCAATTCAAGCTCTCTAAACAAAAGTCTCCAGTCAAATCGCAGCCACTAATAGCACCTAATTGTAATGGTAGCTTATGGTTTTTTCAAATAAAAACACATCATAAGCCAGTCTCCAAGGTTGCCTTTTGTGCTTCCTTTCTAAACAGATTACAACACTTATATGTTACAAAAGGACAAATGTAGACTGCATAAAGATAAAGCTATGTGTGACTTGTTCCACCAGCATGATGAAACACTGGAGCACTTTGACTGGCCTGTAAAATGACAAGACCTCAATCCCCAAAAACATACCCACAAACTCTAGCTGAATTTGAGCATCAGTCAGTGGAAGAGTGGACTAAAATGAAAAGAAATTCAAGACATCTCAAGATACTGGTGGAACAATGACCTGACAGAATTGGTGTGGTCATATAGGTATAGGGAGGTGTTACCAAGTCTTAGAGAACAAATGTGCCTAATGTTTTTTGTCCAGGGAACTTATACCCCACCCATATTGCATTTTATGTTTGATAAGCTACAAGAAGACTTAAGAATTTAAAGAAACAAGATATAGGAGGGGTGGCATGGTGGTGTGGTGGTTAGTACTGTCACCTCACAGTAAGAAGGTCCTGGGTTCGATCCCCGAATCACCCAGGGTGCCTTTCTGTGTGGAGTTTGCATGTTCTCCCCGTGCATGCGTGGGCTTCCTCCGGGTGCTCCGGTTTCCTCCCACCTCCCACGTCCAACGTCCCACATCCCACGTCCCACGTCCAACGACCCACGTCCAACGACCCACGTCCAACGACCCACGTCCAACGACCCACGTCCAACGTCCCACGTCCAAAGACATGGTCAACTGGCTACTCTAAATTGCCCATAGGTGTGAATGCGAGCATGTGTGGGTATTTGTCTGTGTTGGCCCTGTGGTGGACTGGCGACCTGCCCAGGGTGTACCCCACCTCTCGCCCGAAAAGTCTGCTGGGATTGGCTGCAGCTTCCCTCGCGACCCAGACAGATAAAGTGGTATAGATAATGGATGGATGGATGGATAGAAGATATAGGAGAGTCAGTACTTAAAAAGAAATGACATCGTATATGGTTTTTCAAACCATGGCATAAATTTCCATGGTATGACAGCAAAACTACAAAATAAACTGATCAGCCATGACATTAAAACCTCTGACAGGTGAAGTGAATAACACTGGTTATCTCATTACAATGGCACCTTTCAAGGGGTGAGATATATTAGGCAGCAAGTGAACAGTCAGTTCTGGAAGTTGATGTGTTGGAAGCAGGAAAAATAGGCAAGCATAAGGATCTGAACCACTTTGACAAGGGCCAGATTGTGATGGTTAGATGACTGGATCAGAGAATCTCCAAAACAGCAGGTCTTGTGGGGTATACCCAGTATGCAATGGTTAGTACTTACCAACAGTGGTCCAAGAAAAGACAGCATGTGTATCACTTACCAAGAGAAGAGATGGCACCAGGATGCACTATGGGAAAAATGTAAGCTGGCAGAAGCAGTGTGATGCTCTGGGCAATGTTCTGCTGAGAAACTTGGGTCCTGGCATTCATATGGATGTTACTTTGACGTAGGTACCACCTACCTAAACATTGTTGGAGATCAAGTACACCCCTTCATGGCAACAGTATTCCCTAATGTCAGTGGCCTCCTTCAGCAGGATAATACTGCCTGCCACATGCAAAAATTGCTCATGAATGGTTTGAGGAACATAAAGAGTTCAAGGTGCTGACTTGGCCTCTAAAATTTGTGGGATGTGCTGGACAAACAAGTCTAATCCATTGAAGCCCCACCTCCCAATTTATAGGACTTAAAGGATCTGCTGCTAATGTCTTGGTGCCTGATACCACAGCACATCTTCAGAGGTCTTGTGGAGCCCATGTGTCAACGGGTTAGAGCCGTTTTGGTGGCACAAGTGGGACCTACACAATACCAGGCATAATTTCACATGTTACAGTAAGGTACTTCTAAATATACATATTCTTGGAGACAGATGTAAGGATAATAAAGGTCTCTAGGTAGTGCCATTGGAAATGTTTTTAATGGACTGCTATAGTCTATATTATCTAGCTTGAAGAGTATAAGTTGGGTAATACTTTTATCTGGGGCAGAGGGATAAATTAATTCCAGTTTCACCTATTTACCCATGACCCTGTTGAAAATACTCATACATTAAACTCCGCATACTAAAAAGGGAGGACACCGCAATCTTAAACATGAAATGAAATACAGTTCTGAAATACAATTCTTAATAATTAGTATTTTATTTAAAGAAAACTGGACACTGAGTTAGGCCATGACTCTAGAGGGCAGAATAAACACAAACATTTTTCTCATGATCTAGAGCAAGAAAGAGATGGTAGACACCTATAATATGTCTAAAATCATTGTGAATCTAATCAGAGGAAACTCTGCTCAACCGCATCATATGCTTTTTTTAATCTAATGAGTAAATTAACCATGGCTGGTGGCTAGCTTCTGCAAGGAACAGCAAGTGTATGTGACATGAAAACTAAGGAAGAGAGAAAGCATGTCCTGTTGAAATACATGTATCTAACATATACTGCTTGGCTATAACAAGGTATTAATTACATATTTGATAACAATGCTACCTGTAAAAAATATATTTTACAAATGTAAGAATTTCAGGGACTTAAGAATCTGTACCAATTCCAAGACATGGTGAGTGAAGGGTCTTTTTGTCTAAATTGTGCCATGTATGGAATTATGTAGTAAACAAAAAAATACGTTTAATATTTTAGATTCTTCAAAGTAGCCATTGTTTACCTTGATGACAGCTTTGCACTCTATTGGCATTCTCTTAAGCAGCTTCATGAGGTAGTCACCTGGAATACTTTTCAATTAACCGGTGTGTCTTGCCAAAAGTTAATTAGTGGAATTTCTTGCCTTTTTAATGTGTTTGAGACCATCAGTTGTGTTGTGTTGAGGTAGCGTAGGTATATAGTAAATAGCCCCATTCAAGAACTGTAGCTATCTATAATGTTAAGAACAACCCAACTGAGTAAAGAAAAAGAAAGTCCATCATTACTTTAAGACATGCAGTGTCTTTTAAGTAATAAAAATAAAGAAAAAACATTGAATTAGAAGGTGTCTGGAAGGTGTAGCAGGCTACATAAACATCTGCATTAAATGTTGTTTACTAAATTCTGTAAGGTGCTAGTGGCAGTTTACAACACATTATCTGTAATTTATAATTTAGTCAGTCCTCTCATCCTAATCAGTTTTTCTAAAGAGTGACTCATTAGGGATACTGTTCTTCACTACTGCACTGTCTGGACTCCTAAAGTCACATGTGGCCATGCACGGAAACTATTTATGGACTGTAGATGTAATACAAACTGGAAAATGGTATATTGCCCCTGCCTTATTGGACAAATTTACATATATTGCCTTAAATAAATGAGCAAACTCAATTCACTGACTAGCTCTGAGCTTGAACTGGAGCTGGCCAGTGGAAGTGCCTGGGCACATACGCTCACACACATGCACATGCACATGCACAAGCGACGCAAGTTCATGAGTCAGCTAGCATTAATCAGCCTAGCTGTGTAGAGATCTAGTGTGTTTGTGTACGTCACATATACACAGAAAAAAGATATCAGGAATACAGAGAGACATAGAGTATGCTGATAGCCATGGCCAAGTACTGATGTTTACTCTGGATAGACTTCATCTGAACAGCTCAAAACCTCTCAGCACAGCCATCTTATTACAGCTCCGCCCGAGAGAGGAGATCGAGGAGATGAGTGGACCTCTTCTATCCGTTAAACCTGCAATGCCAGCAGTCTCGCTGATCAGCCCAAACGCCTAGGGAGGCAGCAAGAAAGAGACAGCATAAGATGGAGACATGTGAAGGAAGGGGGGCTAAAGGAAAGGAGGGAAAAAAGAGAGAGCTCAGCTAATGACTAGCTCTTATGCATCAGTGCTCTTACTAATGAGCTTCCAGGGAGAGTGAAGGAGCAGGAGCTCAGGGCTTGCTGGGGATGTGAGGGGCCTGGGCCATCTCTCTCCCACTGAGCACCCTGCCTCCCCAGTCTCAGGGAACCCTGACTCCCAGCTGCTAATGAGAGAGAGAGAGAAAGAGAAAGATAGAGAGAGAGAGAGAAAGAGAGGGGGGGCAGGCTTCTCCTCATTGCTGCGCTTAGCTCAGCCTGCTGCATTCCTCAGCTCTTAATAATTTACATTGTATTGATTTCCTCCACTGCTCTGACACCATCCCTCACTCTCACCTGGCCAGATTCACTAATTTGTTTTCTATTATTTTTACAGTGAAAAACATACTTTCCTTCAGAAGGAAATGGATTATAGCAAAAGAGAACAAGGCTCCCCACTTGGCCAATATCTGAACTAGTTAAACATAATGGTCACTTTAATCGCAGTTCTGTCAGAGTCCAAGACGTTTCAGAGCTCAACACTGTTTTCACTGCAGAAATGGGCCTTGGTGGATTTTAAACTAATTAAGAGCTAAACATTAAGACATTTTCAGAGTCAAAACTAAAATGGGCACAAATCTGCTTGCCATATTAGGTCCTCAGTGCTGAATCTGTTTTTCACAAGAGGAGCGGGGAACTTTTAGTGCCCTTGAATTGTTATGTAAAACACACTCAACCAAGGTGTTCTCTCATTTGCATGCCAGGCGAGCTATATATTAATATTTAAGTGGAAACTGTTCTGTTTCCTGATAAAATGTAGGATGCACCAACAATGCCAGACCAAAAGAAGCCTATCAAATGCACAAAAAGAGGAAAAAAAGAAAATACATTATTCAGTCAACGTCCTATTTAACCCCTCGTCAGACAGAGAGCAAGAAATTAGTATTCATCCGTTGTCAGTGTTCAAATCTGTAAACTGCATTCTCTACATATTCATAAACTCAGGCTGATTTATTATTCAAATGATATGAACATTGTGTACAGTGGCATTTCCACCACTTCAGAAGAGGTCTTTTTTTTCTGTTTCTGTAGAAAACCTGGCTTAAAGGCATTGAAGAATTAAAATGTTACCATGGATAGTAGGATGTCATCAGGGCACGTTATACTGATGAGGGTAAAGACATTTCCTATGATTTTTAAGCTTCATGAAGTTGACACCATCATAAGAGCTCAACATTTCTTTGGCTTGTTATACACTACCCCCTTGTGGATAATATCAGAACAACCTGTTAGAGAAGAGACTATTTCACAGCATCAGTGTATGAGCTGAACAGACCCATATGGCAGATTCTGGCAGCCAAGTTACAACTCACCATGATGTGCTAATCTGATATTTTCACTCCTAGCCAAGCAGAAAACTGATCTGATAATGAGTCAAGAAACGGCTGGATGAATTTTGCCTGCTTCCAAGGAATGGATTAATTCTGGCTTTGGCAGGTGCTGGTTTTGTGGGACTTGATAAAAACAGATGTGATAAGAAGTCATGCTTTTTTGGTTTGATATAGAGGTCAAGTCATGCTTACAGAAAGGCTGTTTGAGTTTTGTCTGAGGTGGAATTTGGCTCGTTTCAGGATTAATTTAGGTTCTCTTAGGGTTTGGTTAAAACCAGATCTGATAATGCATTTGATATTACCCAAAACTCAAGCAAAGGTTGCAAAAAACCTTTCCTTGAGTTACTTTCTTGGGACTGGCAAAATCTTGCATACCCACTTCCCCCACAGATGCATCTTGGCTGTTTTAGGGGCACCTGAACTTTTTCACACATTTAATCTAACATTCAATCTTGTCACAATCTTATTACAAGTTGAAAGAGACAATCAAATGACCACCCAACATTTTAGCTTGAGCCGAAGGCTTAAACAATCCCACCACCTACTGGCCGAGATCACCACCTGCTGTTTTATTTTTGCTTTATTCTTTTCCCAGGGCATGCTTAGATACTAAGCTCTAAGAACCTTGCAACAAAACCGAGAGCTTTTCAAATGATTATTAATATTCACCGAGTCCGTCAGGTTACTCTACTTAAGAACAATCATTTCCAAAGCATTCTTGTCATTGACCTACTGTTAGGCCATATGAAAAACACAAATTAATATTTAACTAACCAAACTGGCTTTAAGTTATGTCATATGTTAGTAATATGGATATTGGATTTATGAAATCATGGGTTATTGTGGCTTACATAAAGGGCTTTACAGTCTTATATGAGGCAGTCAGGGTAAGAGCCACTGCTTTAGCTAATGACCCTTCCCTTTCTGCTTCAGTGCATCAGAATATTAATTTTGGCTGCACAATGTCCTTAAAACAACCTAGTAAATTGCCCAAGCAGGACGGTAATTGTTTATGAAGCTGTAAATTGCTTTGCAGTAGGCGAAACTAATAGCCTTTTTGCTAGGGGGAAATGAACTGTTCTGTACGAGAGGCTATTTTCTTTATGACTGGTATTTTTCTTTTTTATTAAAAGTAATAGTTACAGGCTGTCAGTAAGCTGCGTGTGTTTCTACCAGGGTCGTGTGCTTCCTCTGGCTTTAGCCATGCATCAGAGTCTACTTTCATAGCTCTAATGGGGGTGATAGTACTACAGGGTAGCAATGAGTTACACAGTGTTCAGTATCAACTTTGCATAACAATAGGGCTAGAAAATAATAATGCAATAAAAATCAGAAGTAAACAATACAGTTTTGTGTGTGCATAATATATTGTTCTGTGCAGAAAAGTACAGTGGTGTTTTGTAGTACAGTGCAGATTGGAATTTAAAATGATCATTAGACTTTTAAGATGAATATGAATCGTAAAATACTGATGCATTCATTTATTCATTTATTTCACCCACATCATTGTATAATGCCTTTAGATATAGCTTAATATTTACTGAGAATGAGCTTTGCTTGCTTATTTAATTTTAACCCATTGATTAGCTGTGTGTGTGTGTGTGTGTGTGTGTGTTTGTGTGTGTGTGTGTGTGTGTGTGTGTGTGTATGCACACGTGTGTGTGTGAGAGAGAGAGAGACAGAGAGAGAGAGAAAGACAGACAGACAAGGACAGGCTGGTGAAGGAATGAATGTTCATCATTGCTACAATGTAAATCATAACAGGAACTAATTTGTCTCTCGAAAGTTCCATAACATTAAATCTAACTATATGCCATTACAATGTGCAACATATCATTTGTTAATAAATAAAACATTGTAATTGTTGGAAGAATTACCGTGATATAAGTGAAATGACTCTCAAAAATGTACAGTTATAAGAACATAATCTACTTCACAGTGATAAGAGCACACTGCTGCACATTGTGCCGCATCATACCACCCCACCATGGATTATGTTCAGATAACCGTATGATCTGTTGTGTGTTATTCATTACAAAACAAGCTTTAGAACATGTCCACACTGTCTTTACTGTCTAACCCTAACCATGACCATTAAATGATGTGGCAAATTTGGAATAGATCAATCAAGTGATATTTAAGTAACTGAGTAGCAAAAAGTCATTCATTTTCCTTCCACACGTCAGCCCAAACTTCTCTATCCCCAGCCAAAGATTCCAGATACTCTTGGGGGAGCCTCAGACATTCCCAGGGCAACTGTGAGATGTAATCTCTCCAGCAGGTCCCAGGTTTGCCCCTGGATCTCAGTCCAGTGGGACATGCCTAAACAAGTAAGCAGTATTATTTATGTACTAAATATAAGTAAGACAGTAAGGCCAAGTGCAATGGTAAATGCCA
The DNA here is from genome assembly GCA_030068235.1 of Notoglanidium macrostoma. Taxonomy (NCBI): domain Eukaryota; kingdom Metazoa; phylum Chordata; class Actinopteri; order Siluriformes; family Auchenoglanididae; genus Notoglanidium; species Notoglanidium macrostoma. Next base: position 16,501,966 of record JAQQZR010000035.1, on the reverse strand, counting down.
TGAGGCCTCACTCAGTCATTATTACCACCTCTACTGTATATCATGATGAATAATGGCACTGTATTGCTGATATGGGAAAACTGGAACAGTTAGGTGACTGCTAAAACTGTGCATGAGCAGAAATATAACTCACTTGGTTTTTCATGTGACCGCTTTCCTAACAGCACATTAGTATTCAGCAGGCTGAACACACCCTATATCGTATTTACTCTCTACATTACGAATGCCTCATAATATCACCCCACTGATGACATCACACTGATGTAAAAACAAATACATTATTTTAATAATTATAAAACAACTTCGACATCCTGATGGACTTGCCTGTCACATCTTGCGACTCAGGATTCCAGAATTCATATGGACTCTTGCACGTTGCATAATTGACCATGGATTCAAGATCATTTTTCTTACTATCACAATATTATATCACTAGTGGCAGCTGAATAGTATCTTAATAGACTCAGCTGTAACTTAAAAATAGTAAAAGACAAAAAAAAATTCAACAAAGTAAATTAAAACAAATAGAACAAACAAACAAACAAACAAGTAGAAAAGCTTTGGTGTATTCATCCCATTCAGGAAGATGCTGCTCTCATTTCTTGCAGCATAGCTCATAGTTTCATCACAGGCCTAGTTAATCTGTGACAATCCATAGCCAAGGCCAGGAAGCAGACAAGCAGGCTAAACCGACCGCCTGCTAGGTACACAGAGTAGCCAACCAGACACCACCATATAGAGACTGTGTCTGTTCCCTGAGCTAAACAAATATGTAGAAATACTCAGAGTTTGTTTTAATAACCTAAATAAAATACATTTGGATCATACTGAATGTACAGCCAGCAACTTTGATCTAAATCTAGGACTATTCAATTTGTTAGATATGTTAGATATCTGTTAGATCTGTTAGAAATATTAGATAGGACCCACTCGTGATTGATCGAAAACTTTTGGATTAAGTATAGAAAAATTAGTCGCACTTCCACAGTCAGAAACTCTCAGATCATTATCTCCTCTCCTTTAAAATGTGTCTTAGTTACAATATTTTCACCTTGCTGTGCTGACAAATATTTACATCAGCCACAGCACAGAGTTTTATTAATAATCTGCCAAAATTATTAACCATAATCACTGTCAGACTTCACAGAACTCGATCAGACAACTAAATACTTAGAGTCAACATTTTGCTATGCACTAGGCAATGTAGCTCCACTTAAAAGAAAAATAATTCAAGAGAAAACATTAGCACTCTGGTATAACGATGGTAAAACAGGCCACTCAGAAATTAGAACGTAAGTGGTGTCAAACTAAATTGATAGTATTTAAATTAGCATGGAAGGAGATCCTCCTGAGCCATAGGAAAGCTCTTAGTGCTGCTCAGTCAACGTATCTCTCCACTCTAATCGAAGATAACAAAAATAATCCTAGATACTTATTTTATATTGTAGGAAAATTAATTAGGAATGAGACCACTTCAGAAACATTCATACCATCAATAGGCAGTAGCGATGACTTCATGAATATTTTCATTTACAAAATTGACTATATCAGGCAAAGAATACAGACTATGAATTTAAATCCAGACAATAACCATTTTTAACTCTGTAGACAACAATATATCAGATAAGCCATTAGAATGTTTTACCCCTTCTAATAACTGAACTAATTTAACCAATTTCCTCATCAAATCAACCTGTGTATTAGTTCCTTCACCTACATGCTTCCTCAAACAGATAATACCAGAAGCAATCAAACTTATTCTAAAATAATCAATGCTTCCCTTAGCATTGGCTAAATCCTTTAAATTAGCAGTTCTCAACCCCAGTCAACTGTCCAACTACAGGCCAATATCCATCCTCCCCTTTATTTCCAAGAGCGAAGAAATGTCTGTAGCACAGCAGTTATGCTCATACCTACATAGGAATAACATTCATGAAATGTACAGGATTTAGACCTCACCATATAAATGTACAGGATTTAGACTTCACCATAGCACAGAGACAGTGCTGGTTAAAGTGGTAAATGACCTACTACTGGCCTGTGATCAGGGTTGTGTCTCCTTGCTTGTGTTACTTGACCTTAGTGCAGCTTTTGATACCATTGATCATACTATTCTCCTTGATAGATTAGAAAAGGTTGTGGGAGTTAAGGGAACGGCCCTCTCCTGGTTCAGATCTTATTTGATTGATTGATTGATTAAATGGTAACATAGTAAGGTAACATTTGTGGTACCCCAAGGTTGTGTTTTAGGCCCACTGCTTTTTTCTTTATATATGCTATCTCTGGGTAATATTATTCGCAAACATGGTATTAGCTTCCACTGCTATGCTGATAACACAGTTGCATGTTTCAGTGAAGTCAGATGAGAGACACCAGTCTAATAAAATTGAGGACTGTGTAAAGGACATTAGACAAAGGATGCTTATTAACTTTTTTCTACTTAATTCTGACAAGACAGAAGTACAAGTACTAGGAACACATGCAGCTAGAAGTATGTTTTCCGATTACATAGTAACTCTGGATGGCCTTTCTGTTACAACATGTGCAAAAGTAAAAGACGGTGTAATTATTGACTCCCATCTGTCATTTGAAGCTCATGTAGATAATATTACTAGGACAGCCTTCTTTCATCTCAGAAATATTGCTAAGATAAGAAATATGGGGTCACTGTACAATGCAGAAAAACTAGTTTATGCTTTGTTCCCACTAGGTTAGATTATTGTAATGCCTTACTCTCTGGATGTTCCAGTAGGTGCAAATTTTGCATTGATTATAAAAAAGATGAATATGAAAATTGCCATTGCTGTTTTAACAATTTCGTAAGGGATCGTATACTCTGAACAATAGAATGAAAAATCAAGGACGTCACACTTTAAATGTCCGTTTCTGTCATGCTCCTTAATGTCTGATATTTACTTAATATATATTTGAGGTATATCTTCTTTTTTTCCCAACATGTTTTTTTATTCTGGTATATCTACAGCTTAAAGATTTTACAGTTGTTTTAGTATTAGATCTAGATTTGTTCAATAAGGTCTCATACCCCCACTCCTGTGTGCTATGTCCCTGACAGCATCTCACTCAGATTCTTCTCAGCTGAAACAAAATGTTTGGCAACCACAGACAAATTGGAAAGCTCTTTGAGCAAATTACTTTTAAAAATGATGCTGCTTTACATAAATGAGAAAAAAAAATCAAACCTTGAATATACATTTTATTTTTCCTTTTGAAATGTCTGCTAAAAGTTAGTCTCCAAAACCAGGGCAGAGCCTTGGAAAGGCTCGTTAATATACACCTACATGCAGCATTGAAACCGTAAAAGGGTTGAAAATTTCAAAGATTAACAACATTAGCACATTCATGCTTACTGTTCAGAGAATTTGAATGCTCAAAAAATTTGTTCATTTTTCCTTGGCTATTAAATGGGTTTTATCAGAATATTTCAATATTAGTTATGGCAAAGTCTGGGAAAGTCAGACTTATCTTACATTCAATACATTATATTAAAATGTAATATACCTTATAATAAGGTAAATAGGAATGATTTTTCATATGTAATGAGTGATGGTATTTACAGTTTCCTAGTTAGCTGATATATCAATAATAAATTGTACTCAATTTGAGTGTGCAATACTTCACGTAAACTATACTCCAGAACAGGGTTATGACTATATGGAAAATTCGTTATATGATAACTGAATATAATGGTTTTCAGTGCTTCATGAGCTCATATCAAATATATAATTTAATCAAGTAATTACCCAGTTGTCCCCTGACTGAGAAACTGACTCATCTCTTTTCAATCACAGAAAGCTAGTTTTTACACAGGTCATTTTTAAGTTATCTAAACTAGCTTTCTGTTTTAAAAAATTTCTTAATGATAGTCTGATTTTTTATTAAAATTTTGTTGCAAAATACTGTGCCTTTTCTTTATTGGACACTTTTGGGTTTCACTTGTTTTTGCCATTTTTAGCCTTGATTATCGTATTTGGTTCCATCTAGATGGGCTGCAACAATGGTGGAGGTTTGTCCAGAATCAAAATAGTTTTGTCATGACACCTCTGTATATTTTTGTGTCATGCTTCTTTGTTTTTGTTTTTTTGATGTTGTTTGTTTCTTTTGTTTTTGGAAGTTTTTTGTTTGGGTTTTTTTTTTTTGTGAAAGGTTTGTTTAGTCCTTGGACAATATTAGTCATAGGTTGAACCTATTAACAAGTAGCTGGTCAGTACAAAATTGAAGTACAGGGTAATCAAAATGAGAAATTCAGAAATTTAAATGCAAAATACAGGTCAATATCATTGTCTATATAGCAGTAATATTTTCATTGTTGAAATAAAAATCCCAGCTGAAGATGCTAATATAAATTTTGAAACCCATTTGCAAGAATTCCTGTTAGTATCAACATATCCATGGGTTTGTGAAAGAGTCTAGGTTACACAGTAGTGTCGCATGTAGCATTGCTGCAGCACAGCTCCAGGGTCACTGGCTATTGTCTGTTAGGAGTTACTGTACTTAATCTCCCTGTCTTGGCATAGGTTTCCTCTGGATTCTCAGGTTTCCTCCAAATCAATGCCTGTAGATGGATTGACTAAAGCTTAAAATGCCCTTAAGAGGTGTGGCCCAGGCAAACCCTGGGAAATATACTCTTCCTTGTGTAATTGAGATTCATGAGATAAGAGTGGCTATATTGAGAGCCTATTAATTGGTACTTGAAGCTTATCACATTAGAGTTTGTCATTACAATATCATCCTACCAACCTACGGCAAGTTCTGCCATGAGAGATACTGTCTGATTTGAGGTTACAACATTCATCCCTCTGTTAATCTATTATTTCTGAGGAGTGCAAGAGTTGTCTCACAGAATGTGTTGCCAGTTATATTTCTGCTCAATTAGCAGATGAATGCATGCTTGTTCACAAAAGTGGTTTCAGGGTCTGTGCGATCTCCACCTCAATTTTATAGCTTTTGAAGTTTCAACGTACACTATGTATGATTCAACTGACTGAATGCCCCTCCCTTTCCAAGTATGTTTTAGAACATACAATGTTGAGAATTACAATGATGTGGGTTCTTAAACTTGCCAGCACCACTGCCGAACACGGATTCCTCTCCTTTCCTCTTCCTTGTCTTCCATTCTTCTTATTTGTCTTCCTTCCAGTGATTCTGTCAAGAGTCAGAGCTGCCACTTGTAAAAAGGCAGAAGGTGTTCTCTAGAGGTTTGTCTCTTCTGAGCTTCTGTAGTGGCTCAACATGGCGACACTGTAAAGGTGGACCTCCGCCCTATGTGGATATAAAGAGCTCATTCTAAGCTTATGAAAACAATTCAATTCAATTCAATTTTATTTGTATAGCGCTTTTAACAACAGACATTGTCTCAAAGCAGCTTCACAAA
>JAQQZR010000035.1:16466791-16481395 GCA_030068235.1 Notoglanidium macrostoma | reverse complement strand
GTGAAAAGTGACCTTTACTTTCATGTCCTCTGCAGATAAGAATTTTATCATAGCAAATGCTCGTGTCCAGAACTGCGCTATCATCTACTGTAATGACGGCTTCTGTGAGATGACTGGTTTCTCCCGGCCAGACGTTATGCAGAAGCCCTGCACGTGTGACTTCCTGCATGGGGAAAGAACCACTTCCCACTCCATTGCTCAGGTCTCCCAGGCTCTGCTGGGCTCTGAAGAACACAAGGTGGAGATCACTTACCACCGAAAAGATGGTGAGTCTCACCAATTCTGTTGAATTTTAAGAATCTTTGACTCCATCTTGCTTTCTGTGGATGAATATGAATCAGTGCTATGACTTCTGAAAAGAAGGGCAGATGAATGAGAGAAAGGAATGTCTCAGAAGTAAGAGCTCTTTCAGTGGTAATGTGCTATCATTACCAAGCACTTTGTATGAAAAGTGAGAGCCCAGGAGAGAGCCTAAACCTTTTTATATCAGCATGGTCTCTCTCTCTCTCTCTCTCTCTCTCTCTCTCTCTATCTCTCTCTCTCTCTGCTCCCCTGATTCCATCTCATAACGGCTCATTTTGTCAGAAGGCTGTTTTCTTACTGATTTGCGCAGTGAGGCGAGTATAACTCCAGCTCTAATGGAAGCAGTGTCCATTCTCATGCCAGTAGCTCCTCAGACAAATTTAACCCCATTTTCATCTATCCTTCTGAACATATATATAACAAAGCACACGCTCGTATCTGTTTTCAGGGCTCTGTGATCAGCAAGGCTCCCCTTTGCAGAATAGGTGTCTGTGGAGTTGGCGCATGTGCAACAGTATATTGCTTCTGTTACCAAACTACTGAAATATTGATTGAGCATTGCATATTGTGTTGCGAATGGTCTGTAGGGTCTTGATGTCGATCATAGTAGGGTTCTATGGCTCCTGATCCTGTAAGATTGTTTGAACTGAATCAGATTTGCATTAGCCTCACAAGCTTTCACTAGAGAGTCTAATACTTTTCATTACAAAATGTGGCCAAGAACTACATCTTTATAGAAAAAAGATTAGACTGGTATATTTTCCTATAGCCAGTCAGCAACGATGTGAGATTATGTAGTTTTCTTGTCACTGCCAAACCTAACTCTTGGAAAACATTTTTTAATCTAGTGACTAGGGCTGGGTGATATGACCTAAAAGTTATATTGCGATATTTTCTGACATTTTCACAATAACGATATGTATCACAATATATATTATAAAAAGGTTCAGAAACAAAAGAACATGACAGCACATGCGCACATGCAAACTAGTTTGTAAGTGTACAGATGCCGGGGAGCCAGGGGGCGTTCATGTGCTCTTGTGAACACCTGCGGCCAGTTCCGCCTTGTCAAACACCTGTCCCACCACAGGGCGCTCATTCATGAGCTCCAGTGCTACGCATATGCACTGGTGGGTTTTTTTTTAGAACTCTACCTGTATTTGCTATGCTTATGTTCCTGGTGTTTTGGTCTTCTGGGTGTCTGCTTCTCCATCTCCTGCTACAGTAAGACTGTAATATAATAGGCTTAATATTTATTAAGCTAGTCCTACATATCATGTCTCTTCATTGATGTATTTTTGTGGGGGTAAAAACATTGCAGCTACCTGTTCATTTCTGGAGAAAGGTTGATATTTTTGCTAAATCACTATACTCACAGTATTCATTTGGCTGATGATATCCAATGGTCATATCACGAACACGATAATTTATATCGCCTAGCCCTATTAGCATCTTAATCGTTTAAGTTCAATGAGCTAAAAAAGCTTTCTGATTGGAAACTGACACACAAATATCTACAAAGGATTATGGGCAGCCAGCCATCAAGATACTACAGCTTGTAGTCAGAAAAGTGTACAAATAGTGTCAGAAGCTTTGTGGTCCACATACATACAGCCTGAGGTTGAGAAAAATGATTCTTTAAGAGTTCTTTAAGGGTTCATAGGATAATTAAGGATTCTTATCCACCTTAAAAGGTATTATTTGGACCTTCGCTCATAGTGAAACTTTTTCAACCTATAAGGAGTTCCTAATAGAGAGGACCAAAAATGCTTTAGGGTTCTCAGTGTTTAGTATAGGGTTGTGAACATTGACAACATGCACAGTTAAGAAGAGAGCCTGTGTCTTCTTAATAGTTCGTTTATATCTGCTCCCTGGGTAGGTTCCTCTGTAGCTCAAGCTGAGGAAACGTTTTATTGGAGAAGTGAGAGAGAAGAGTACATTTAACAATGTCTGGCTGAGGTATAAAACATTGCACAACAGTGAAGGTATAATCACTGGCTGTGACAGGTAGAGCAGCTCTCAGCTGAACACTGCAATTTAACAGCACCTAGTGTAGAGGGACGTAAGAGGGGAAAAACAGACTGTGCTTGGTTATAGTGCTATTACTGCTATTATACAATCTTTCTAAGACATGACTGCAACAGAGCGTTACATGCGGCTAACAAGGCATCAGCTATTTGACCATATTCGAGTAATGGAGATCAATTGAGAGTGCATTGCTGCTGGATAGCTTGCCTATTCATAAAGATGTGAATTATGAATAAGGGGGTTCGGTAATCTAATTTCAGACTTGAGACAGCACAATGAAGACAGACAGGCATAATATCTGTGGCAGTGAAACTACGGCTAGATACATGGAACCATTAGTTATTGTGCATTCGTTGTAGATCACACTTCAGGCTTGGTAACTGCCACTTTTTGCTAAATATCCTAAGAATAGGTTAGGACTAAAGTTGTACTGTACATTCTCTTATGTGAGCGAACAGTGCATTGGGAATCTTTGCTGACTCGCAGCAGCAGGGTCCCTGGTTCTATCATAAGCTCCTCTAGGTTCTCTGGTTTCATCCCACTTCTCAAACATACCAGTAGGTGGATTGGCTATACTAAATTATCCCTAGGTTGTGTGTGCGTGTGTGTGTGTGTGTGTGTGTGTGTGTGATACCCCACGATGGACTGGCATCCTGTCACATGGGTGTTCTCACCTCACTCCCAATGTTATGGATGCACCATGACTTATGATTAAGTAAAGGAATATAGTTTTCATCCCAGAGGATTTTTTTAGAAGGAGGGTTCCAGAGGAAAAGCCTGTCTACACCTTTCTACTCTTTCTTACTTTGTGAGCTGGAAATCACCCATGGCCTGTGAACACTATTTTAATGGGAATACAAATAGCCCACTGCAAATTGATTTTGTAACTCCTTCGTCACTGAGACTAAATCAATGGGTCACTGCAGGCTCCTTGTCATTTACTATAAAGCCCTTGCACACTCAGTGATAAGGCAGGCTTGTGATACTCTCCCAGTCTTCCTGGGTCTGTCCTGGTGTGCTGTTCATGCTAGCAAGCTGTCACGACCCTGCGATGAGAGATAGAAGCAGCATTTGTTTAGCTGTCCCAGGGCATGGGTTGGGGGAAGGAAGATGTTTGCGTGTAATTGGCTCCAGTGACAAGTCGGTGCTGTACAGCATATGGAAATGTCAGCTCCTCAGCTACCATAATTGACTCGTTACACCTGCAGGCCTTGACACAGCTTCTCATGAGCCTGAGAAAATCTTAGCACTCGTGCAAAAATAATGATTCCTTTTTTCCCCCACTGTTTTCTTTTCTTTAAATAGAATGTATCTATCATTGCTGAGCTTTGCTACTGTGCACTTTCTCCTTACTGCAAATCCTTATTGTTGTTCAAATGTTTTTCCTAGAAAATTCCACTTTTTCCTCAGTACTTTCTTGTCATTCTGAAGTACTCTGTGAGCACTCCGGCCCATCCTGGGTGTGATGAGAAAGAGAAAGACAGATGCTGTTGCAATTCTTGCTGAAGTCACACTGAATTATCTCAGTCCTGCAAACCCGCATGCAGATGTGACACACTGTCATTCATAAGAGGCACTGGCACTGAGACGCTCCCCACTGCCAACACTGCACTGCTGTTCTCTCATGCTTACACTTCAGTACATGACCGTGGACAAGCTGGGTGATTGTCAATCATCTGCCACCATAAATGAAATATGGGCTGTTTTAAATGTCAAACAAAGAGTCACTTAAGAAGAATAGGTCTTCCTTTCAGTGGTTACCTGTTCTGACAGGGAGATTCTTCAGCCATTTTTATTTTAGACAGCAGTCTGTAGAAATGTTGCTGAATTAAGGATTCTTTAATCAAAACGCTGCCAGGAGGTGCAATATGTTACAATCGTCACTGATAAATTACAGCTTCAGAAAGAAAAGAGAGATGGAGGTTGGAGACAGTCAGGTGTAACGTGACAGAATGTGTAAAGGAGATGGAAAGACCGAGAAAGAGATTAAAAGAGTATGGAGCAGCAAAAACGGACAGAGACAGTGAGAGAAAAGGATATTGATGATTCCCTTGAGTGTAATGGCCTCATTGATCTTGCTTGATACACCGAATTCTGTCACTGAGAGAGAGAAGGTCCTACAGTGTGATAGCAACGGGGGACAGTGAACAAATCAGTCCATTGCTCATACTCTGCTGCTAGACATGCTGACGCACACTAGAAGTTGTGCAATATCCACTTTCAACATGAAGAATTTGATCTCATGAAGTCACCTCATGCTTCCATCACACAACTGTTAATGATCATTTTGACATCAATGGTGTTCATTACTAATTCATGCATTTTCTAGCGATGGCTTTTACTTGATGAGGTGCGTAGCTCTTTGGCATTTGTAGCCGTAGCTGCATCACAGGTAATATAATAATACCTAATGCCTTCTAAAAGCAGAAGATGACACCACCTGTGTGTGTGTGCGTGTGTGTGTGCGTGGGTGTGTGTGAGGGAACTAAAAGGATAATTGGCTGGTAACAGCCGTGCTGCTACAGAGGGTTGATGATGGAAAAATGACATGTGGTGAGTAAAGGTGCAGGGTTTCAATAGCCCTCATCTCTGGAGCTCCAGACACACAGAACCAGTCTCCCTTCTTCACCACACGTTGATGGTTCTGAGTCAGTTGTGGGGGTTTATGAGGGAATAAAGGAGATCTGGAGCTTCAGTACAGTAGGTGTGCTTTCTGAGAGCTGGATGGTTGCTTCTGAAAGGACAGCATTAATAATGTATGCATTGATGCCTCTTTGGTTACTTCTGCTGCTATTGTAAAACAATGGTGTATTTGGTTTGGCCAGTAGGTAAGAATGTTTTGGAGAGAAGTCAGACTGGCAGAGGAGTGAAGGTGTTGTGGGATTTAAAAGCATATGACAAGACCTTTACAGATACTTTTACAAAGATATTTTAGATGTTTGTGTCTGGTTTTTTAAATTATTTTCTGTAAAGAAATTAATTATTAGATTATTATCTGGTTTGGTGGTGTTTAGTCTGAATCTGGATAATATCTGTTATGTAGGTGGAAGATTGTTGGTTTATAATTCATAAACGGATGATGTGTGGTTTGTAGATGGTAGGTGGTTGGTTTGTAGTCCATAGATAGATGACGGTTGATTAGTAATTTGTATGATGGACTAGCATCCCAACTGAGCTGTATTTCCCAAATCACCCCATTGTTCCTGGGATAGGCTCTATATCCATTTGATGCTGACTGGGGAAAAAAATGGTTACTGAAGGTGAATAAATGAATGATGATTAGTTGGCAGTCTGTAGATAGATGATTGGTTAGTTATCCATAAAAGGATGATTGGTTAGTAGATTTGTAGGTGGATGGTGATTGATTAACAGTCTATAGATGGAAGCTGGGTGGTTAGTGGTCTGTATGATGATGGTTTATTATAGATAGATGACAGTTTCTTAGTAGTCTGGAAAGTGATGATGGTTGTTGTTGAATAGTCTGTATATTACAAAGTTGATGTATAGTCTTCAGTTGGACGATGTGCTGCAGCAGTTGCTCCAAATTTAGATAAACAGCTGCTGTCTCACACACTGGTACAACAGCTGGTGATGCATGAAGGTGTTGTGTCTGATCTTTATTTTATCTCATTGATGCTTGACAAGCAGTTGCTACAAATAGTATGCAATTAATGTGGGGTCAGCAATGTTAAGGGCAGCACATATTTGGGGAGTATTAATTTTGGGTCCCTTGACAATTTGAACTGGACTTCTACTTGCACAATTTTCATTTTCTTGGACAGTTTCTTCCCTAGGGTCCCCTTAGACCTTGTGTCTACTCAGCATTCTTGGTATCATCCCCTCAACCCTCACCCACCTTCACCTTCACCATGTTTACAGCCCTGCTTGCCTCTCTGTTATGTTGCCTGTCAATCCACAACAGTCCTTTTTTTTCCACTAACATTCAGACCTTCTGGCCTAGGCTGCAATTTGCAATGGGGATGTGGCTATAGAGGGACTGTTCAACAGAGGAGATGATTTTTTTTTTATTATTATTATTATTATTATTATTATTATTATTATTATCATTACTGATTTTTAGTTTTAAAATGGCAAGATTCTTCTACCTTCCACCAAACTTCCTGACTACAAACATTGTAGATGTGAAGTGATACACAAATTGCTAGGCTTTTCTTTATCAAAGTCTATATGTGCTTTCAGTGGCTAATTAGTTCTGACAGCATTTGTGTGACATTCACATAACAGAATCTCAGTGGAATTTCAGACCTCAGATATTTTCACCTTTGTTATCTAGTTGAGAGTCATCATATCATCACCATCATCAGTAGTTCTAATGGAGCCCTCAAACAACTCTGCATGAATGGCAGATGGGAGAAGTAGTAGCTCATCAAGGGCATATGTCTGTCCAAAACATCATCATACCGGTGAATATGAAACAGAGCTGGTCAGCTCATGGACACCCTCTTGAAAGCAATCCAGAGGCATCCTGGCCATCTGTTGTACCATCCTGCCAGCGCTAACACCCATCCCTTTCTCCTCTTTTACTTCCCATTGATTGGACTGAAAGCAGCAGTGAAAGGACCACTAATCTGTCCCACATGCACCAGTGAGTCTAATTTAGGGGCATGAAATAGCATCTACTGAGATTTTAGACACTAAATAATCTATTGGATCTACTAAAAACACCTTTGTTCTCTTCAAAACACAATCTATTATTGCTCACAGTAGGAAACCCCACTAATGAAGTGTGGCCCAATGCACTTTGTCCTGCTGTCTGCATATTAAACACGGAGCATGGCAGCGCTTTTCCACTAGTCACTCAGTAGTCCATGCAGTGACTTCAAGTGAGACTGATTAAAAATGAAAGTAGGCCGCAGAACCTGGCTAGCAGCACTCGAGTAAGACTAGATGGAGCCACATGGCCATTAGGCCACAAAGGTTTTACCCCTTTCCCTCATTCTCCTGCCTCACTAAGCCATGATTGGTTCATTCACAGAATGTTTTTTTTTTTGGTACTCTATCCACCAAAACATCCATGTAATGCAAATCCTGTCAGAATGGATAAGAGAGACATACATGACTACATGTCTTCTATGAGGCTGCTGGGACACCTGCTTATTTATACATGATTCTCAAGCATAATGAAGAAATATTTTGGGTTTTTATTAGAAAGGTTTTAGAACTGCCCAGGGTGTACCCTGCCCCTCGTCTGAAGTCAGCTGGGATTGGCTCCAGCTTACCTGCAAATAAGTGGATAAGTGATATAGATGATGGATGGATGGATGTAGAAGGTTTATTTATTGATTTCACCTTCAAACTTAGATCATGCTATCAGTGGAATGAGGTAGAAGGATGACCTTTCAGTGTCTAATTGTCTAATTGATAAACATCGATTTTTAATAACTATCCATCCATCCATTATCTATACCGCTTTATCCGTCTCGGTCGCGGGGAAGCTGGAGCCAATCCCAGCATCTCCGGGCGAGAGGCGGGGTACACCCCGGGCAGGTCGCCATTCCACCATAGGGCCAACACAGACAAACAGCCACACACGCTCGCATTCACACCTATGGGCAATTTAAAGTAGCCAGTTGCATGTCTTTGGACTGTGGGAGGAAACCGGAGCACACAGAGGAAACCCACGCATGCACAGGGAGAACATGCAAACTCCACACAGAAAGGCACCCTGGGTGACCCGGGGATCGAACCCAGGACCTTCTTGCTGTGAGGCGACAGTACTAACCACTGCACCACCGTGCCACCTGATTTTTAATAACTATGAGATTTAATCTTTTGGTTGTACCGGTGTGACTTGGCTGTTATTGGGATTAATGAGCTTTTCGAGACATTTGAAAGCAAACTACTCAGCTCTTTGAGGTGCAGACTGTCCTTGATGATTGCATGTAGCCATGGTTTTGTGAACAGTACTGCGTCTGTGTTGTATTATGAATATAGTGCATAGTGCTAAAAAGCACTTGTTTGAAATGACCATCTGCTACAGATTAAGCTAGTGTACTCTTTCAATCTGAGTGCACTCATAAAATCCATTCGTTCTGAATTCAACTGCCTGGAACAAAGACTATCTACACAATCTTCTTTTGTCTTTATGTCCCTTTGCTGATGCAAGATTAAAATGTTCCGTTTAAATTGAATTACACATAAGCGCATCAGGCATATAGTTGTGATCATTTGCCTGAGTCATTATGCTCTGATGGCTTCTCTGCTGACAGAAATGGCTTTTTGTGTGGTGGAGAGTCAAATGGAGACCCATCGTTCAGCTCCATCATGACTTAACATAGCCCCTCCTGAAGGCACAGCTACAATAGGGCTATTTTTAGCTCTAATGCTTTCAAACGCTTGTGAGTCTCATAGCAAATGAAACACAATCTTTTTTTTCCTGAGGTCAAAAATCAATCATTAAAATGGCAAAGGCTTTTTCAGGATATTGGTCAAAATTACAGTAAGCTAATCCTAATGTACAATGAACAATCTTTATTTTGTTTGTTTATTTTTACATGTGTGATCATGCTTTCTATGGAAATTACCCTGATACCTTAATGATTTGATCTGTACATGAATTAGGCTATACCTAAAATAGCAGAGGTGATGAGAGTATAAATGAGATCATTACACATTTTAATGCTCAGTCCAGAATCTATTATAGCACCCTTGACTGTAATGAAATGGATTTGACTGCTATTGAAGACTACATGTCTGCACATGCCTTGCCTATCTGGTCTTAATCACTCCATTGTTTTGTTGAGAGGAGTCAGTGACTTTTTATGCTGTGTCTCTTGGCAATTTTCAAAAGAGAGTAATGCATCCACTATACAATACTTCCACAAAATCTCTTTATGGCAAACAGTAAATCTTTGCACATTAGTCTATGTAATGAAATAAGTAGGATAAATAGAGATGCATTTTATCAAAACCCCCTTTGTTAATTTTTTTTTGCTGAGCTCATCAATTTGGGTCTTGTGTATAATGACTGCAAGCTGAATACTGGCCTCTGAGTGATCCATAGTAAGTGTCCATCTGAAGGGCTGAGAATGAACTTCATGGGTGAGAATATCTACTTACAGAAATGTCAGTGATGAGGCTCACAGCATTGTCAATTCAATCTTCCTTAGACAGTCACATTTCTCTAGATGTGATGTCTAACATTAAAAGGAAACAACACTGATTTATTTAAGAAAATCATTTTCTTGAATTCATCACAACATACCTGTCCAGTCTTGCTGAAATGAACAAACACTGTGCTTCAAGTGGGAAGCATCAATACTCACTTTTTCTGCATGTTTGTGTAAACAGCCAAAACTAGTGACTAGTTTTAGCAAATCGCAAGGACTGTTGAGGTGCTGTGTTGAATAAGACAGTAAACTGCTAGTATATGAAACAAACCATATATTACTTTGCAGACAGAATTCCTGAGACAAACTATAATCTTTGGTTTGTAGTACCATTAGTGCATCAGTATGGCAGCTCTTCTATGGTGAATTGAGGAGAAAACAAAGACAAGGTGGGAGAAAGGACAGCTAATGATGCATAAGCACAGGCATTTGACAGATGTTTTGGTTTGCTAACTGTATAAAAGTCTGAACTGTGAGCCAGTGAAATTAGTATTGGTGTCTAACCAAAAACCTGTTACTAGCAAGATGAAGCCTTTATTTGTCACAGATACATTGGAGCAGACCAGCATATTACATTCTTCACATATCCCAGCTTGTTAGAAAAGCAGCGACAGAGTGCAGGGTCAGCCATACAGCGCCTCTGGGGCAGAGAGGGTTAATGACCCAACAGTGGAAGCTGGGCGGTGTAGGGAAATGAACCACCAACCTTCTGAGCAGTAACCGAGAGCTTTAACCATTGAACCACCACTGCTAGTCAGGGGTAAAGCAGAGTATTCGTAGCTAATGAGAAGTGATGCCTTGCTACTACTTACTTGCTACCATTGGCACAAGTACTAGTACAAGTACAAGTACTTACTGACTTCTGACAAATTTAGTTTGTAATGCTCAAAGCTAAAGCTGTTCCTTTAAGTTCCTTGACAGGAAGGACTGAAGCCTTTGTGGTTTCGTGGTAACATGACAAGCTGCAATGTCAAGAGGGGCTGGTTAGGGAATGATGGGAATGGAATGTGTATAGCTGCTGTAGTGCAAGTGATGGTAACAACAAAAGTTCATTAGTGGAATTTCCTGCCTTCTTAATGTGTTTGGCATCATCAGTTATGTTGTGTCGAGGTAGTGTTGATATACAGTAAATAGCCCTGTAGTAATTCATATTATGTCAAGAACTACTCGAACTACTCGAGCAAGTAAAGAGAAACACCAGTCCAGCATTACATTAAGACATGAAGTGTCTTTTAAGTAATAAAAATAAAGAAAAACCATTGAAGTAGAAGGTGTCCAAACTTTGGCTGGTACTGTATTTGTATCGCAGATATTCCACAACACTATATGTAACTATAAATAGATTAAAAAGTATGATCTATCGTTCAGAAAAGAACAAAAATGTTAGCTGTGGCAAATTTGCAGTAGTATAAGAGGAATAAAACACTGCACTATGTGCTCTTCTGGGTTAAAATGAAGTTCTCGATGATCATGGCATCACATCATGTTTAATGTCTTACTTAACCATATGAATTTAAACATCAACAGATGCTTATTCATGACCCTTGCTAATGCGTGCATGCAGTACTATTGTTCTTTTTAATTACTATGAACAAAAGTTATTCCAGCTTTAAAAATGAACAAGTGTTTAACAAGTGTTTAAGTGAAATGGCCTGATCACTTCTTTGATCATTTACTTAGTGAAAGCCAGACACTTGACTGCTTCATGGCCAGCTTTGGTTTAATTATTGATGGTGGAAATAGGAATCTAATTAAATTTCCACCATCTTGAAAGGTCAACAGGTTTCACATCAGTGGACACAGTACTGTATGTCCTGCATAAACTGAGATGAGGAATCAGTCGTCTACTGTAATTAGTCTGTGGATTCCTCATCACCTCTGCATTGTATCATGAGACTAATTCACTAAATAGTGTACTTTTACTAATATAGAACTATTTCATAAGTTTCACTGATGATTTAGACATATAATGTACATATATATTGATTCCAGAACAAAAGGTTGATTCATCTCAACTCATTGATGGGCTGAATATATTTCTTTTTTTTTCTTACTAACTTATATTTTAGAAAATAAATATCCTAATCCTCTGAAAATGTTGTGAATAGTCATGTAATTGCGAGTAAAATGAACCACAGGCTCGATGAAAATTCTGCTTAAACTGAAATACTAAACACACATCATATGAGTCTTTACATACAATACTCTGAATGTGCATCATCATGTGCATTCCAAAGTCATAGATGTATACAGCAACAAGCAAAAATGGTGTACAAATGAAATTCAATATATTCTGGTTTGTGTACATGTACTTCATATTTTTATTGATTATAATTTACACGCTGCAAACTGAATAAACACTATACTTTCACTGAAGTCAGTGACTATATTGTGGTATTCATGAATGCTTGGGACATAATTACGCACTATTGCATGATCCACAGTAACAAAACCTCTGTTATCTTTATCATTAATTGAAAGCTCGAAACACATTTAATGGAAATATCGCTATTTGTAAACGGTGCTCTACATCTAAGCACACGTTTTATGATGACATTTTTATGTAATGTTAAGGTGTAAAATGCATGTGATTAGAAAGCAGTAAAAGAACACTGACCTCCATGGGACACACATTTTAGAG
The DNA here is from genome assembly GCA_030068235.1 of Notoglanidium macrostoma. NCBI lineage: Eukaryota > Metazoa > Chordata > Actinopteri > Siluriformes > Auchenoglanididae > Notoglanidium > Notoglanidium macrostoma. Next base: position 16,469,293 of record JAQQZR010000035.1, on the reverse strand, counting down.
CTTTTTCTACACTTATTGACCCGTAGTTCTAAAGTACTGTCTGGGGCCCCAAAGAGTCTGTAAAACTTAGTCAAGGGATTTATTCTGCGGAAATCACAAAACAGTCGTAGAAATCATAATCTGCCATTATCTAATTGATTATGCCTATAAATAACAGCAATCTATTGAGAATTTTTGTGGGTGGAAATTCAGAAGACAAAAACTCTGGCTCCAATAAATAACCGTAAATTATGTATTTATTTATATATATTTAATATATAAAGGAGTCACTGTCTACAGTTTGAGAGCTGTGCACAATTAAGAGGCAGAGCAGTTTATTAATAGATACGACTCATAAATTTGACAGATATTAGAAATAACAAAGATTATGAATATTGGACGTGCACTAATGTCTGTTACCTCACATCAGCTCTCTCCCTCATCTCTCATTCCAGCTTTCTCACTGTCTGCCTCCTGGGACTGACTTAAAAAGTTCATCAGCATTTCTTCTCATTGTTGACTGCAGTTATAATTTCATAGCAATTTACATTTTTTTCACAACTGGTTGCACATTTTGTTGCACCCTGGCACATGTTTCTCATTAACCAACGTTCACTTCACTTTTGCTTAAGCCATTGGCACTAAACTGACTGCATTTCACTCATTTTGTTTTAACACTCTATCTGAACATAAATGTCAGGATAAACTCTCCTTCAGCCATGATCCGAGTGAAGCCGAATTTAGGGAGAGAAGAGAAGCAGATTTTCCAACATGCTTATAGATGTGATATGGAAAATAATTCCCTACGTGAATAGAAATAAGATCTACTGGCAAAAGTAAATTATTTACTGAAAGTAAATAAATAAATCTGCACATTTCTATATGGTTTTCTCTGGTTGATGTATACAGCTGTGTTCTAAATGAATCATTACAGTGTAAAGAAATATAGATGCGGACATGGTCATGTTGAGTGGAGTGTTGAATACAGTGTCCAGAGATTTGATCAATTTTAGGACACTGAGATGCTATGTCCTGAAGTGTGTGTAAGGAATTGAGAAAGATGTACTAATTTCTTCTATTTACAATAGGGTTGGGAACCAAATGTAGGTTCCAAATTAGAACCGATAGGAAAATACCCAGTACCGGGTACCCAATTTGCTTTTTGAATATCAGTTCTTCTTACCAGTTTTTAAACACTACATATGTGCAAGGTCATGCATGGCTATCTGGCAGGACCTGCTCTAGGTGAATAGCCTAAACAGCCATTTGCTTAGACAGAAGCCAGAATGTGTGGTAACAGTGTGAGAGATTGACAGTGAACAGTCAAAAGTGTAGTTTCACTTTAATAAAGAAAACAACAATTGCTGCACATCAAATCTATTCTTAACCTTCTATACCCCTAGAGAGGCCACCAGTGGCCTGCTTGCATTTAACTGTAACGTTCGCAGCTTGGTTCAATTTTTAAAGAGAGATCTGCTATCGTAAAACACTCATTCATGAAATAATACCATATTTGTGGATACATGAACACTATATTCTTATTTCAAAAAAGAAAACAAGGTGTGTTGCCATTTGATATTTCTGAAATATTTCTTGGTTCTGACCTGCTGAGGAGTTACAGTGCCTCTGGGAGTTATGGATAAAGTTATGAAAGAGTCCGTGTCTGTTCTCACTGGACACTAATTATATGCACTAATGATGAAAGTCCAGCATGTTTGGAAGCCAGTGATGACCATTTAGATATAAGAAATGTCAAAATAAAAATAAAAAGCGTAAGAGTAATATTAGCATCTTCCTGTTTATTGTCAACTAGCTTACTATGTAGCGGCTCCTAGCTAGCATCAGCGTAAATGCTCACTAAACTGATCTGATTGAGATAAGTACCATGACATGCATCTTAATAAAAGTAAATCTATGATACGTTTAGTCGTATTGCCCGTGTTGTCAGAGTGTGTGTGAGAGGGAGGGGGAGGGAGGGAGGGGACAGACAGTCAGGGAAATCCAAGATGTATCTTGTTGGATACATCACAAACGTCTCAGCCAATTTCTTATCATCTATGTGGTTTAGTGGTGTTTGATAAATAATTAAGTATTTAATTATTTATACAAATGTATAATAAATACTACTTAATCTCATAAAGAAGATATAAAATGTAATAAATAAGTCTGCAGTATTGTTCAAATCTGAAGTCCAGACAGGACCTGGCTATGGAAATGAGCTTTAGGATGTATGTATAGCTATGGGTTTTTATATGTGTAGATGTTACTATTACATATTTTATATCATATAAAATTATAATTCATGCTCTTTCAAACAAAACAAGCTTGTAATTGTCATTTTTCATTAGTTTTTTAACTATAGCCATTTCTTTACAAGATGATAAAATGAAAGGAATTTCTTTATTATTCTCAGTGAAACCCTGCAGTGTTCTAGAATTCTCCTGGGAATATATATATATATGTGTGTGTGTGTGTGTGTGTGTGTGTGTGTGTGTGTGTGTGTGTGTGTGTGTGTGTGTGTGT
>JAQQZR010000035.1:16455783-16466691 GCA_030068235.1 Notoglanidium macrostoma | reverse complement strand
GTGTGTGTGTGTGTGTGTGTGTGTGTGTGTGTGTGTGTGTGTGTGTGTGTGTGTGTGTGTGTGTGTGTGTTAAAATTACAGGATGAATGCAGAATATAGGTATTTTTTTCTTATCTAAACATTAAGCTTCTTTTTTTTACCTTTATGGAACCTGAAAGGAGAACCGATAAGCAGAACTGAAAATGGAATTGATCAAATCAAATGATACCCAACCCTAGTCACTAGTGAAAGTTCAGTATGGACCCGATTCTCCCGTGCACATAAGGAAAATAAAATCATGCAGCTCTGTGGTTTTCAGTCTTCATGTATTCTGTGACATACGCACCCTGAGGGCAGTTACGCAAAATCAGGGTGTTTCTTGCCCTTGATGTGCTTTTCAGCTTTTAAAATTTAAAATTCCTAAACAACTTACCAGCCTCACCTGCACTACGGACTCCGTAAGGTTTATACAATTATTACTATATGATTATTACTATAGCTGAGCTCCCGTTTAGTATTTATTTTCAAAATCAGAGTCTGGCTTATGCTTTGAATGGACTGCAATGAGATTTGCATGGAAATGAGAAAGTCCATGTTCCATGTTTTACCGACAGCCAAAATACCCGAGGGGGTGACTCAGTCTATTTCCATTTTAAGTAAAGTGTGCCTTTATTCATGAGGTCACCTTAATTTTGAAATTATACATGGTGGGCATGGCTGCAGCTCAGAGGGTGAATTGGGACCTATAGATTTTGAGTTTGTGTTTTTCATATGTGAATAATAAAAGTAAACACAACAATAAATAATTGATCATGTGTCTGTGCAGTTTCCTCTTGATTTATAAAAGGCGGCATGGTGGTACAATGGTTAGCACTGTCACCTCACAGCAAGAAGGTTCTTGGTTCAAACCTACTGGTCGACTGGGGCCTTTCTGTGTGAAGTTTGCATGTTCTCCCTGTGCATGTGTGGGTTTCCTCCGGGATTCAGATTTCCTGGTTTCCTCCCACAGCCCAAAAACATGCAGATTAGGTTAACTGGCTACTCTAAATTGCCCATAGGTGTGAATGGTTGTTTGTCTGGGATAGATTGGCGACCTGCCCAGGGTGTACTCTCGCCTGAAGTCAGCTGGGATTGGCTCCTGCTTCCCCACAACCCTGACAGATAAGTGGTACAGATAATGGATGGATGGATGATTTTCTAAATACTGACACACGTCAGTTATGTTTTCAGTTAATCAGTGCAGTTGTAAAAATGTACATGAACTGTGTGTGCACATGTGGTATTTTCAGGTTACGTGCCTGAATGCTTCATTTTAAGAAACTTATTCATGAGTTTATACACAGTACTTAAAACTTTTATGAATCTTTGTGTAGTTCTGTAAAATGTTAGGGCTTGAGAGCAAAGAAAGACACTGTTTCACAAAATCAGTGAAAAAAAACCCTCAAATAATTAGTATAAATGAATCAATATAGCTGTATGTTATTTAATGCTTGAGTTGCTTTTAAAATAAAAAGCATTTATGATTGGGGAGGTGGGGGGCTCCTTTCTGTTTAGGGGCTGTCCCAGTGCTGTGGATGTGAAATTTGTACTCATGTACTCTGTACTAACAAAGGGGCACAACTTGTTCATCACTTTTTACGTTGATATAAATAAGCTTCGGATATTGTTGCATCAACATTGTTTGTGTAACATAAACTTCTCCTATAAGACATTATGCACATGACTTGGTCGTGCAATTGCCCTCAGACACCTGTTTTTTTCTAAACATATTTTAGATTTCTCTACCAAATGATGGAAATATATTTGGCCTCTACAGTACACACATGATGATTGTGCATTGAATTGGTCAGCTACCATAGTTTGATATTCATTTGACTGAGCACATCTTCATCCGCTATCTCTAACTCTGTACACTTCCCTTCTTTTAAATTATATATTGTCATTGAATAAGAAAATGATACTGAGGTGTATAGACAATCTGATTCTGTCTAACTCTGTCACACTTTCTTAAGTGTGTTTACTGTAATACGTGTCATTTACACCAGAAAAGGTATACAATTAAATACTTATCAATGTACCCACACACTCATGAAATAAAACTCGCAGCTGGATTACTGTGTGTACTATTAACCCCAAAACCTATAATAAATCATTAATGCACCAGGTATTTATTACATGTAAATGTTTCACATGAAGAGCAGGGTGGTTTTACACAGGTTACAATATTTTCCTCATATAAACAGGGCATATAAATAGTGTGTGGAATGAGTATGTGAGTGATTGACTAAATATTAGTCTAATCATGCAGAAACTTTTCATGCAGAGAAGATTTCTAAATAAACTGGAGAGAGAGAACTTGAGCTAATCAGAACCGACATTTAAACAGCTGCAATGCAGTCAGGACTTCAAATCTACACCAAGACTTTCTTCTGGAAGGTTATGAGAAATGTATTGTATTTTCCTTTTTTTTGGACACCCATACTAGGAAACATGTTTGTGTACTATGTAGTATGCAACAATGTGAACTAGTTCGTTTTGTGATATTGCTGCATGCATGATTTAGTAATCATAATTCTGAATTAGTATAAATTAATAATTGAATAATACAATTATAATTGAATGAAAAGGCGAGAAGTTGAATATCGGGTCCATTGTTGTTGAGTCAACTGTTAGACCATGGGAGTAGTTTGTCAGTACCAGGAGTAGTTGAGATCATAATGTCATAAGCTCATAAACTCCTGTGATAAATTGGGTTTCACAAAACTTGGAGTGTTAGAATTTTTTTTGTTGTTGTTTTATTTACTATATGATGGCTTACGCAATAACTGGAAGGGACATAGTTTAAAAATTCAAAGGCAGGCCAAAACCTTTCTGTTAAAATAATTGTAGTAGTAATATTGGCTCAGAAGTGGCACAACCGAAAAGCGCTCAAATTGTCACGAGATCACGTGCAAATCCAAATAATGCCACTACCACCCATGGCTGGGAGCCAAGCGAGCAAAATTGGCTATGCGTTCTTGGGTAAGAGCGATGGCATACTCTCTCCCCTCTCAATCACACTAGCCAATGAGCCATGAGTTTGTGTATGTGGAACAGGGCAGTTAGTGCTGTTACATTGCCATGTCATGCAGCATGAGCTGTTTAGTTGCTGTCAAATGATAGGGGAAAGCTGGTTAGTGGATTGGAATTGACAAGTGACCAGAATAGACCAAAAAGTCCTCCTCATATGTTTATTCATGTCATTTATTTGTTGTATATTTTGCTTTTTAGTTTAAAGCACACAGAGTCTAGGCTTGTCATATGAAATGTGCTACAGGAATAAACTTGAGATGATGGTTTAAACGAGACTAATATCAGGGGTTAAATTGCAGTTTAGAAGGTGAGTGAAGATGGCCTATTTCTTTCAGTGGTGTCACCTGTCATATCTGATCCATGTATCACCCCTCCATTTCCTAGAATCCTTAGCCAAACAATGAATCCTAGCATTTCACTTGTTACGTTACCGAGCCTTTTGTTTACGTACACACTTCTCTAGTATTGACCCTGCCTGTTTTGTTTATTGAGTTCTGCCTAGACTAGCCTAGTTAAATTTGTATGCTAATCACAGGATACTAAGTTGATTTAGTTCATCTTTTCTTGCAAAGATAAATGATAGGATAAAGTCTTTACACTAGCAAAATGAACTTGCTTTAATGATCAAGTGTGTACAAATATGTGCATTCATAAAGTATACAGCAGGTAACAGTTGCCTTGAGCAAATGGAAACATGTTGAAATGAAAGTATTTACATTGTAGTTTGAAAAACAAAAAGTCTCTCTATAAAGCAGTGTGAAACTGTATTAAATCAATACTATTTTTAACCAGGGTGCTATGGTAAAAATTTACATTTTTATCACATTTTAGCGCTAGAGCTCAGCTCTACTTCATATAACCCAAAGGTGTGAGAGCTCCAATGCACTAGATTCCCCCAAATTTAACCCCGGAGCAAAATAGAATAAAATATCTACAGAAATATTAATGTTATTTTGAGGTACAGTATAATTTTCCAATATAACTTGATGAAGCCTTAAGAGCTCCAAAAAGAATATTTCACAGCAATAGGAATGAAATAATGTTGGTAGAGGTTTAGACTCATGGCTGTTTTTGAATTACAAAAACTCCTTCCTTTTTTATAGTCAGGAGCTGTACAGTCATTGGAGAGTGCTATATAGATATGTGGCCAGATGTTGTACCTCGAGGCAAAGCAGAAAGATAAGACTTTAGAGCAAGGTGAAACATTTAATGTCCTAATGTAAAGTAATTACAATGAAAATGTATGATTAAATCCACAAATAGACCCAGAGTAAAATTGTGATGTGGTGTATTACAACCTTATCTAGTGGGTCTTTTTCCCTCTAGCTTCCTCCCTCCCTCACACACACACACACACAAACACACACACATACACATACAGGATGTTCAGTATGGTGCAGGATGATGGGGTTCCATGCTAATCTCTTCACTGAACTATTCTTTTTCCATCTGCTCCAGTACTGAAATGGTCTTTAGTTATTGCTGCAGGAGATGTTTACACCTTTGGTTTATCCATCACTTAGACATTAATTAGAATACAATTAAATTTCACTGAGAAAAACTTCACCATAGTATAAGTTTTTCATGGGTTTAATGAAGGGGGAAAACAATACATTAAACAATATATTATATTATACTATATACTATAGAAGTATAAGTTATAGCTGGCAATGATGAAGAAAAAGAATTTGCTTTTGTGGTGATGAATTTGTAACTTGCAACTATTATCTTATGTTGTTGCTACAAATTCCTGGAACATTCCTGGACCATAGCCACAATTCTGACCAGTTGTATCATTAGTTACCCAGTATATCTTTACATTAGCTGAGACACTGGAGATGAACTCCTCATGTGTCTGTTCTTCACCTTCACTCTGTGATAAAGGACACCATGATTAAATAGTAGCCTGTGTGATATGTGATGCCTGTTACACATCACTCATTGTCTACAACGCTGATCAGACAGCCCTAATTAATGATGTTAAATGTCATGGACATGTGATAGCTTAATGGTGATAAAGTTTCTAGATTATTGTCTCTTGGTAATAGTGAAATTAGCTGAACTAAGTAGCACAGTTTGCTCATTATAGGCATTAAAATGGTTCAGTTGTGCCATGGAATGCACTATGCCTTCATAATATAGAATCATGTAATTGCTTATTGAGAAATTTTGACATATAAAACTATTTCCACATACACACACACACCCCACGCACACAAAGCCAGGTCCATATGTATTCGGACATTAACACGGTTTTCATATTTTTGCCTCTATACACCACCACAATGGATTTCAAATAAAGCCAAGATGTCACTGCGGTGTAGAATTCCAGCTTTAATTCAAAGCTGTTTAGCAAAAATAATGCATTAAGCCTTGATGAATTACGGCCGTTATTTTCATAGTCCCTCCATTTTCACAGGCTCAATTATAATTGGACAATTGATTGATAAGCAGTTTCATTTCCCAGTTATGGCCTGCTTCCTCATTATTTCATGACACATTAAGGAGGGAAAAGGTCTGGAGATGATTCCATGTTTTAAATTAGCATTTGGCAGCTGTTCATGGGAACTCTCTATATGCAGTCCTTGTGTGTCTGCAGGTGTCGATACAACTGAAGAAGGCCATCGTTAGACTGAAAAAAACAAAACAGACCTATGAAAAAGATAGCAGAAATTTTAGGAGTAGCTAAATCATCAATTTGTTACATTCTTAAAAAGAAAGAATGCACTGGTGAGCTGAGCAACACAAAAAGGTCTGGAAGACCACGGAAGACAACTAAAGTGGATGAATGTAGAATTCTTTCCTTGGTGAAGAAAAACCCCTGTACAACATTTATCCAAGTCAAGAACACTCTTGAGGAGGTAAGAGTATCATTGACAATGGCTACAATCAAGACACATCTTCATGAATGTAAATACAGTGGGTTTACCTAAAGATAACCACTGGTAACATACAAGATCAGAAAGGCCAGAAAGCCTGCCAAGTTCTGGAACAAGATTCTTTGGACAGATGAAACCAAGCTTAACTTGTATCAGAATAAATAAATCAGCTCAGAATCACACTGACAGTGTAGAGAAGGGATATTAAACTAAAAGTTGTAAATGTTCTGGTACAGTAAATTTGCTGCTTAGAATGATCAGAATAAACAACTAACATAACTAAATGACAAGGCATAACGTAGAAGTGGTTACATTTGTATTATGGAAACAGATGTCTTTTGAATTTGATGCAGGGAGAATAATATCATACTGCTCTGTCCAGCTATCTTTAAACATTCTATTTTTGTTGCCTTCCATTTTTAAACAAGCCATATCATCAGTTCACTAACCAGACCTAATGACTGTAGTCTCTGGTCCTGCCTTTAGTTAAAAAATGTATATAAATGCATGTGATTGGCTGGATGAGAAGGTCTGTGGCAGAAGCCATGTTGGTTTATGTTTTAAAAAATGGAGTAACAGTTATCAGTACTGCTACAGTATTTTTCAGTTAATTGGTTTACTGAAATGGATCCATAATACTGTGCAAAAGTCTTAAGCACTGGTAAAGACTTGAAAGAAATTATGTAAAGATATCTTCAAAAATAAATAGTTCACCATTTGCCTTAAAACTGAATCAATTCTCTCAGGTGAATAGCGTTATAAGAAAATTGACTGGCACTTTGTTCCAAGTATCTTGGAAATCCTGCCACATTTCTTCAGCAGCGACAAAGTAGGATGTTTTTTTTCTTTCTGAAAAGTGGTCTATTACTGTAATTTCTTTAACAAAAATATTCTCTTGCATCATTTTAAATGAATATCTGGAAATGGAGATTCTACACTTTTTTTAAATTATTACTTTCTTTCTGACACCAAGAATAAACACTGTATGGTCAAAAGTATGTGGATACCAGATCATGAACCCCATACGTGGGCCTTACCCAAATTTTTGTCAAAACACTAGAAGCATGCAATTGTCTACAATGTGTTTGTATGCTGTAGCATTATAATTTCCCTTCACTGGAACTAAGGGACCCAAAACTGTTCCAGCATGACCATGCCATGCTGCATAAAACATGGTTTGCTGAGGTTGGTTTGGAAGTGTCCAAGTCACTTGCATAGTACTAGCCTCACTAATGCTCTTGTGGCTGAATGGTCACAGACAACATTTCAAAATCTTTTGGGAAGACTTCCCAGAAGAGTGAAGGCTGTTATAGCAGCAAAGGGGCTCACCCCATCTACATACATAAGGGTGTCATGGTCAGTTGTCTACATTTTGTACTGTCTGGATATTTAATGAAGCTATCGTAGGCATATCTACATGTATTCAAATCTGACATGGCTAATGCACTCCAACAGCAGCTGGTTATATTTAGTCTGAAAGCCTGTGCACTGCTAATGAAGAGCGAGAGGGGTGAGGGAGTTGTGAACACATGTCCAGAAGTCTGCAGACCTGGACTACTGTAGGCACACAGGATTAGCAACAGCGGGAATCTTTTGATCATCTTGCTTATTGCACATCGGGTGTCCTCCTGAAGGACAGAGATAAGAGAATGTACTTTAAAGCACTGCCAGATAGGCCAAATGCCAATATTGTCTTTTTAGAAATCTGCTTTAGTTCATTTATTATATATTCATCTTTTCTTCTGGACAGTAAGCATGCGTTAATATATCAATCATATCATTTTGACCAGGTTTACTCATCCCACTGTAGAGAGTAAATCCAGTACATGTATACATTACATTACACAGAAAATGTAAGCCCAAAAAATTTATACTTCACACTTCAGGAAAAGAAAAATTTGTATAAATATTTTAATACTAAATTTATTCAGACATCATGAGAGTAATACAAGTTACCCTTGGCCTCTACAATTACAAGAGGTGCTCAAAGTGGAGGCCATTACCTTTCAGACATTTATGTGTAGACGTGTTCTTGAAGTGTGTACACATTTTTTTGGCTAACTCTGTATATACTAATACACACATTGCATGGATTTTTGCATACTTAATGACAGACTACTCAGTTTTTGTTTAATTATTTAATAATTAAACAAATTCAATCATTTTTGTTTAAACCTGTAAAAGTAAGTAACTTATAAAAGAGTTTATAAATGCCTTTCATTGATATGGTCTATTTTTACTTTTGTTTAACAGTTTCCTAAATTAGGAAATTAAATGCCATTCGAATTAATGCTAATTCGTAAACACTAAATAAATAAACACTGAATTAATGCCATTCGACTACCTGCTGATCATGCTGCAGTAGGGCTTAGCTCTTGCTTTATCACTACCTAAAGAGACAGATGCAGCAGTGCTTTAGTCCTTCACTCTGCTCGCTTCCTTACCTGTAGAACTGTTTCATTCATATGAAAATTTATGGAGTTTATTGAGGGCATGGGGCAAAGCTAGTATTTATTCCTTTTTTTTAATTTTCTATTGAAATCTCACGATCACATTGTCCTTATTCTTTCAAATTAGTATGAATTTTTAATGAGTTCTCATTCCCCATTTCATCTAACTACTTTGTAAATCCTGACAGAAAATTGGCTAAATAAAGACTAGCTTTTGATAATGTTTAAAATTTCAGGTCTCGTTTAGCGAATCAGAGGAAAGACAATGTAACAATGCCTCTCTTGTTTCAGGCACCTAAACACTGTACGGGTCTCCTGGGCTCTAGATATCTCCTCATCAGCAGTAACAGGCTGGAGGGTACTCTGCTAATGGATTCCCTTGGGTTGCTGGACAAGTGCTCAGTGAACATACAATAGCTGGATTGGACAAGAAGACAAAGGGAACATTAATGTCAGATGGGATAGATTCGTGATGCCTGTGTTTTTCTTGTGTTTCATTTTCAATAGAGGGCTTAGCCTGCAGCACTGTGATGTAGCTGGGTCAGCTGTGTGCAAACATGGGGTCAGGCTTCACCCACAGAAAAAAAAATACAGGACAGGTCATCACTTTTGGCCTCTCTGGCCATATTAGTGTCTCTATGAACATACACACTCACCAATCATCAGCTTAGTTTACATCTTACCAAACATCTACATGGCACAGGGACAGAAAGGCATACAGACAAGCAGAGACACGTAGGCAGATACATAGATACAGATACATTGTATGTGGTTTTATTGTGGTTAATTGCAAATATTCAGTGCCTTGTGTGTGTATGTCTCTGGGATAAGACATTGAGGAGCCTAATGTCAGCTGGCAGAAAAGGAAACACTTCCTGGAACACATTGGTGTTGGTTATGTGATGAAATTTGATGAAATACGTGATAAAAATGGCATAGTCGCATTAAATATAGACCTCTTTATATAACAAACATTGATTCATGGATTTTATAAAGCTGCAGGTGAGGGTTGAATTTATTTTTCCTTAAAGCTCTTTGTCCAAATGTTGCTCTTTCTCATGCTATTTCTATGCTTTTATTTCCCCTACTGTCTAGCTCACATATTTCATTAGTAGACAGAGAAATTAAAGCCGCAGATGGTGGGTTGTAAGGAACAGTACATAAATAAGGACAAAATGAGCAGGATGGAGTAAGGTTTGAAATACAACAGCATAAAGTGTTTATCTCTGTGTTGTTCGCTGACTCTTTCCAGGTTCAGATTTTCTTTGCAACACACACATCATTCCAGTGAAGAACGAGGAGGGCGTGGTGATGATGTTCATCCTAAATTTCGACTATGTCCTGGAAGAGGACAGCAGTGATTCACTGGAAAGGCTCAACCTCACCCCTCCTCCTAAATCGGATTACAGTAAGTCTGATGTCCTGCACCATTTCACAACTTAATCAATCCTAATGATCTTTTATGCCTCCATCACTAGGCAGGATGTTTTTGGGCTGGCCGTGCGTCCATCAGAGATTTTTGTTAACACGATATCTTGAGAACGTTTGCAGGATTTATATGGACTTATCATTGTAACCAGCAGATGAACTTATTAGATCTTGTTATTGATAAAAGGTCAAAGTCACAACAGTGTCTAAATTATATTTTCTTCAATAGCTTCCTTCCTGTTTGAAGTATTTTAAGGGTATTTCAGGTATATGTTGGCAACAGAGGCCTCCCTGTCAATACCATTAGCAATGTGTTCATAAAAAATGGTATGTGGATTTTTTTGGACAATTCATCTTTCAAACAGTTCAGTATAATGACGCGTGTGTGCGTCAGACTGCAGGAGTGAACTTATTTGATAAGTTGATAAGCACAGAAGACAATTTTACAACACCAAAACCGATTCAGTTTTCTACATTTCACTTTAGAATGTGCTACCACTTCCATGCTAACACTTCTTCATGTCGTGCCATTATGTTTCCTTGTTGCCTGCAATGATTAAGATACACAGTAATCTTCAGAAGGACACATTAGCCCCACAGCATAGGTCCTTTTGTTAGTAAGTCCTTCACAGTTGAGTCACGGTCTGGTATTCATGCAGCTGTAGTGTTTGGCCCACTGGGTCAGAACCTGCCTGATGGAGCTCACTGAGCTGTTGAAGAACACAGGCTCAGAGTGGCACAGTAACACCGCACAAGGTCAGCAGTGGAATTATATTCACGAGAGAGAAGCCTCTAAGAAAGACTTAACAGGAAACTGTGATGGAGCCAACACCCTCCATTTCTCGCACAGAGCAGAAGCAGTGCCAGATTATTAGCTTGGAACAAGATTAACACAGATGATGTATGCTTATTGTTCCTTCACTCAACATACTGTATATCACCTTGGCTGACCTTTCCATTGTTCTGGGTGAGCAAATGGAACCAAAACTGTGTGTGTGTGTGTGTGTGTTTGTCTGTGTGTGTGCATGTGCGCATGCGTGTGCGTGTGTGTGTGGGGGGGGGGGGGGGGCAACAAAGTCTATTTGTTTATTGATAAAGTA
>JAQQZR010000035.1:16427786-16452874 GCA_030068235.1 Notoglanidium macrostoma | reverse complement strand
TGTGTGTGTGTGTGTGTGTGTGTGCGTGTGTGTGTGTGTGTGTGTGTGTGTGTAAGTGCTGCTGTGAATTTTAAGGATTTTTAAGGATGTTTGTACAAGTGGGAATGTAGGCATATATAGGTGGATGTAGGGATCATCAAAAATGACTGCCTGTATCAGCAAATCTCCTGAGGTTTCCATAGAGGTTAAAGAGAGGACAGCAATAGCGGAAGAAATAAACATTTAACATGAGAAGTCATCAGATCTCCTGAGTATACACACAAATCTGCCTCATTTAATGGCCAATATACATCCATATGGCAAATCGAGGCTCACTGAAAAGTCACTTACAGAGCAATAAGAACATAAATTATGAGTGTATAATAACAAAACAAATTGATTGTAGCAAAACCATTCTCTTAGGCTCCCTTGCATATACATTAAAGGTTTCTAGGCTACAGAGAAATATCTTTACCTGAGGCAAAAGAAAGAACAGCTTTGAGTATCATTTGCATGTGAACCTATACACTAAGCCTTCTAACCTGAAATGGTTTGACCTTTTGAATAGGACTAGATGCACACCACAATAAATATGTACAATCTTTTATATGTGTTTTTGTGATTTATGTCAGTATTACTAAATAAATGTGCACTTTAAATTCCCACACCGCACTGTCAGCTTCTGAGAAAGGATCTAAGCAGCTCTTTTACTAAAATGTGGCAGGTCAATTTTTCATAGTGGTTTGTGTCTGTTTGTTTTTTGTCTCTGTTTCTTGGTTAAGGGTCTGCATAGCAAATGAGGAAAGTAAATGTTTCGTATCAGTGTTACCCTTGCGTGCGCTGACTACATTACTCCAAGCCAATCTTTCTGGGAGAGCATACGCACATAGACATGCAGTGGATAACACTGTGGTATAATGGAGTTGTGAAATAATACATGCTTGAGACAGTGTAACTTCATCCTAGCTACCTTCACTTAAACTCCCTTCGCTTCTTTTTGTTACTTGTGATGGAATTTGTCGCAGTCATCAAAACTTCGCCGTTATCACCTCTCCATCTCGTCATTACTTTTAAGTGACCTCTACGTCCATGTCTCGGCAGTGAGGGCTTTGTCCATGTAGCAAAAGTGACCCAGAAATCTAGTGCAGGTTTTAAGAGACCATCCCTAACCATGGTCTATTTTTTATGAATCCATTATGAGTTGAAACCTTTGTTCTAATAAAAAAAAAACAATAATAAATTGATCACTTGGTGAGTGCAGAGCAGGTTAAGTTAAAATAAGGGGGATTGGCCTGATGGTTTCCATTAATTATCCCACCAGTATCTAGTGGTTTTAATGGAGCCCATTAGGCTAAGTCCCATTAGGACGTGTTTCAGCAAGGGTTTCATGTTAGTATTATGACTGAATTTCTAATTGGGTTTATGTGACAGGTTGAAGCCAACCAACTTCCGAAAACCCACAGATCACCTTCTACATCATGATGCTCAATTTCCGTTCACTTGCAAGTTTAGATCATCTCTAATAACAGGCTGATCAGCCAAGACAGAAAGAACTTTTTTTCTTTTCCTACCATTGGAGGGTGCTCAGTGAGGGAGCATATTTGTACAGGACTTTAAATTCAATTTGAGTGCAGTGCACTTGGCATTATCAGTAAATGGAGTCCATAAAGAGGTTTTAGTGCCAGACCTGCTTGAGTGTGTGAAGGTGATGGATGCAGGAAGAGAAAGCAGGCAGCCAAGATAGTTTAATATCTCTTTATACATTATTAACCTCCACTGCACAGATCTGCATGCCCTCTGTCAACATCACTCACAATCACACAGACTCACATTAGGCTTTGGGAGTGTATGTGGAGCTGTACTCCAGATGAGTTTTTAGAGACAGGCACGTGTGTTACCTTTCACAGTACAGAACACATTTGCTTTTTAGGTCAAGTAACATAACAGTTTGAAAGTGTAGCAAATGCACAGCCTAAAGTATATCATATAAATTTTTGGCGTAGACTATGCATTTCTTTGATCAGTTTTCATAGCTAGTGAGCATAATCTCGAATCTAGTGTTCGATAGTCTCCGAATGAATCATTCTGTCAAATTTCCGATGTTATAGACTCCTGACCCACAGGCAGCAGAGCATGTGACAGGGACAGATAAAAGGCATGCGTCATGTTGAGCACTTGTTTAAACATCAGTGCATGTGAATGCAGAGTGGTTGTATGATGTAGACTGAAGAGCTTGTTGAGTGAAGCCTTTCCTGTGTAGCTCCAAGAGCTGGATTGCTGTCATTACAACACAGTGGCTCTTTCCGCCCTCCCTGAGAGTTTTTCCACCCGGTTTTCAACTGAATGCCTGTATATTGTATTCAGTGCCAGTGTGTACTCTCTACTACATACTATTCTCCATGCAAGAGTTATCATTTGTTGTACTACACAGCCTGTTCATGTTACCTGTAATTTTCACAGTTACTGAGAGCCAAAATGTTGATTCCTTCATCTTGAGTAGCCACTTTATCTTGATTAGTGTTGCATTCTGTCCCAGGAACACTGGGCACAAGAGAAATATACTATACACCCTGGATGTGATGCCAGTTCATTGCAGGGCACAATGCACACACAATCACATGCACAGTAACATCTAGGTGCAATTTACTGTTGAATAGCTAATCCACCTACCAAGATGTTTTTGTTGGAAACTGGAGAACCTGGAGAAAACCCACAAGGGCATAAGGAGAAGGTGCAAAACCCCACGCTGACAGTAAAACAAGCTCACGATCAAGGCCTTTACATGTCAGGCAGCAACACTTGCCCAAAATTTATAATCTGTTTTTTGTTATAATTAAAAATAATGTGATAAGCCTCCAGATAGAAGGTACTTGTACTATCCATAAATTATCTAGTATACCAGTTATCAATTAAGGGTTGCAATGCAGCTGGAACCAATCCCAGCTGACTTCGGGTGAGAGGCAAGGCAGCATACACCGTAGGCAGGGCGTTAATCTATCGCAGGGTTAACACAGAGACAAACAACCAATCACACACATTTACACTCACACCAATGGGACATTTAGAGTAGCCAGCTGGCCAAATCTTCATATCTCTGGGCTGGGGGAGGAAACTGGAGCACCCAGAGGAAACCCGCACAGGGAGAACATGCAAAGGTCTCAGTCTGCTGGCAGGTTCGAACCCAGAACCTTCTTTTTGTGAGGCAACAGTTCTCAAAACTATCCTAAATAGATCATTTTCTGTTCCACATCAGGTATTAAGCTGTCACATCTACTTAAGCATCAAAGCACTTTTGAGGAAATTAAGATTAAATGCATTACACAATCATTTCCAGAAAAACATGGAATAAACTAGAGTGTGCATACCCCCAAGACTAGGCAGAGTAGACAGCTCTATAAGGCAGTTTACACACAGCCTGATGTATCCTGCTACTTTTGATAAGTTTTCACTGTTGTCTTTTTCACCACACTTTTCAATACAATATGCCATTTTGAACACAGCTGATATTCCTGCACGGAAGAACTTTTCAACTCACACATCGACTTGTCAACCGGAATTCTTTCACTCCCTAAGCGAATACACCTGTGTCTAATTAACAAGTTACTTAGCAGATGCTTCTCATTTGGGAACAAACTAGATATATTGATGCAACGTGAAAGCCAGGAGTGGAGGCAAAAGCCAAATTGGTGCACATAATCTTAAAACTTTGGCTCTTGTATAGATAAGTAGGAAAGTCTATGGGACCAAGTTACAAAAGCATACAACCACTACCAAAAACCTTTATTTTACACAGTGTATTTGAAATATATTATATATGTTATGTTGTACATTTTTAGATGTACATTTAATAGAACATGGAAATTACACACGCACCAAGACTTTGCAGCACTACAATAGAGCCTGTAATGTTTCCTGGTGCTGAGATGCTGCAATCTATTTCTGAAACGATAGCCCCATTTCTCCTTTGGGTTTTCTTTAGAAAATGTGCAGCCCTATTAAAAGTCTCTGGAGGGTGCCTTAGTCAATACATTTTTTTCCAATATCAACAAAATGATGAATGCAGCACTCTTCAAAGCACCAACACATAGGGGACATTGAGAACCACAGGCGTCATGTTTTTATTTGCTAACAAAACTCATATTAAAAAGGATCTAATGTAGCTGTTAATGGCGTCAGTGGCGAAAAGCTACTTTGTACCAATGACTAGCTAGGCATGTATGATATTGATGACCCTTTTCCACTGAAAACCTGATGTAAACTGGAACCGTGTTGTGTCTTTCCACAACAAAAGATGCTGCTGTTCTGAAATGCTCAGAACCGTGACTTCAGTGGCCTGGGGGCAATGTCTAGTTTTTTGCTTGTTTGTTTGTTTGTTTTTGTTTTTCATTTATCTACTAACAGCCAGAGCAACTTGAAGTAATATATAAGACTTAGGATAAATCTTGATAAAGATGTGGGCAGTTCCAGGGTTTTGGTAGAAACACCCATTAAAGGTACAACTGCAACATACTGAAATCGAGCTATAGTGTTTATAGTTAAAAAAAATCTACTCTAAGCACTTTCCCACTCAGAATAAAAAGTTAAAGTAGTAAAAGCATCTATCCATAGCTGTAGTGTAAGCTGAGGACCCACCACATTTTGAAAGCATCTTATTTATAATAAGTTGTGGCACAAACTGATCCAAATTCTTTTAAAAAATCATCTAAACCATGTTCATGGTGTTAGTTTATTATTACATGGTGTAATAAAATGTCCCCTCTATGATAGATCTCTTGCATCCAGGTGGCTGTAAATTCACAGGTGCAAATAAGTTTCTAGCACCATTCCTTTCCTGTGAACCAGGTCACACATCACGCACAGCAATGTGATTGCATGAGTTTACAGAAATGTATTATAATATTACATAATGATTTGAAAAATGTATACTTCTAAAGCATGCATTATTCTGTGATTGCTTGAAATGTGGTGTGGATGTAAATGTTGGTTAAAATGGAAGCGTATCTTTTCTGTGTTGATACGGTTGATTCTTTAGGAACACATTAGAAACACCCATGCTTGTATCTCTAATGTTGCTCATACTGAATGACTGTGTCTATTTGCATTTTTGTGTATACAGAAATGTAGGTTTTTTCGAAGTTTCCTTATACAGGGTGTCCCAAAGGTCTCAATACATCGGGGAAATTACACTTTTTAGCAAAATGTAACTTTATTTACAAAATGTGGTCTTCATGATTGCCGTTTTTTTCACACAGTTGTCTCTCTCATTCATGATGAACTTGTGTTAACACATCTGATGTTATGCATGCAGTTGCACTTCAAATGCATTCCTTTAAATGATCTTTGTGCTGTAGATATGAGAATGAATTCAATACATTATTCTTTTGTCAAAAGCATTCTTAAAGGCTATCTAGGCAGTGGTGGCTCAGTGATTAAAGCTACTGGTTACTGATTTGGAGTTCAAACCTCAGTATTACCAAACTGCAACTGATGGGCAAGACTCCTAACCCTCTCTCCTGCAAGGATGCTGTATCAAAGCTGACCCTTAGCTTCCTCTTTGTTAAGAAGAGACTTTCACTGTTGTGTAATGTTTATGTGACAAACATTGGCATATTTTTTGTTAAAAGTGACAGTGTGGTAATGTGAATGACCTATTGAGAGAATTATAAAAAATAAAAAATAAACTCTTTAAAACTTTAAGTTTTTTATTCTATCCACTCTTAATTTATGGCCTTTTATTTCTGGAAAGAGATGATGCCCGCTATTTAAAGACCCATGCGAATGTCATTCATTTTCTTGCTCTAGTTTCCCATTAAACTCCTCCCTGTTTCACAAATCTCTTCTCCTCCTAGCTGATGTATAATGTTAGTCCCCTTTTAGCTTTTCTTGCAGCATATACATCCACACTAAGATCTATGCTTAATGAGCTCAGAGACGTAATGTGCCTTTGTGGCTTTACAGTGGCCATCTGTTTTTCCTGGTTTCATGGTTTTATTTTGTAAAGGAATAGAATGATGCAGACTAAAACATTTCCTCACTGTTCCATAGCTATACAGAAACCTACTTTCTACTGCAATTGTTGAAATCTATCTCCATTCCTTTCAAGATTGTAAAATGCACAAAAGCTGCAGGCTATTCCTGTTGATATTGCCTATATATTTTTCCCTTGTCTCCTTCAGGGAAAGGAAGATTCTTCAGGTTTCGCCTTCCTTCCCTGAACCTGTTAGGTTCCAGCAAACAGTCTCTGCCCCAGGAAGACCCTGACACAGTGATGGTGGACTCTCCAAGAGCCAGCAATGTCTCTGTGCCATTAAGGGACTTCCAGTCTCCAACTAAGGACAGCTGCGGTCCTGCTGATGCCAACGACACACAGGCCCTTATCAGCTCCAGTCCCCACTCATCCCCGATCAGTGTGTCCGGACCCCTTGACCACTCATCCCCTAAACAACTGTGGGACCGTCCGAGCATGTCTCAGGCCCAATCCACTACCTGCCTGGCGCAGTCCATCTCCAGAGACAGTGTGTGTAGCAGAAGACGGGCCTCATCCGTGCATGATATTGAAGGCCTCAGCTCCAACTCCAAACGCCTGCTGAGGGATCGGCATACTAGGGAAGGTAAATAAACCCACAGACTTATTTATTTTGTGCTGCAAGAAGGGTTTTGTGGTGAGGCTTGTCTTGCGAGACATAGAGTTAAGACCCTGAACAGAAAGGCCTGTAATTGGCAAGTCAGATTTTGTTCCCAAAGCAACATAAGCCTCTAAATAATAATGTTTGCAAGTGTGCAGTCTGAATATCACTTTTTCTTCTAGCTTTGTACATAATGTATGTGCTCAGAAATGTAAAAACCATTCAAAACATGAACTTTGTACACATAGCATGTGGGATTACTATCATATGTCAGAGCATAAGGGACTTATGTAGACGTATTGGCAGCATTTAGTTAATTTAGTCTACAAATTATTGATAAACTGCCCTGAAATATTGTTTCTCAGATAGTGATAATATAATAAAACTATAAAACTAACCCTAAGCATGACCAACTGGTAATGTGAACTTCAGCATTCATTACTCTGTTCGCTGATCAATGTTCACCTGCGTTTCTGACCATGGCCGCAGTGTGAAAGGTAATAGTGAGTTCTGATTGAATGCTTTACAGTCTTTGACTATTTGCTGCACTTTTATAAAGGTCAGTAACTGTCTGATTCCTTCATGTTGTATAACTTCTTGTAGTGATAGCCTCAAAGCACCATAAATTTTCTTAACATCTAATATCAGATCCTACTCTACTAGTGAATTTATAACAAAAAGTGTCCAGGGAATCATTGCTTCTGCCTGATATTACTTCTCAAAACATCAATCCTCAGGTGTATCCTTCATAAAGTAATGACAAGACAGTATGTGGAATGATGCGGAGTCCCAAGGGTCTGGCTGTGGTCAGACTTTGATTTAGAGTTTAGTGCAGGAGACGTCTTGGTGTGTGAGGTTTAACTTGACTCATAAAAGAACATTTGCTCCTAGCCTGGACTGACTGGAAAAGGCCCTTCCCTCTGTCATTTCCTTGCATGAAACTGATTTGACATTATAAGGTCTGACAGGAAATCAATCCTATATTTGAATGCTGTATTTCTGCTCCTTACGAATCTGTTGTCAGAAGCATACATATCACTTTGAAGCATGTATGAATGAAGCCTGTTTCTGACACTTTGCTGTGTAGTAAGTGTACCATTTCAGTCTTTCACACTTCAAAATCATGTCATTATTTACTGCTGTATGCTTTTGTTCAAAGTTAAAGTCCCAGTAAAACATTCATTAGGTACCAATCAGCCTGTACAGCCTGCCTTTTAAGAGAACATAACCTTCTAATGAGTTACATTTCAGTGCTTTTTAAGGGTGAGTCTAATTGCCATGCTCTTAACTAGTTTCTGCATCTTTTCATCATCAGGTCCTTTTAACCATCTCAAATCCAGCCTGCTGGGCTCTACCTCAGACTCCAACCTGAACAAGTACACTACAATTAACAAGATCCCCCTCATTGCACTTAACTTCTCTGAAACCAACAACGACAAAAGAGCCCCCTCGCCTCCTGCGTCTGAGAAGACCATCATCGCTCCAAAAGTTAAAGACCGCACACACAATGTCACTGAGAAAGTCACCCAGGTGAGATCCATGCTGCTGTGGTACACTAGGTAACCTATCTGTTGCATTGCAGTATTGATGTATGGCACAATTTTAGCTTTGATGAGTTCTTTGCATACAGATGTGGAAATTAGAATAATAAATTGCATATAAATTTCCCCCTTTTGTTTCTTGGCTTTATGTACATTTATGAGATGTTCACAGTATACTGCACAATGCATGTAATCATGCAGATGCAGGTCACAAGTTTCAGTTATTGTTCACATAAAACATCAGATTGGAAGAAAAGTGTGATCCCTCTGACTTTAACTGTGGCATAGTTGTTGTTGCCAGATGAGCTGGTTTCAAGGTTTCAGAAACTGCTGAATAGTATCTAGAGTTTTTAGGTGGGAAAAAAACAAAAACAAAATCACTGAGGGAGCGAGAAAAACTGTGGCAGATTCTCCAAGATGCTCAGTAAAACATAACAGCTCATTTCCTTCCTTATGAAACTATACATATTGAACCTGGGACTACAATTAAAAAAAAAAAGCAAAGGGTCGTCACACCAAATACTGACTAGTTTTTTACTGTATATTGCACATCGTACTTTTCTTTTTAGCGGAAAGATTTAATTTCATTATTCTTGAAGTCATCTTTACTTTACACAGCATTTCTTTGCATGTACCTAAGACTTTTGCACAGTACAATATATATATATATATATATATATATATATATATATATATATACATACATACACACATACACAGTGAGCCAAAAAATGTATACACACTTCAGGAATACTTCTACACATAAATGTCTGGAAGCTAATGGCCACCGCTTGTATTAATCTAGTGATGTCTGAATAAATTTTATATTAAAATATTTATACAAATTATTCTTTTCCTGAAGTGTGTATACATTTGTTAGGCTGACTCTAAGAGTCAAATTCAAATCTTTTCAAGTAAAATGAACTTTGCATCAGAGAGTTTCAATGAGCAAAACAGGCAGCTGATATTTATTTTATATTTTTATGAATTTATCTGTTTAAAATTTGAAAAAATCCTGGCTTTAAACGTAGCTACAAAAGAGTGGAAAGTGAATAAAAAAAGTCATAAGCAGTAAACAATGTAGGCTACATACCGTCACCTTGAGTTAATGCACCTTGAGTCTGAGTGTTTATTCGGTACCATTGGTATATTATTCTTATACTGAATAAGTATTAACGTTCATTTGGTTGCCATGAGCACTTGATAATATTCTCATGCTGTGACAGATTATCTGATAAATGACACTAATGCTGTAATTAGTGAACTGCTATTTAATTAAGCCTAGTTAAGAAAAAGTTCTGTAGTAGTTCTGATTAAAATGCTGCAAGTAAATATTTTAAATAAATATCTTTTTTAACTAATTGAATAATCAAGGAAATATTATTCAATGAATACCCTAAAAATAACAAATAAAAAAATCTAATAAAATCATAATCAGCAATAATCAGTAGTTGTAGCCCTAAATAAAGAACAATATTCTACGCCATACATGGTCTCAAGTGAAATCAAAGCTAATTTTACAGTCACCAAATCATGGCCTCTAGTGCAAAAAATTGGAAATTTTGCCATTATTTTGTCTTTAAATCAGAAAAGGGGAACAACATCGCAGCACAGTGCAAGTTCTGCCTTCCAGATATGAAAATGTCATTATCATCCACATATTTGGTATTGAGGTAATCCAGAAGTAACGGAAAGTAATCAGTCACATTACTTTATTTTTGTCATATTTAGATTAAGTTACTGACTACATTTTTAACTGACATTTAATCACAGCTTTTATGCATCTTGGCATGCTCTCCACCAGCAGTCTTTCCCATTGCTCTTGGGTGACTTTATGCCACTCCTGGTGCAAAAATTCAATCCGCTCAGCTTTGTTTGATGGCTTGTAACCATCCATCCTTCCTCTTGATTACATTTCAGAGGTTTTCAGTGGGGTTCAGATCTTGAGATTGAACTGGCCATGACAGGGTCTTGATCTTGTGGTCCTCCGTCCACACTTTTATTGACCTGGCTGTGGAGCAATGGAGCATTGTCCTGCTGGAAAACTCAATCCAAGTTGGGGAACATTGTCAAAGCAGAAAGACCAGTTTTCATCCAGGACAACCTTGTACATGGCTTGATTCATGCGTCCTTCACAAACAAAAACCCTATTCAAGGCTTGCTGATTCAACACCAGACCAACAATGATTTTCCAATGAATTTCACAGAGGGTGTTTGACACTGCAGCTCATAGGCCTTTCCAGGCTTCCGTCTAACTATTAGACGACCAGGTGATGGGAAAAGATGAAAATTGGACTCATCAGAGAAGATGACCTTACTCCAGTCATCTATGGTCCAGTGCTTATGCGATTTAACAAATCTCAGCTTTGCCCTTCTATGCGTCTCATTGATGAAGCGCTTTTTTCTAACTTTGCATGACTTCAATCCCACCCAAATGAGCCTGTTTCCAGCTGTCCTTACCATGCACTGATCCCCAGCTGCCATTTGCCATTGTTTTTGTAGGTCATTTGAGGTCATCCTACAGTTGTTGAGTGGCATTCGAAGTAGTTGATGATGCTCACTGTATCCCTCTGCTAGTAAAAGCAGAATTGAACCCTTGTTTTTCGCACTCAAAACTTTTCTTTTTAACTCTTTTGTCATTATGAATAGATATTTTTGTTTTCCAATTAAATTATACTAGCACTATTTTTGCCAAACCGGCCCTTTCGCAAGAGGATAGTGATGGCCACAGCAGTGATTTTTATACTTTTCCTTGTTAAAAAAGATTTAATTCATAAGACTTAATCAGTACCCCAATAAGTAATATTGGTTGTAATTCCACCACAGACACTGGAATGGCTGCCATACACAGAGATGCTGATTTAAATAGTCTAGAGAATTACATTGAGAAATTATATAGAGAAAAAATGACATAGAGAATTACATAGAGAAAAAATTTTAATAGTATGTTATTTTTTGCCAGAGTGACAAATATGGTTAACAGAACCATGCACCAATGCAATAGAAAAAATCATCTGTCAACATTCAGGGAAATTACCATGCTGCATTGAAATGTTTAGGGATTTTGTCATGTCAGACAAGCGTAAGCATAAAATGAAGTAATGGTTGTGTAAAAATAAATGTTTTTCATATTTCCAGTGTTCAGAAAAGGAAAATGCTACAATAAGATGGACTTAAAACTAGGATAATCAATGTAAGTTAATAAAGCAGTACTTTCAAGTTCATACTTCCTGAGTGATTCTCTTAATATTAACACTACTATAGCACAATAAATAGGCCAATAGTGTCATGATCTGTCCCTCGCTGCACGCACAACATGCTTTGTGAACTCCTTTGTTAACTTTGGAATCCCGATTATATCCTATATATACACACTTCTGCATTATTATGTAACTCATACTATGGACTACATTTCCCTGTTTACTCCCAGCCAAGAGGGCCAACACACACGCCTCGGCCCTGTATCACGTGACTGTCAATTGGATGCAGCTACATCCAATTCATGCACACTCATGCTGCGTTTAAAAGGACTCTGTTTCACAATGACTTTGCGAAGCATTAGTCTAGCATGCGTCATACTATTGCCAAGCCTTGTATTTCCCATGTTTGCATTTCTGGTTTTTGATCTTTGCTTCTGTGTTTTGGATATTTGGCTCTGTCTTTGCCCGGTCCACTCTGTTTGCTAATCGCATAAACTTTTGCCTGTTTTTTGACCACGACTGCCTCAGTGTGTCTATAAACACATTCTGCTTTTACTGCCGTCTCCTAAACTGCGCATGTGTCCAGACAATCCCTGTCTACGTGACAAACGTGACAGCTAGTCAATAGGCAGCTACCTGGTTCATATGAATTTGGGGTTTGCCTGCAGCCCACATTGTTTGAAGACAGCACCCCCCTTGAAATGAAAATGGAATACAAAAGTCACATCACTCTTGTTCAGGATCTTTGATTACTGAATAGGTTACTGAATATTGTTATGCATGCAATGTGTTCAAATTAACATATTTGAATGTTTGAGTACAATGAAAATAACAACTCAGTTACTTTGTCTTTCTTTAAGGTATGAGTACAGTTACAGTAGCTAGCTCAGTCACTAAAACAAATCTGCCAACTTTGTCATACAGAATAAATAAATAATAACCAAAGATTCCCTCCAAATATTTATAATTAAAGCTACAGTTTCAGAACTGTTTCAGAAATGGCCAGAGAAACAGACAGACTAAACCGCAGTGGTCAACTTCCTGTTCTGTAACATTGTTGGTATAAAAATACAGTTCATATGGCTTCCAAAGTAAATACAAAAGTAAATTAATCATAGTAACAGCCAAATTAGCATTTTTTTGTATCTGTTCATCTTCTTGAAGTTTTCTCTGGCAATGTAAAATAAATATCACATAACACAACATAACTGTCAGATACCGTTTACCTATTGAAAACAAATATAAGCTTATTTTATCGTATTTGTATCATATGTAGTGTTTAGTAATGAAAGTGGACAGCTGAGAAATAACTATCAGAAGTCACTTACAATTGTTTTTCCCTCCTGTCATTGTAAATTGTCAACTCTTACAGAGAATTATTAACTTCAAGCTCCATTGTTACTTTTTTTACTGTAGACAATTGTTCAGTTAAGAAATCTCTAGCGTCTTTCTTCCATTATTCAACATCCATCTCACTCTCCCTACCCTCTCTCTCTCTCTCTCTCTCTCTCTCTCTCTCTCTCTCTCTCTCTCTCTCTCTCTCTATCTCTCTCTCTCTCTCTCTCTGGCACTGCAATGCATCAAAAGACCATCTGAGCATGAAGATGGATTTCCTCCTGCTGTGCACAAATATATGCCCCAATATTGGCAGAACAGAATTCAATAGTACTGTGGCAGCCTTAAAGTGTTAGCACACTGATTCCTTCTCTTTTTTTTGGGGGGGTTGAAGTGCTGAAAGTGTACTCCTGTTAAACCATAATCATTCTGTAGACTGAAGGGCATCAGCTGGCATCCCCTCTCCTATGTATCACTTTTGTAAACAGCTGTAGGTGGAAATGAGAAACGCATATGTAGAAACATATCCAGCAAAACAGAAGTTTACTCCAAGGAAGCTCAGGCAACGGTTATTCCTCAAGTCATCTGGCTTGGCATTTGATTCAGTCATT
The DNA here is from genome assembly GCA_030068235.1 of Notoglanidium macrostoma. Lineage (NCBI taxonomy): Eukaryota > Metazoa > Chordata > Actinopteri > Siluriformes > Auchenoglanididae > Notoglanidium > Notoglanidium macrostoma. The sequence continues at coordinate 16,439,582 of JAQQZR010000035.1, read as the reverse complement.
TGGCTTGTCAGCTTTGACTGATTCTCACATTACCTTACTATGACCATCTGCATGTGTTGGAGGCAGATAAAAGAAAACAGCTCTATTTATCACCCCTTACTGAATGAGAATAAAAGAGTGCTGAGGAGGCAACAAAAAACAAGCTCTCCTCATGTTGGCATAATAATTAATGATGTATTAATCAGGATAAGATGCCTCATTTGCTGTTTGTCAGTGGCAATTTGTGCATGTGTTGCTGTGTGTAAGTATTTACGCTTTAGGTTTAGTCGCAGTCACACACTCTCTTTTTTACAGTCAGTTTTACACAGCATGAGTTTGAAACTTTGTGGGTTTGAAAATTTAACAACTGCTCCCATGCTGACCTTGTAAAAGATGAATGTTGAGACAGGGAAAAAGTAGTCCAAATCTTAGTGCCCTGGAGACAACATGAAATTTATGCTTATCTAGCAAAAAAATACAATCTCAGCCTTCCCATCATGAAGAAACCACAGAATCATCCTCCTGCTGTCATGTTAGTGCATTGTCAGCCTTCATTTTAAAAATGATTATCATACATCTGTGGCCTGCTACCTAAAGTGAAGGATGTGCCAACTCTGGAACACACAAGTCACAATCAAGTCCAGTCAAATCAGTGTTTTCCTAACTTTACAACATTTAACCTGGTGGTTGTGGTATCTCATTGTACAATTATGGGTCTAAATAATTACTATCTAATAACCAAGCAGTTAATATTGTAATCACAAACCCCCCACCAGAGCCAAATTTCACTCCAGCTTCACTTTCTGTCAGGTTTATGATTTTATTTTATTTTTTCTACTGTATACCCTTGAGCAAGAAACCTAGCTCACTCCTGCAATAACCTGACATGGGCAGCTAGGACGCTTCCTCTTCTCAACATTCTGCACAACCTAAATGAGTTTGGACAGGAAAAGGAGATTAATGTTTTGCTCTGTGGCTCCTTCAGACAGTGTAACAGTGAAATTTGGTAGACAGCTTGTCAGCAGTAATGAGATGATAAAAAAAATTCCTGCTGCAATATAAATCTTATCCAACGCTCAACACTGGTGCACAAGATAGCAGTTTAAAAATACAATGGCAGTCTTAAATAGAAAAGATAGCAGTGGTACTATCCTTTATTCATCAACATCAATGTTTCTTACAATCATATCAGGGAATAAAATGAGGGCAGAATCTGATGATAGTAGTGGGAGAGCGCTGTCCACATTCCAAACTCACCCATGAATGTTCAGCTGCTGACTGTGAAGACTATAGTGTAAGATTTTACATTATTTTATAAAATTCATCCTCATCAAACCATTCAGTGAGCCCTTGTGCAATGTGGATGGGGCATTGTCGTCCTTACCAAGTGCAATCAAGATAGAAAATTTCATCATAGGATAAAGGTGATCAGTGAGAATAACTTGGTTTGCCTCTACCAAATCAGCATAAAAGAGTCAATGGTTATAATTTTGATAAAGTTATTAAAGGTCTACTACATAGGATTCAACCAACTAAATGCTCCTTCCTTACCCCTCCTGTTCCAAGCGTGTATTAGAACGTATGGTGGCTGTCAGGTGCCTGTTGCATACTTTCAAATACTTATATTCACACTCCCTTGCTTTTTCTATGCTAAATAAGTATGATCCTCAATTTCCTTCCTTATGGATTCACGCTGACACTTATAAAAATGAGAAACGTGGACGGTGCTCTCTAGAGGTTTGTCCGTTCTGTGCTCCTGAAGCGGTGCAGCATGGAGATATGTAGATATAAAAGGCTCGTTCTAAGCTTACTAAAACATAATGATTTGTAATTACAGGTAATTATGCACTAATGAATATTATATTTAATTTCAGCTAATAGATCCGCCTAAATCCTACAAAACAACCTTTAAGTTTATATATAAAGTTTATAATTTTTTTAATTTAAAAAGTTAAATGGTCACACAGAGTATAGACTAACACACAGACTAGACCTGTAATGTTGGAAGAAAAAAAACAAAGTACTAGCCTGTTATTGTAAGGATTTGGTGGGGAGACCACACAGAGCAGTATACTTTGGGCATGTCAATCTCTGCTCCCAGCACCTAGTAGTCCATTTGCATTTCCTTGTATTTGAAATAATAACCTATAACTTTTCCAAATCCTCCGAAGACTTTATAATGGCATTTCAGTGATGGGTTTCTTGTTTCCGCATATACCTATTATCTGAATATTTTTTTCTGATATCATTGTTTAGTCTAAATCTCCTTTTTTATGACTTCAAATAAGTGGTACTTAAATGTAATCTTGCTGTCAGTTTTTTTGGCTTGGGAGCCACTATAACTAAAAGGAACTTCATTGGTTTGTTCATTTGTTCCTTTGTTTGTTCATCCATTTGTTCATGTGTTCATTCATTTATCTTCAACATCTTCCTTTATCCTGGTCAATCACAAGGAAGCCATGTGAACACACAGTGACACACTCATTTACATCTAGGGGCTTCAGTTGAATTTCAGTTGTATTGGAATCAGCATCAGTTTTATTAGAATATGCAAACTGTGTACGTAAACCACATAATTTGTTTCCCATTGTCAGTCAGCTTGCACAGTTTGCAGTTTGCATGTCGCCACACATCTGGCCTTAATAAAGAACTGAATTTCACAATCTTATTTTTCATTCAAAATATAATGTATTTTTTGTTTTGTTTTTCCTCTGTCCAGGTGTTGTCACTAGGTGCAGATGTATTACCAGAGTACAAGCTCCAGGCTCCGCGCATAGACAAATTCACCATCCTACACTACAGTCCGTTTAAAGCTATGTGGGACTGGCTCATTCTGCTCCTTGTCATTTACACAGCCATCTTCACCCCATATTCTGCCGCCTTCCTGCTGAACGATCGTGAGGAACAGAAGAGGAGATTGTGTGGCTACTCCTGCAGTCCCCTTAACGTTGTCGACTTAATGGTGGACATCATGTTCATCATCGACATCCTTATCAACTTTCGTACAACTTATGTAAATGCCAACGAGGAGGTAGTGAGTCACCCAGGGAAGATCGCTGTGCACTATTTTAAGGGCTGGTTTCTCATAGACATGGTGGCTGCCATTCCCTTTGACCTGCTCATCTTTGGATCAGGGTCAGATGAAGTAAGTGATCAGCTACATTACAATTCTCTCACTGATAATGATATCATTATTTAGATATTTATTTCTTACATTTATTACTCTTTAAGGCATTATGTGTGCATTAGGGATCAGAGCATGTGCCATTAATATTGATTTAAAATAAACTGACTGCTATTGCAGCTTAATGCATCTCTTTTAGTCAATGAGGGTTTTTTTTTATCATGCTCTAAAGCAATGTTTTTCTTATTTTCTGCCTTAATGGTTTGCAGTATGTTAGTGCATTTATTTAGATGACATCAAATGGCGATCAGGAAGTCAGCATGACAAGTTGCTTGTGCACTTTATAGGTCACAAGTAAGCCAGCCTGCACGCTGGCTTGTTTAGTTCTGTGAGGATATTTCAGCAGTCAGTCACAATGGCATAATCATAATTGTTCATTATAGCCACCCCATACAGATGTTTTATATTTACTAACCATCATGTTTGATATTCACTAACGAATTGATAATATAGAGGACTAAAATGCAAGCCCAACTTTTATGTAATCTACATGTCACAAGTGCGTTCTCTGTAGCACATTTATTTGAATGGTAACTACACTGAGCCTTTAATAATCCTTGCTTGAGCCTTTTAAAAGGCAATACTGATGTTGACTTTGTCTTTAAAAGAAGGAAAAAAGAATGGCTTCAGTCAGTCGTTTTAATCCTTATCTTGCACGTTATTAGTCTGTCTTTATTAATCACCACATTACTAAATGTCTTTAATGAAGTCCATATGCCAGTCAAATAAGGATTTACATGACCCCAAATTAAAGAAACCAATGCTGCAATTAAATCACAGTGTATTTTAAAAGCCTGTAACTTAGCAAAAGAGATGAAAAGAAAAAGAAATTGATAATCCTACTACATGGAAGATGTCCATAAATTAATAAATGTGTTGCTAGTAAGATATGTTCAAAGCATTTACAGTACGTTTACCTTTTTTTCTTTTTTTTCTTTTCCTTCTTTCATGTAAAGACAAAATAACAAAAACATAAGTTGTTAAAAACTTTTCCCATTACTCCTCCAGCACTGTTTTATAAAACATTGCAACATTATAAAGCATTATAAAGCCCAAAGTAGTGAAGAATTTTACTGTCAGTGCAAAGCCCTGATACTTACTATACACGATGCATGCCAAAGGCATGATACTTTCAGTTTCTTAGACAGATTGTTTTGTCTTTCTGTGTCAGCTAGGCAGAGAAAGAATGGTAATTGGAGTCTACTTGAATGTGTTTACTTTATTGATTAGCCCTGAGGAAAGTAATGAGGTATGTGGGGACTGTGAGATGTAATGCATTCATTCTGTTACAAGAGGCAGATAATAGAGAAATGACCAGGTGCTGATATCCCACCCATCAAATTTCCTTATACATAGTGGATTCAAACTTCCACTTGCAATGCTGTGCAAAGCTGCTTCTTCTCCTGCAATCCACAGAATAGGCAAACGGCCTGCATAGTGGCTATCATGTATTGAGTGAAAGGCTCAAGCTACTAAAATGTACTGTTTGTTGATTTTCCATTATATTTTAGTTGTATTTATTGAATAGCAATACCTGTAACCCTACTCCAAGAGTGATATAGGTAAGCATATTGTAACCAAAAGAAACATTCTTCTCCAGTGATTATATTGTACAGGATATTGTGCTGTTGTAACCTCCTCCCATTAATGAAATGGACTCAAATGACAAATCTAAAATGTCAGGAAAGTCCATTCTTGCTGGACTGGTTTGTGTTTGTCTGCTTTGTGTATGTTTTTATGCCTGTGGTTGGGCAGATGGGGCTGTTTTGCAGTCTGTGGTCATTGCGTTGCGTGTTTTGTATAGTACAGAGAGACAGATGGCAGGTGGCCTCAGGACACGTCTCATTTACAGGATTTACATGAAGTGATTTTAGGTTTTCAGAATTCTCCTAAACCTTATTTGACATTGCTTCCCAACACTGTTTCTTTTTTCTGAAAGCATATATAGCTTATCTGTTCATATCTGCTTTGTTTATATGATCTATTTAAAGCGATTATTTTTTTTTTACACTTTTACAAGCACTACCATTTTTAATAATGTGTTTAACTGTATTTGTTAAGATTTTTTTAATACTCTAACTCATGAAAGGTTACAAAGACAATGCAAAAAGCAAACATGAAATACAGAAAGTCAACAGAGTTATTCAGAAGCTGTAGTCGTTCACAAAACCCCTAGTCTGTAGCTCACACTGCTAAGCAGCATGGTTATCACTGTGCTGTAGAGCAATGGAGGGATCCTTTAAATCTATGTGTGTGTTGGTTTATGTGCTCATCTTAAACTATACTGAAATTTGCGAACTAAACCTAGGTTTTGCACTTTCGGCTTATTGAAATGGACAACTCTACTAGTACTTAAGATGAGACAATATAATAACTTATTGATCCCAATGGGAAATTAGAAGAAATTGTTCCAGAAGTATACTTAAAAGACAATGCACAAATACATGTAAGAAATAAAGTAAGAATAAACCAAAGATAAAATAAGATGAAGTAAAATAAAAATTGAAAAATAAAGTTTAAAGGAAAAAATAACATGCATAAAAAAATATATAATGTAAATAGCAAACCTATATAGTATGTATCATATATATCTATAGCTATGCTAAGGTGCAAGCAGTACAGTATGTTATATTGTGTTGAAGTTCTATACAGTCTAATGGTTATGTTTACAGTATTATCAATAGATGAAACAGTTATACACAGATGAGATATTATTCGCCAGTGAGGTAGTTACAGTGGCCGTAGTATGTCCGTTGCATATTATGCATAGATGTACAGATGATGCATGGATAAAAAGATGGATTAGAGTGCAGAGTTGTACAATCTGATTGCTGCCAGGAGAAATTAATTGCGAAAACATTCCTTCCTGCAGCGAGGAAGGAGCAACCTGAAACTCAGTGTACTCCTCTGTTCCTGTAGTGTTTTTGGAGTGGGTGACACCTTTGCCAGCAGATGTTACAATGTTAATTACAATGTTATTATGTTCTTACCTCGGAAACGAATGAAGTCATAACAAACCACTGCATCAAATGTCAAATATTCATGTATTGTTGGCTGACAATGATGATTACGTGATCAGCAAATATAATCATGCTGAAAGTTCTTCTCATGTAAAGCTGCTGATGAGATTGTAACAGTTTATCACTATTACAGATGATGTCCAGCTGTAACTCTATGCAGAATTGTTGTGATATTCAGCTCTATGAGTGGCCTGCAGCTGCTAATGAGCTTATAATGGGTCCTTCGAAGATCATTTGTCTACTCATTTGCCTTCTCCCTCTTTTCAGCTCAGACTGAAGATTAAAACATTTTCATGGAGGCCTTTTGCCAACGCAGTGTCAACTTGAATGTGCAACTTTACTGGTGGACCCATCCTTTTAAATGAACTTTAAAAATACCCTCCACACTTATTCCCTCTGCAGAACCGCCATATAATTGGCAGGTAAATAAATGATCCTCTGCCAGGGGCCAGTTTAAAGTGTAGCAGGAGCCTGTTTCAGATGAGACAGAACACAGTGTAAACGCCAAGGGGCTCATTTGCAGGGTTTACAGAATGAGAGAAAGCCTTCCACAAATTAGAATGTATGTCTTTTCTTCGGTATTGCAATAGTACTGCCAAGTCGAAACTGTTGTGAGTTAAAAAGGTATGAAAGCATATTCCATTACTACTTTTTCAATGGCCAGAGCATTGGTGGATGTAGTGCTGGTCTCTAGTGGTAAAGCATATTGACAGCATTGTATAATGAGCCATAATTACATATAATTATGAAGCTCGTAATTAGTGAAACATTTGTTCAAAGGCATTACTGAGGGAATACAATACAGATATAGTCGTGTTAGGCAAATGAGTCTACAAAATGCAACCCTTCCAATTTGCCCATTTGCAGGGTGGTGGCTGGGGAAAACCATTCACATGATCAGGTGGTATTTTCTATTATCATATATAGTTTAGAAAATCACAGGCTTTCCTGAACTTAAGGATGATTCTCTTTTGCATAGTATATCTCACTCACAAGTAAAGTCATATGATTTTACTCCCAAAATTGAAAATGGAGAAATTTCCACTGCAAGACACCCTGCCCACCTTTACATTTATAAACTAATCTACTTATAGAAAAACATTACTTCCAAATTTTAAATAATTCCACATATACAACAGGAAATGAGTTCTCACTTTGATTATCAGCATCAATCACATCATTCTCTGTTTCATCACCTGTTTATTTCATCTCTCTGTTTGACTGCACAAATGCATCATGGTCAATTTGACAGCTGAATTGATTAAGTTTATGATATGGTATTTTGATAAGGCAAATAGCAATCCCACTACAAAGCATGTGATTCATTGCATGAGAAAAGCACAATTATCTAGCAAAGTTTTAGACAAACAGATCTGCCAGCAATTACAGCTGCATTTGTTGAACTGGTTCCTTACCCAATGTGAATTTTCTGGGCTGAACACAAAGCGAGACACGGTTTTCCAAGGTTGGAGTGGAAGAACTCAAGAAGCCCTGCACCTCAACCCCACTGAACACCTTTGGCATGAATTGAAACACTGACTGCACCCCAGGCCTACTTGCCTGACATCAGTGCCCTATCTCTTATAACCTTATATAATAAAGGTTAAAATACATCTGGAATTGTATGCACAAACTGGTGTGATATACAGAGTCAGCCAAAAAAATGTATACACACTTCAGGAACACTTCTACACATAAATGTCTGGAAGCTAATGGCCACCACTTTGAGCATCTCTTTTAATTGTAGAGGCCGATGGTAACTTGTATTAATCTTGTGATGTCTGAATAAATTTAATATAAAAATATTTATATACATTTTTCTTTTCCTGAAGTGTGTATACATTTTCTGGCTGACTCTGTACGTATAGTATATGTAGTAGTAAGTAAGTAGTAAGGGGAAAAAAAACAACTTAAAACCAGATTTTCCTCATTTATGGCTGTTTTCCAGAATTGAGCCCCAACAGCTGACAGGTTTTTCACAAGCATCAGAGGTTGTCTGAGATTTTCATTGTTTTTTTCCATAATTTAAAAGTGTGCAGAGTTAAGTTAAGTTAAGTACTGTGTAGGAGAATGGAAATTGATAACCCTGAACTTACTGTGGTGGTTACGCATTGTAGGCTTCAAGTAAGAAAGCAAGAATCTAGTTGGACTTTTCTATAAAGCTCTCTGATGTTAAAATCACTGATTTGAATTCAGTTTGATTGCATTGCAGCATTATAGGTTTATTTGTCAACATCACCGTTATGATTCTCTAAATTGGTATCTTATTTGTCTTTAGACAACTACCCTGATTGGCCTGCTGAAGACAGCTCGGCTGCTGAGACTAGTCCGGGTGGCCAGGAAGCTGGACCGCTACTCTGAGTATGGAGCAGCGGTGCTTATGCTCCTCATGTGCATCTTCGCACTTATTGCTCACTGGCTGGCCTGTATCTGGTATGCCATCGGCAACGTAGAGAAGCCTTATCTGGAGCACAAGATTGGCTGGCTGGATAACCTTGGAGTGTCTATCGGGAAACGTTACAACTACAGTGACCCCAACTCTGGACCCTCCATTAAGGACAAATATGTCACTGCGCTGTATTTCACATTCAGCAGTCTGACCAGCGTGGGCTTCGGCAACGTCTCACCAAATACCAACTCGGAGAAGATCTTTTCTATCTGTGTCATGCTTATTGGATGTGAGTATGAGCTGTTTTAAGTTTAATCATGGAGTGTAAATTCATTGTGATGTAAATTTATCAATGGAAAAAGACCACCAAGGCCACCGGCTCACCAGATATTATTTGGGTGTTTAACCATTCTCAGCACAGCAGTGGCACAGTAGTGTGTGTTTAGTGGTACAAGTATATCAAGTATACCAGTGTAACTGGGTTTTTTTTAAACACCTCAATAACACTACTGGGTTGAAAGAACCAAAGCAAAAATATCCAGGCGATAGCAGTGTTGTGATGAGATACTGACACTGATGAAGGCTAGAAGATTAATATTGATTGTGCAATGAAAATCAAGAGATATAATCTTTAACTGCACACCTAGAAGGTGACCAGTCTTGTAGGTGTGTCTTATAAAGGGGTTAAAACTTTGGACTGTATTCAAATTTGGTGACGCAAGTCCAAAATTTACATCAATATTTACATGGGGAAAAGTTACGGGTTTTCAGTGATGGGATTAAACACCTGCTTCACTCAATTTTCATTCATGCTGGAAGTTCATGCTTTCCAAGGTTGCCAAACGTTTCTCAAATACAAGTGTCCAAGATGAGGATTTCCAAAAGCGTCAAGACCACGGTCTCTAACCCCCCATTTCATTGATGGTGGTCCCTTTCTATTGATGGAGGAACTAAAGATAGGCTGAAAAATTATGGATAACAGCAGATGGTCTACAGTTAGTAATTGTATACCTATCGACCATCTATACTGTATGGCCAAAAGTATGACCATCACACAGATATGTGGGCCATCCCAAAAATGCTGCCCGAAAGTTGGAAATACACATTTGGCTAGAATGTGTGTGTATGCATGTTTGTACAGAACCTCACTGAACATCTTTGGGGTGAACTGGAACACCAACACATCAGGCCTTCTTGTCTACAATCAATGCCCAAGCTCACTAATGCTGTTCTGGGTGAAATCCCCACAGCCATGTGGCAAAAGCTAGTGGAAGTCCTTCACAGAAGAAGCTATTATAGCAGCAACGTGGGGACCTAGTCCAAATTAATCAAATGGTTTTGAAATAGGATGTTCAGAAAGCACATCTGATTGTGGTGATTGTGAGTTGTCCACATACTTTTGATCATATGCTGTATAACGTAATATTATTTTCGGCAAGTTTGCGCTAACCAAGTGAAATGAGACAGCTCTATTTGGCCTGCAGGCCTAGAGTTTAATGTGTGATTTGTGTAATAGATGTACAATACATTACTAAATGGCCAACAATTGTAGGTATCATTTAGATGTGCTTATTAAACTGGAAAATAATGCATTTTTATTCATTGTCTTATATTCATATGTATATTTGCATTCAAACTCTGTTATATCGTTGTCCTGGTTAGCCCTAATGTATGCCAGCATCTTTGGGAATGTATCTGCTATCATTCAGCGGCTCTACTCAGGAACAGCACGGTATCACACACAGATGCTGCGTGTGAAAGAGTTTATCCGCTTCCACCAGATCCCCAACCCACTAAGGCAGAGGCTGGAGGAGTATTTTCAGCATTCCTGGAACTACACCAATGGCATCGACATGAACATGGTGCGTTTTGTATGTTGGGGTTAGCCATTTAGTCTCAGCTCATGAATAACCTGTCTTTGTGTAGCCTAATGTATTTGATATTTGTCCTTATTAAGATTTTTAACAAAAGGGACACATTTGCAATCCACAGTGCTCATTGTGGATGATGTGGAACTTGTGAACTGCAATCGAGAGCAATTCTAAACTCATAAAAAACCTTTTTTTTTTTTCTAGTGATGTCAGCATTGTTGATGAGTTGCAAATCTGCTATAGGTTTTAATTTAGCTCCTCTAAAACATGTGAATAAACCAAGTGAAATGTGTTGTAAGTATGCATAATGAATGCAACACCTGTCTCTCTCCATTTTGCTTCATACGAAATGGAATGACCTCATCACGCGAGGATACAGGAGGTATTCTTAGCCATTCTCATTCTCCTCTCCACATCCACTCCGCTGCCTGTTGTGCAGACACTCCAGACCTTTCCTGCATAGAGCACTTTTCATCTTACTTTATATGTTACTTTCAATAAGAATTCCATTTCAGCTTTGCATCTGCTTTGATATTTTATGTAAAGGTCTTTTTAACCTGAAGATCTTGTTGCTTACACAAGGTGCTTGTGGAAAAAAAAGGAACAAACAATCCAGAATTTGTAAGCTTTAGCGGCTGCTAGCGAGTTGGCAGGTTATTTCTGTAGTTGTTGAATGTTTTTCTTTTTCTTTTTTCTTTCTTTTTTTTTTTTTTTATAGTTTGCATGTACATCTTTATCTTTCCTTATTTAGTTTGGTGGGATGTCTATTAGCACTATAATAATCTCAACAAAGTAAGATGCACACTACTTTGTTACTTTGAAAATTGTACCCTTTTTATAGGCTATGAAAAGGGTAAACCTGAAAACTGTTATATGTCTGGATATGTCAATATGTAACTATTGGATGTTCCATACAAAAAAGGAACTGTTGTGTGCAATGTAATACAAGACATATGTGCTTCTTTAATACTAATTTTGAAAACATTTTGCTTTTCCGAAAGCTCAACATTTCCTCTTTATTGTTCCTGTCTACTTCACTCATGTTTCCTATCTAGGTGTTAAAGGGCTTTCCTGAGTGCTTACAGGCAGATATCTGTCTCCATCTGAACCGGAGTCTACTGCAAGACTGTAAGGCCTTCCGTGGGGCTACAAAAGGCTGCTTACGTGCTCTGGCCATGCGCTTTAAGACGACCCACGCTCCACCTGGAGACACATTGGTTCACTCTGGAGACGTCCTTACAGCACTCTATTTCCTGTCTCGAGGTTCCATCGAGATCCTGAAGGATGATATTGTAGTGGCCATTCTAGGTACTTTTGCTTTTGAATTATTATTTTTTTAATCATATATATATA
>JAQQZR010000035.1:16403140-16425465 GCA_030068235.1 Notoglanidium macrostoma | reverse complement strand
ATGCTAACTTATCAGAATTAGTTATTTACTCTGTCAGCTAAAGTTTTAAGTTGATAATGCAGCTCCATTGTTGTGGTACTGTGAATAGACCCTTTCTAACTATACACCATGTACTCCCAATTCATTTAGAAAAGCATATTGTCATTTTGTGTCTATGATAGCATGTTCTCATATTGCTCTGTCATAGCTGAGGTCAATGGGTGTTCTGAAAAAGAGCACTTTTGGATTGTTTTACTTGTCTGGAGATGAAAGCAGGAATCTCATTGTTTCTAACCACTGATGGTACTGTCAATATTGATTTGTCCTGTCTCAGTTTTCTTATAATGCATAGGCTGAGAATAAGTGCAGTACATTTTAAATGGCTTTGGTTGCTGTTAATGTTAGTTTTGTGTACCCTGTTTATTTGCGTTAACCGATAACAATTAAACCGGACCTATTTGGCTTGGGACTGGTGTACAGTAAAAAGCATAAGAGCACATTATAGCAATGATGTTGACTAATCATTGTTTGTCTGATTATAAAAAGAATAGTTGAAAAGCAGGGTTAGAGTGGAGGGGCAAATAGACCTTTTCAACTAACCAAGAAAAAAAAACATCATTACTGTTGTTCCAGTATTTGGAGTCATAATATTAGTGATTATGTAAGCTTTTCTAGATTGTAGAAGTAATAATAATGATGATGATGATGATGATGATGATTATTGTTATTATTATTATTATTATTATTATTATTATTATTATTATCCTTTAAATGAAGTAATATCGCATTGCTGTGGATGTGTTCTATTTGTAGCAGTTATAGCTGCAGTGTTTCTTTTTTTTTGTTTTTTTTTGCATTATCATGCAAAAACTAATAATTATAAAATTATGCATTCGGTAAGTGCACTTTTAACAAATAGCTGTAATTTTGAATACATTTTAGTTTGGCTGGTCTTGATTTAATTACTGAGGTTTTGACATTTCAGTCATTTCTCTGCTGATTTAAGTCTAGTTAGTTTTCCTGGGTACTATAATTAAGACTACATCACAGGTAATGGCTCTGTCCCATATTTTAAGTAAAAGTAAAAGCTTGGACTAAATGTGCTGCCAAACATCCACAGTGCCTGTTCTAATGGAAATTTTGCATTAAAAGAACACTCTCTGATGCACACATTTTTCAGCATTCGTATGAACATGTACTCTATTTGTCTCATTTGATGTGTCATTTTGACATTTAAATAAAGCTAAATTTTCTGCCAGTGCAAAAGCAACTCCATGGCAGCTGTTTCTCAGCTGTTTGTCATACACACACACTATGTCCCAGTGAACAGCCATGTGCATGTCAACAAATGCAAACACTGTGGCTGAAGAATAGAGAACCTGCCATTTTAGGTTCTTTGTGGATGTAGTTTCTTGCTGTACAAAAGTAGTACATTGAGAGTGTGTTACCGTATTAAATAAATCCATAAAGCACATGAATGTTCAGGAGCTATACACATTACCAGTCAAATGTTTGGACAATAAATAGAATTGGATATCTCAAAGAAAGGTTTCTTCATTTATACTATTTTCAGCTATTTTAGAATAAGACATTAACATGATGAAATAACACATGGAATTATGCTGTGATCAAAAAAGTACGAAACTGTTCTATATTTTTCATTCTTAAAAGTATTCCTGATGAAGCTTCGCACTCAACCAACATCATAATGGTGCTTCATCCATTTTAAAGTTCCTAATAGGCCAAGCTCCTCACTGCAGCTCCTAATTTCTAAATGAAATCTACGTACTTGTTCGGGGAAACAAATGAATTTTAAGTCAAATTTACTTAAATTTGTACATGGGCTTCACTATTTCCATCTATCATAAAAACAATTTTCAGCCATAAGCTGTTAAACATCTCTGAGGTGAATTCCCTCACCTTGTGCCCAAGATTGGATCCATAGCAAACCTGTCCAGGATAAAGTGGTTACTGAAGATGAATGAATTTAGTGTCCAAACCTGATTGTACTGTATACAAAGTGGTCAATGGGAGCGAGAGAGAGAGAGAGAGAGAGAGAGAGAGAGAGAGAGAGAGAATGGGGATAACAATTTATTAGAAGGACTTAATATTTAGTCGAATTATCGAGTTGTTTATTCTATTCCCAAGAGCTATAAATGATACTGTTCTCAATTTGTGATCACTATTGACAGTTATAATTAGTAAGCATGTCACCTCATAATGTCGTAAGACTAAAGTCTGATCACATATAAAGACAATGCGTCATTAGTCACAGAATTGTGCCTGCCTTACAGCAAATGACCTTTCAAGCGATTATCTATGATTGTGCAAAGACAAGGGTTCTTGCAGCTTATTTGCATGAGCTAAGATTAAAGATAATATTAAAAATGGTTGATTTTATTGGAAAGTCAATATGGGGAAAAAGACTGACTTATGAAAGCTATGCTGACCAACTTGCACCAAACGATCGAGATGACGGGAGCGCCCCCCAACTCTAGCAAAACTCTCATGATTTTATTCCAACGTTAGAAATTTGCTACAGTGAAATCACTTCAAAAGTCGTTTGTTGTAAGGCTGGCATTAGCGAGCAATTCAATTCAATTCAATTCAATTTTATTTGTATAGTGCTTTTAACAACAGACATTGTCACAAAGTAGCTTCACAAAAGTATATAAATTCTGAATATAAACTTATGAATTTACACATTTATCTATATATATCCTTAATGAGCAAGGATTTCATCTTTTGGCAGATTGTTTTTACCACTATGTCCTATCTTGAGCTGTGCAGGAAGTGGTAAGATTAAAAAGTCTTTGTTTTTTCTGGCTATTTGCCACAATTCAGCCCCAGCAACATCCAACAGGTTTTCCCTGACTGCCACTAATTCACAGTGAGTTTGAAGTGAGTGTGATTATCAAAAGTGTTCCTATTCCTTTTGAAGAAGGACAGCAAAGCCTGTCAACCACATATGATGGAGTGTCTGTGGACATCAAAGTGTAAACCAGCATCAGGCCAATATGCACTTAAATAATGAATGACACAGATGGGTTCAGGGTGATCCTTTTGCACCTTGTTTTACAAATAGATTTGATTTATGCTAAGATTTTAAGATTTAAAAACGTCGGAGGTTTAACACCGTCTAAACCATCTTATAATGATTGTCACGATGCAGTGCAGCTGGACATTCTGTTCCCTTTTCAACTGTTCCATTTGAAGGCAAGCATTTAGCAAAACATTTAGCAAAGACCAGTTTCCAAAGATCCAGTAATTAAATCGCCCAGTTGCACAAACCCTAAATGAGGCTTCAATGGACAATCTCACAAAGATTTGCTAATATTTGTAACTCAGAACTCCTGCTGTTATCATAAAGACTTTTCTGTGCTTTTATCCCATGACTCTTATTCACAATATTCTCATACTCACCTACTACTACTTACTTACTACTAACACCTACTACTTTTTTGACTTTACAGTTTACAGCTGTAGGAGAGCAATGATTTATAATCCCACTATCAGGTGTCACCCAGAAGAGAATGAGATCCCTTTTGAGTCTGGTTTCTTCCTTATGTTGTTTCAACGATTTTTTTTGTTTTGCCGCTGGATTGCTCATTTAGGATTTGAAGCTACATGGGAACTTCTAAAAAGCTGCTTTGTGATGATGTGCATTATTAACAACGCTATACAAATAAAACTGAATTGAACTGAGTTTAATTAAGTTTCATATACGTATCGCAAAAACGATGATGTAACTACATTATTCTTTTTCCAGGCAAGAATGACATCTTTGGAGAGATGATCCACTTGTATGCAAAACCAGGAAAGTCCAACGCAGATGTGCGAGCTCTGAGCTACTGTGATCTGCACACCATTAACCGGGAAGACCTGCTGGAGGTGCTGGATATGTACCCTGAGTTCTCTGACCACTTCCTTACCAACCTGGAGCTCACCTTTAACCTGAGAGATGAGAACACTAAGGTAAGACTTTATTGGCACTGTTATTACCAAGATTATGAGAAGACACCACTTTAGTTAGTAGCTTTAGTTTAGTAGTTGTAGCAGTAACAGGAGTAATAGTTATTTTGCAGAATTACTGTGTGTGTATTTTCAGAGTGACTCTTAAAAACTAATTCTTGTCTCAATACAGAACACTTATGAACAAGGTAGTGACTCAGATGGAGAAGACAATAAGGACAAGAGAAAGATTTCCTTCAGTTGTAAACAAACCAAAGGTAATAATAGTAATAACAATAATTTATGCAGCTTCCATTCATATATTTATGCATATAACCAAGGTGTTAGTGTGTATTTAATACATAAACATAGTCCTGTAGTGCTGACATTTTAAGCAGTCTAAAGACATTTAATTAGTATGTTGTGCATATTATACAGATAACTTGTCGATAGGTGCCTTACTCCCACTATTCATACAGCTGTGATGGACTCCTAATGCTGTCGCACAGTTTATTTTCTCTCCAATATAAGGATTTTTTGAAAATAATACAAATTACATTTCTTAGAGTTATAGATTGATAACAAACACATGCACGTTTAAAGTTTATTTGAAGTTTGCAAACCCACCATGCTCTTTGACAAATGTTGTCCAATATCCACCATTTCTCAGAAAATTACTCCTTAACGGATTTCAGGAGCTGTTCAGTGTACCAGTGGAGAAAGTATCCACATGATTAACTTTGGCCATATTGCTTTTTTACCTTGGAAGGACAGTTTCCTCCGCAGGAGTTCCAAGAAAGAGACCACATTGCCTCACTTTCCTAGCACGTTGGTTGGAAAAGCCTATAATTTGTTTACATTTTTTTTTTTTAATATAGCTCTTGCTGTAAAATGTCATTGTGTTAATGGTGTCGACTGTGTATGTTATTATCGACTACGTTGCAGTCATTTTAACTTTACTCACTGATTCAAGTTTGGAGAAAGTGTTTTGATCATCTTACAAACAGACTCTTAAGGGGTTCTTTGGATCGTTAAGGATTTAGGGGGCTTTAGCTTCCTGAAGGGATTTTCCTTCGTACACTCTCTAAGAAGGAAACCTTCTGTCATAGGAACACAGAAGGTTTCCCATAGACAGATTCACCAAAAGATACTAGATGGATTTAAATATAAGATATAGTTTTCCAAGATTTAATGATCTACAAGAGATTCAAGTACACCTACAATTAAAGCCTTCAAACCAACCTATACCTGTGTGTGTGTGTGTTAAGTTGTATTATTGTTTTCTCTGGAGGCTCCCAGTGGAGTCTGGGACTCCGTGCTCCATCACAGGGTGTTCCTTTAACCTGTGTTGATGACATCCCACAGGGGGTAGCATCAAGGACATGGAAAATGAGAACAAGAAGGAGCAGCGCGAGTCACGACTCAGCTCAAAAAGAGGCTCTGATGACTGCAGGGTTTCCAGGGAGGAGCAGCAAAGAAACCAGGCAGCTGGAATAATGGAATATCCATGTGTAGACAGTTACACCCCGACTTCTGATTGCAGCCCGTTTAGTGGCAAGCTGGACAGAGAGGCATATTACTATGGTAAGACATCATCAGTGTCCTAAACCAAGTGGACCAGCTCAAATCCATCTATGGGGATTGTAGCTGATCTCATTTCTAATGGGAATGAATGTAACCCTCTGTGGTTGACTTGACTTTAGAGTTCATGTTTAGTAGTAGTAATTTGTTCTCTGTTGTGTTTGTGGGACTGGACAGTTTGTGCATTTATTACTCTCTTCTCCACAGTGTCCCTTTCCCAGAAAAAGTGCCCTCGCCAAGCTCATCAGCTGCTTATAGTTCTAATTAGCACTTTAGTCTATTTTGGCCCCTTACTGAATCAACACCAACACACGGAGGGCACACTGAAGTTATCATTACTCCTTATGCTTGCCCCGGTGACCTTTACTGTGTAAGGAACATGGATGGAACACGATGGGCCATGCTCTCACATAAAAATAATCCACACCAGCCCAAAGTGTGTTATTCTATTTACACCACAACAAATATTACAATTCTTAATTCATTAATGATTGAGAGATCTTGCTTTTGAATGGTTCTTGGTACTTTTAAATGTCTCATCTGGAATGTCCATAAGACAAATTAGTTCCTGTTATCACATTATAGCAGCTATAAACAGTCATTTCCTCAGCAGCCCCTCTTTACTCTATTCTTTTAAAGTTAATGAGACAAAAATTATTCTTATCCTTAGATTATGTGGAGCAATAGGAATGATAATGTATTAGAACTAGCACAATACTATAAACCTATCATTTATGTCACAGCTGGAACTACTATTAAAGATGCTTTTGTAGAAAATTAATCAAAACCTTCTGATTTGAGAATTCAGTTATTAATAAATGTCAATCAGCATTGTTTTACTTAGACTGATACAGAAACATGATCTTATATGGACGATTTACGAAATGACTCTTTATGTACTCTGGCTTAAAAAACAGGCTGGAAATAAATTAAACTAATTTACATTTGCCCCCAAATATTCTACATTTCTAAAACAATGATTCCTGGGTTTTCAAGTAAAACTGATAATTGAACAATTAATCAAAGTGATTAGATAATCCATGCTAAGGAAGCACAATGTGAAGAAAGAAGAAAATGAATGAGCAGAATGAGCAGGCCTCATTGGAGCACGTCTTTCAAAGCTTAAGTCACTGCACTGCTCTTTTTACGGGCTTTAAGAAAATCCACTGGCTTGACGTTCCCATCAAGTTCTCCTCAGCGTGCACGTAATGTCCCACATCACTCTCCCTGAGCCAAGCAAAGTTAATTCCACATAGCCATCAAGGAGGCACTTCCCTCCCACATGGCTAAAGGAAGGTGGATTGCTCTTTGAATGTGACCTAGCGTAGCTTTTTAGTAGGATTAACATCATCAATGCAGAAACACGCAGAACAAAGATAAAGGACATGCCATACAGTGTACACTCATGTACATACGTATGTACATGAACAGCATGCTTATGTTCTGGTTAACTCTCAGTACAATATTAAAAGCACACTTGAGTTCAGTAGTCTAATCAGGGTGTAGTCTTTTCTCTGTAGATTTTGTGTAACATAGGTGTGTGTGTAATCCTGAGATCAGAGCACTTTTCTTGTGCAAACCTTGTCAGACTGTATATTTATAGCTGTATACTGTGAAATATGAAATTTATTCTCAAGTCTCAGGTGTGATGCATTTTGCTAAGGCTCATGCATTCCTGAATTACATCTGCCCGGAGAAACTAATCCCTCAGATCAAGAGGCCTGAATTCCTCTAAAACTACAATACCTCTGCATGCAGTTATTATTTCTGCACTTTGCATGATTTTACAGTGGGTAGGAAAAATCACTGATGTTTGCAGTTAGAGTGTCTCCGGCTGTAGGCATAACTACCGAAGACTGATTGAATGGCATCATTAGCCTCTTTTCCAACCCCAGTGTCTGAACTCAGGTCAGCCTGAAGGAGTGCTCGGTGTTCTGCTGGCTTCGAAACACACAGGTGGAAGCAGAAGATAACCTTTTATCTGTAGGGTTTCTGTTAGGCTGCTGCTTAGAGATAGGAGCATCTCAGCAGCACAAATGCAGTAAATAATAATAATAGCATAATGGTGCTCTGCTGGCTACCCTAGTGATTTTGATAACATCTGTAAATAAAGTATAGAATAAAAGGCTTTAGAAAGTAGAAAGAGTATAATTCTTTGTGTGTGTGTGTGTGTGTGTGTGTATGCAGAAAGGCCAAATGCTGACTGGGACAGTGTGAGGCCAAGGGAGGCTTTGGAAGACTCACAAGCTCAGAGTCACAAGCTGAGGAGAGAGGAAGAGGAGGAGCTAGACTGTGATCTCACATATGGAGAAGTGCAGCAGAGACTGGACCATCTGCAGGATCAGCTGAACAGGTACCAGAGTTTCAACCATTCCCACAAAGACACAATACACACATTGTATTTTTTTGTTACTGATGTTGCTGTTGTTGTAAAAAAATATTTATTAATAATAATACATGAGTCAAATCAACTTAGCACCTGAACCATATAGCAGAATTATATTGTATATATTAAATTTTAAGGAGTTCAGAGATCCATCTGATGACATACAGTGTTTCCATTACTGATGCCCCTGATGAACAAAACTGCATATGCTAATTTAAAACTATTTACAAACACACACCTTCCCTTTTCAATAAATTTATCCAAGCACCAAAAGAGAACAGTGCGTAGTGTTAACACTCATTCACATGGAAAACAGGCATGGTGTGAAGAACAGACGTAGCTCAGAGATCAATACACACGCACACGCACGCGCACACACACACACACACACACGTATATACAAATATACACAGTGGCAGACAGCAGACTAACAGCAGGTGGTATTTTTAGCTGAATTGTTAGCTAAGGGGAAAAGAGACATCACGGCACAGAAATCCTGCACCAGCTGAGTCTCATATCTCTGATCTCCATTAGAGGCCCAAACCACCCTGATCTCTTTCTCGCTCTCTCGTTCTCTCGCTCTCTTGCTCTCTCTTGTTTGCATTTATTTTGCTGCTGGGCAAATGTAGCACATCCTACTCCACATGATACTGTCAAGAAATGCGCACTTGAAAAATGTCACATTTCAAAAAGAAAATACGCACTTGTGCATGTAAACATACTTTTTTTATTGTTATTGTTATTGTTATTGTGTAAAAGGTTCATTCAGTACCAAACAAGGAAGGGTAAAGAGCCAGTCTGTCAGTATCCAAATACTTCTTTTCTGATCTCCAGAGCTAATGAGTTTAGGATTAGTTTAATTAATAAGCAAATAGCCCATGCCATTTAAAGGAAAGAAGAAGAAAAAAACATTGTAGATATAGTATTTATATCTCTTTTCCTGGAAATAAAAACAGCTTTGTTTCCTCTGATTTTACCCTATTATATTTCAGAACAATGTCAGTATCAGAATGATCAGAGAACAGGCTCCCTCTAGAGTTCTGTTTCAGTTTCTACAGCACAAATACAAAGCTTTTCTAACAAATCATTGCATTCTTTTGTGTGTATTTCTGACATTATAAATATAAATAGGTTGTGATCACCATTTACTCATTTTCTTTATTTTAGTCCTTTATTTTTAGTCTATATACAGATGGGTAAACTGCAATAAAAAGCAGCATGTTAAATAGATGAGATTAGTTAAGAGCTCAGAGCTCGCGGTTTATAGTCCTGTGTGTTTTTCCAGGCTGGAGTCTCAGATGACATCAGACATCAAGGCTATCCTGTGTTTACTGCAAAGAAGCTCATCCGCAGGCCCTCCTGCATACAGTGCAGTCACTGACAGTCTGGTGAAGCAGGACATCAGAGCACAGTCTGCAGTCAACCCCAGCCAAACCCTCACACCTGCCCCACAGGTAAGCCTTCACTTACACACCTTCTACGAAGAACACACATGCTGAACAGAATAAACACATTCTCTAGCATCATGTAACGGCCCCGCTACTGGAATGCTGAGTTTGACATGTATGACATCCATTTGATGAAGTCATTTTTTAGGGGTTTGTTTTTGGTTTCTGCCCAAACACTGATTAAACCTCCCTGATAATTCTGCAAATTCTATAGAATAGGCTATTTTGGAAAAAAAAATTTCCTCTGCCTGTTAACATTCCAAATGATCATAAAATATTATAAAATTTTATATTTGATGGTTAATCACAAGCAAATCTATATTGTAATAATTGTAGTTACTTTTTATTACCTTTTACATTATGAGCTGCCTAGCTAGCACTGCTTTAGTCTCCCTGATTGGGACTTAAAACATTCAAGTTTCTCCATCATCAGCAACAGCAGAGTTACTGTTACCACCCCAAAGATGACTATTATTATCAATCTATTCATCTTAGGTCGTAGCAATTTGCCAGGGCGTTACATCATGCATGTACGAGGGCAGTTCATCTCATTTTCTCGTATGTTGGGAAGATTATAGGGCACTGCATATCATTTTTACCACTGGAAAGACACATAATGGGGTATTTCATCATGTTTTCTTGCATATAGGAGAACCCTATAAGGTACTGCTTCACATATTCTCCACCGTAAGGGCACCCTAGAGGGTACTTCGTGTTTTCTTGCACATAGGGTCACCATACAAGGCATTTCATAACATTTTTTCCCTGTTCGAAGGGCACCATTAAAGTATTTGATCACCTTTTTCCTACTGTAAGAGCAGCCTTGGAGGCCCTTCCCCCTGTCCTCCCGTAAGTCCACCAGTGTTTTATACATATGAGTTTAATGGTGTCTGTCAAGCATATGCAAATCAACTTAGCTCCTGTGATCACATTATGACAGCTATAAACAGTCTTTTTCAGTTTTTTTCTCTTGATGTTAAGAAGACAAAAAAAAAATGCAGTTTGTCATGTCACCAAGAAAGTGCAAAGCCCTCTGTCCTTTAGGCTTTCCTGTATCTTGGATACTACATGGATACTGTATTCAGTAACTTGGTTACTGCTTTAGCTGACTGCTGCTTTGATACCAGAGATTCCTTCCAAAACGTGACAATATTAATGACTACACACTTTTTAAAAGTATTTTACGTGGAGTATGCACCGTACAAGTCCCTGTGTGAGGTGTTACTCCATAAACAATTAGAACAAGTGCATTGATACACATCTTGCAGCTAGAACTACTAGCAGAGCTACTGTTATAGAAAATTAATCAACACCATCAGGCCAAGCAGAATGGAGACGTCAACAGTACTGTGGTATAGTTTCTTTCGTATTACAGTATTACTTGTAGTATAGAACTGTTAATATATGCTATTGTATTATATTGTAAAAATTAATTTCACTTTTGTTGAGTTCTTTGACATGAGAAAGTCTTACAAATTTCTATAAAATATTAAGCCTGGTATATACAGGATATCTAATTGCATGCTGAAAGATTAAATATCAGACTGGGCTCATATGCACTCTCTGTCTGAGCAGGACCAGGAGACAAGTCAGCCCCACAGCCCTACAACAAAGGACAACGTCTTCTCCAAGCATCAACATTCCAAATCACTTCTTCCGTTCCACCTCTCATCACCGTCTCAGACACCCATCAGCAGTACAGCAGCCACGGGGCTCCACAGGCCTGTATCTGACCCTGGACTTCCAAGATGTAGCACTGATCCTCTTCCATGACTATAAGACTTCACTTCCATATACCTTAGGGGGATGGATTGTCACCTTTAAGAACATTAGGCTTGTTTGTTCAAGGATAATAATAATCCTGAAGGTCATATCCATGGAGATGAACCTTTAGTTCATTTTGTTGAAGTTGAACGTTCTGTTTGGTTTGCGTGAGAATCCATAAACTCTGACCTCTTTTGTAGGTTTTGCTCCATGCTAGACTGCTGGATGTGAATAAGTAACCTCACTTGAGGACTCAGGGTCTGGCTCATGACTGCATTACACAATGAATAGTGATGGTGGATTCTGATCTCTGTGATGGTGCGTTTCCCGCTCTTATAAATTATCACGATTACAGAACTCTACAAATTCATTAAACGCCGGGATAGTTTGCAAACCTGGGAAGGTCAGAAGTACTATGGTATTCTAAGTACTGTATGATTTTTGGTTGATGAGCAGCACTACTGCAGGTGTCACAGCCATGTAGCCATTTTCTGCCTCGGTTTGCAGTTCCTTTGTTATCGTCTAAAAATTCAGGAGATGATACGAGACTGGTATTCGAGAGCATCAAGATTTTCTCACACATGTAATTACCACTTTTGTGTACTTACGGCACATTCCTGTCTTAAAGGTTAAGCAGCATGTGGCAAGACTGTCCATAGAAAAGTGCATGTCTGAAAGCGTTACCTGTTGCATGCTTGCAACGTACTGGAAAGCAAGTGTAGTGTGATTCTGGCATGTATCTAAAATGTTTTTATTCCTTATTTTAATGGGTCACATTTCTTTGCACATGAACCAGTATACTGGAGGCCTAGAACTATTTCGATGACCAAAGCTTTGGTACCACACTTGTAGCTCTGAATAATTATATATGCATATTTATTTATAATTTTAGCAAATACTGTAAAACCGTCATGGCTGAGACTTTATATTAATAAGGCACACTGGAAACTTCTGTTTAGTTTCCAAACCATCAGACAGTTTTGTTGGTTTTCCAAATTCTGCTCGCAATAGTAATGACTGGAATATGGTACCTTTTATATTATTAGCTTCCATTGCAAATTAATGCAGCAATAAGCATTTAAGCCTATGTATTTATGTATTTATTTCACCCATTTGTAATGGATTGATATGCTTTAAAATGACTTTTGTTGAGTCTTAACAACACCTTGTTTAATGGCAGTAGGGCATGTTTCACAGTACATATTACTAAATGTAGCCTAAATTAGAACTCAGTTTATTTAAAAACGTTGAAAAGGGATTTTACTAAAAATCCAAGTGAATGGAAAAAAAAACTCTCCCAGGAAAATTCCTATCAAGTGTTAGGAACCTCCGACAGGTGAAAGATGGAGCAGTGAGAAGTTTTTTTTGTTTGTTTGTTTGTATGTTTTTTATCGTATCTTGGGTGTAGAAAGGAACCAGGTAAAAGTTGTATTTATGAAATTATACCTATTTCATAACATACCACTCATCCAACACAAGCATTAAAATGGTGTATGCTGTTACTTGCTGGATCAAGTGCTGTCTGAAAATGTCTTTACTAAATACCCACAGAACAAGAGCGTGCATCTTTAAGACTTCTTTCACACCCACTCCATTCATGTAAAAATACACACCATTCAACCTGAAATGTAGCCTATTGATAAGGAGAGTGGGCAAATTGACAGACAATTATTGTGAACTTGCATATTTAAAAAAAAAAATATTGCAAACTTTTGCACATATTCTCCAAACTTGTACAAGACAGACACTTTTTACCTGAGTGTGTTTCACATGTTATTTAATTTCATTATTTTTTATGCATTTTTAAAGTTTGCCACCATATATTTTATACACTGCAACACTATACAGATTATTTGAATGTGTCAGTTATTTGATGAATTAATATAAATAAAAATATATAGTGTAAATAACATACTTGCTTTAGGAGATTACTTTTAAAAAAAAATGTATAAATTAATAAACAAATAAAAGAGAATGCTAAATATCAGTTTCGAGTTTCCTGTTTATCAGAAAGTCAAGTTGGCTTGATATTTTAGGTTTCAACTCGCATTGAAGTTTTTAAAATCCTGCCAACACTGTTCCACCACACACACTAATGTCTATGTAATGCCTGTATAAAGAATAATCGATTAAGTGATATGATCCACTGAATACCACATGGTGGTTGTGTGGTCTCTAGAGCGTGGCTTATAAATTGTGAATAGCAACAGATTATCTAGAGTCATTAATTGTAGACTGACAAAGACTGACCAGCGAGTGTAACTAATAAACTTACAGCTCACGGTATACCTGTCAGGTATGTTGGGAATAAAATATTAAGAAATGCTTTCAGTAAAACTTAAAATAAGGTTTGTTGTATGTATTACATGATATATTATGTAGTATACCACTTATCCATTAAGGGTGGCAGGGAAGCTGGAGCCAATGACTTTGGGTTAGAGGTGGGGTACATCCTGGGCATCTCATCAATCTATCATATGGTTAACACTGAAAGAGGAACAGCCAACACGCTCACAAGCAATTCTGAGTAGCCAGTTGACCTAATCCTCATGTCCATGGGAGGAAACCGAAGCCCCCAAAGGAAACCCCACACATATTCTTGGTGAGAACATGTAAAAATGCAGAGAGGCCCTGTTGGCAAACCCAGAACCTTCTTGCTGTGATGTCACAATGCTAACCACTGCACCACCCCTATCCTATCCATCCAGTCATCCATATAACTCAACTGAATCAAGCATTATTTATCTATCAGTCTGTCTGGATCTCTCTCTCTCTCGTTCTCTCACTCTGTCTGTATATCTATTTATCTGCCTGTCTGTCTTCATCAGTCTTTCTGTCTGTCTGTTAATAGTTTCTAGAAAGATTTTGTCCCTGTCAGAGGAGCCAATAAAAAGACAAGGCCTTTAGTGGGCTTTGTCAATTCAATTCAAAGAGCTTTGTCGCCCTCTACTGGTCACTGGACAAAAGTATTATTTGAAACAAACATATCATTATTTTAAACATCCCTGTTACTACCGTTGTAATTTTCTCACACGTTAATGGGAGTCAGAACACGTTACGTGACTGAAATACAGGCCATTTTACAGTACGTTTAAAAACGAAAGCTTTTTTCGGCAAGGAAACCAGCAGGAGAGAAACGAAACCGAAAGCAGGCGACACGTTTACCGGGAATCCTCTTCTTTCTCTGTCCGTTTCTCTACATTTCACTTGCTGTCATTTTCTATACATACACTTTCCCGATCTCACAGCTTCACTCTGCACCATGGACCACGAGCAGGAGAAGAAAACTATCGACTGTTTTAGAAACCGACTGAAACAGCTGATTCGGGTCGCTCCTGTCCTGGATGTGCTACACTTCCTAAGCGATGAGCAAAAGGAGCTGATAAAAGCCAAACTACAGAATGAAGGCGAAATAAAGGCAGCCGATTTTCTCCTCCAGGAAATTATAAGTACGAGTCATCCTGAAGGCTGGTTCAGGGAACTCTTAAACGCATTGGAAACGGTCGGATGTAAACATGCAGCTAACTATATGGAAAACAATCCTCCCAGTCCGTCTTTGGAGGCTGAGAATGACAACTACATCAGGCTGATAGACCTGCTGAAGCTCACTCTTATCAACATGAAGACCCCGGATGTGTGTCACAGCTGTTATGAGCAGGACATTCTTACCGCCGAGGACCGTGAGACTGTAAGTAGTGGTGCAGGAATCGTTTCAGTGACTCGTGACTTTCAGTGAATCGATTCGCCAGATAAGGCCTTGCGCCTTGCGATAAAAACAAGATGAAATATAAAAAAAATAAAGATTTGACGCCTTGTACACTGTTTAGACTGTGTATCATTTATCATCATATTTATAAAACATTCATACATTCATTTTATGTTTAACACAAATCATATTCTAGCTGCCTTTGGTTTCCCTGCCCTCAGGGGCGTGTCTAGAACGCTTAAACTGGGGGGGCAGACTTGGGCAGTGACGCAGAGGAGGGTGGCCTCGGGTGACCAACTTCTATCACACCTTATTTCATTGTTGCATGTAGATAGATACATAAAGCAAAAACTAAGTTCTGGGTTAATACTGATTTTTTTATTTATTTACTTATTCATATATATTTATTGGCGGAAGAGTGGTTAGCACTGTCGCCTCACGGCAAGAAGGTCCTGGGTTCGATCCCCAGGTCAGCCTTTCTGTGCGGAGTTTGCATGTTCTCCGCGTCGGTTTGCATGCGTCGGTTTCCTCCCACAGTCCAAAGACATGCAGATTAGGTCAACTGGCTACTCTAAATTGCCCATAGGTATGAATGTGAGCGTGTGTGGTTGTTTGTCTGTGTTGGCCCTGTGGCCTACTGGCGACCTGCCCAGGGTGTACCCCGCCTCTCACCTGAAGATGCTGGGATTGGCTCCAGCTTCCGCGTGACCCAGATGGATAAAGCGGTATAGATCATTTTTATTTATTTATTTTGCTCATATGTGATGCAGATCTATCTTCTTCCTCAGGTCTGATTTGGCCCTCTGTCATATGCCGTCCTAAATCAGATACAATCAGATTTTTTGCAACGCAACCTCAGTCATATGTGACTTTTTTGTCACTCTACATTGATAGTAGTCACATTTGTGCACTGTAGGAGTCACTCTGTAGTTACAATTAGCCGTTGACATCCTAAAATTTTGGATGAAATCTGTTTCAATGAAGCCATTTACACAACGATCCCACCAGAAAAGAAGTATCAGCCATTGCTCCACAAAAAGCCGTAATTAAAAATTTGGCTCTCATTCTGCTTGTGCTCATTATCATCTGCTCACAAATCTGCTGGCTTCCGCTGCAACTTATAAATGAGACCGTAAATGCGAACTTTATTGGCTTCCATATTTACTTCCGTACAACAGTGTCCTCTATGTGATGTCTTGTTATTGTTCTTTTTGCGCATGTGGGTCTGTTCAGGACCATGACCAGTTGACATCTGATATTGGCCATGTTTAAAAAAACAATGTGAACAGCCAAACAAAAAAAGCAGAATCTGAGTAAAAAACCTGAATTGAGCACTAAGACTTGCAATGTGAACGCAGCCTTTGGATGCCATTCTAGATCCATAGTGAATCAAAAACTGGATAGTTTGGTTCACTTAAGGGGTAATAGAGATATTAGGCTATGATGCATACACCTGTGACAGGAAAGCAAGTGTTAAATTATTTGTGCAAACTTCATAGTCATAATTTTTTTTGCAATATTCATATTCCGTATGAAAATTTTCCAAGTTCTTTAACATTCCACCCTGAAATTAAGTAAAAAAAAAAAAGTCTGTTTTTGGCTGTTTGCTTTATTTCTTTCTGCCCTTGATTTTGGCTACATTCACACATCCGTGCTGAAGTGCCTCAAATCTGATTTTTTGCCTCAACGCAACAGATCTGATCTTTTCCAGGCCGTGTGGACATGCAAATCTGATCTTTTCAAATCAGATTCGAGTCACTATTATTTGTATCCAATCTGCATCGATGCGACCTGAATGAGACGCTCAGATCAGAATTCATGCAGCTTTTTGCCTGTACGCATGCGCTGAACATGTTGTCATCAGCCGGCATGGTGTTCTGGCGATTTGTGCTACCTATCGAGATAGTAGCTGCATGTTAGGTTTAAATTTAAGGTTTTAGGGTTAACTTTAAGCTTTAAGTGTTAGGGTTGAGGATAAGGTTAGGTTAAGGGAGGCAGCATTTATTTGTGCTACAGTAGCATTTTCTGTCAAGGTACCACAAATCGTCAGAACACCAGCAGCTCAGCAAAACAACAGTGGAGGAGAGCTACAGCTGACCTTCCTCCTGAGCAAAATGTGATGCTTACATTAGCTACTAGCGCATCCATTTCACCAGTTTTAATACCATGAGTCATCTCAAAAATATGTTTTTGTGGATGGTGATACAGATGACTCATGCAAAAATGTATCAATGTGCACATGCATGCTATTTCGGAGGACAGATGCGTTCTGGTTAAAGTTAGATACAGCTCACTTGTGATTATGAATGTGAACATCCAGATTTCAGCAAAAACTCGGAACTGAGGCTTGCAATGTGAACATAGCCTTTGTTTTGGATGCATCTTTGCTTGACCTTGAAACTGAACATGCATTATTGGGAAAGACAGTTTTTGTAAATGTGAGGATTTTTTCTTTTTTTCTTTTTTGAAATTCAGACAAATGTTTCAGTTAATCTGAATCGCCACACATCAGCCTACATACATTCACTCACCCAAATGAATGAATGCAGTCAATTAAAACTGGTTGTATTTCATTAGACTTAACTATTACATTAGAAGTGCTTTTTTGGTTTTGCATAAACACTGGTTTAATAAATTCACAAATATACAAATGTTGTTCACAAAACAAGGTACATTATTTTTTAAATCATATATTAGTGACTGATTTTAAAAGGAATCTTTGGCCATTAACAATAAGTATGCAATAGAGGCAATATGCCAAAGGTCATCAACACAAAACCCATTATGTATCACTTACTTAATATACAGTTTTGTCAAGGTTTTACCAACAAAATAGCAACAAAACCTGATTTTCTCAGTAGACATATGAAGAAACCATTAGATAGAAGATTATTTTATTTTTCTTTATACAAGGTGTGAATGCAAAAAGGAAAAAAGCAAGCTACTTCAGGGCTCCCCGAGTCTGAGTGTCAGTGCAGTACAGTTTTATTCCAGCAGAGGGTGAAGGAGTTTCATTTGTAAGATATTTAAAACGCAGATATTTTGCAGTATAAGTTTTTGATTTTTCAATGTAGATGATTATTTCAGAAATAAGCAGATATAAAATTGTTTATATCCCATCTCTCTCTCTCTCTCTCTCTCTCTCTCTCTCATGCTCACTCTCTCTTGCTCTCTCATGCTCCCTCTCATGCTCTCACTCTCTATCACACATACACACACTATACCTCTGACTAGATTCTAGCAGTGACAGCACAGTATGGGAACATGGCTGGGGCCCGAGTGCTGTTGTCTCGGCTGCCAAAGAATGAAATCGGCTGGTACTCTCAGTTCCTGGAAGCTTTAGAGAAGACCGAACACACCACGCTGGTGAAAGAATTACGGGGAGAACCTGATGGGACCAGTGGTAACTCCCACACTAAACACACAGCCCTTATATCTCATACAATTTTAGTTTTGTGGCTTGCATGCAACAGATAACTTAGCCCAAGACCTTTGTCTGTATATCAATTCCCTGTTTATATTTTGTTCACATTATTTAATTAAACTCCCTTATTAATATTTAATTAAACTCCAATTTCTGTAGTTTTGCATTTATATGTCAGAACAGAATATACAACAACCAACTGTTATAAAGAATGCAGAGATTTCATCAAATAATTATGGTGTTTTTACTAAACTCTATCGCTCAGCCCTGAATAATAAAGTTCTACTGTATTTCTGGTCTGATATCATAAACTCTGCTTGAGATTAGTAATGAAGAGAGTACATAGAGCAACCAAATAATATAATGGTCACTATTTGATACAGACATAGCATAGATGTTCTTTATTGAATGTTTCAGAATCATCAGCTGATGTTGACAAACCACAGTCTATGAAGGATGAGAGTGAATTGGCTGCAAAGACTGACACAAAGATGGGGGAAGCAATTCTGGACAGCCTTTCGTCCAGATCAGTCTCTCCCCCTCCGAATTTGGCCTCTGGCTCCTCTCAGGTTTCACTCTCATTCACTTCTTGCCTTGAGGCTGCAGCTCTTGACAGCAGTATGGACAGCAGTGGCTTCCTTTCCCTTATGGACTCATCTGATGAGCTTAACATTGGAGGCACAGGTTGGCCAACGTCAGATATGCATTCATTACACCCTATTCCATTCAGAAACAAGACTGTATAATTATATCATACAGTATATAAAATATTGTATGACACATATTAAGGCAAAGAAAAATACTTTGACACAAAAACTGAAACATTGATATAAACACTTTCCATGAAGGCTATATGTATAATCAGATTTATACAACAAGTAATAATATACATTGTCATACATTATACTCTATAGTTAATGTTTAGAGTGTATAATGAATTTCTAACATGATACATTTTAAGTACTGTTCATAACACATTATATTATCACTAGACACAATTAAAAATGCCCCAGTGTTGTATTTTAATAACTATATTCAACAGAAATTGAATAGTAACTTATAGGCACTTTGCCATGTCTTTATACAGTGTCATTTGTCAGTTTAGATTATTGGCAGACATATGATATTTATGGCATGTCGGAGGTACATCAGGCAGAAATGCCCAGCAGGGGGACCCCCATGTTGCATTTCTGAGCTTTTAGTGAAGTTCCATATATTTTATGCCAAACATTTTCAAAATATTGCAATATCTTATTTTATCTGTTTTACTGAGCCCAACACTACACTACAGCTAACTGAGTTAGAGCAGTACATAATAAACAATAACTTGTAGTCGCAATGAAAAAGAACAAAATCAATTAAATTCATTAACAGAGAATTTATTAAACATAATGGCACATGTAAACTGAAAGTGTGTTTCTTTTGCATTTACAATATAATTTGTTGTCAACACATAATGCATTATGATAACAATTAATAGACCACAATATACCTTACTATAAAAAGGTAAGTATTTTCCTAAATAAAAAGTCAACAAAAATTATGAACCACAACTAAGAGTCTATCAAGGACTCAAATAATGGGTCTGTCCATGCTTAACAACATTTTATTCTGCCACAGATTTGGACCTGTATGGAGGCAGTGATGAGGAAATGAAGAGAGAGCAAACACCTGAGAATTGTGAGTGATCTCACCTGATTGAGAGTTTGGATCAATCAGGTATGCACTATGAAATTTCAGAATAATGCAAACCAGTAGAAAAGAAATCTGCCTACTTTTGCCCAGAGAGAATATATGTTTTGCAAAGTCATATTTGTTATTCAAGGCAAACTAGAGTAGCATATGGTTTTAATATCATGCAGTAATTCCAATGGTGCTCAGCTAAGTGGAAAAAGGCTTGAGCTGCTCGGGTGATCAGAACCCAAAACATATAGTTTTAAAAATATGTGAAATAACATTAAAGAGTACATTAAAAATAGAGAGTACATTTTAAACAGTGCACTTTCAGTCATATTAGCAGAAATGTGGATATAATAATACAAACCAGACCTCACCCGAAGCTACATGTCAGTTATGTGACACTCCCTTAATCTGGGGATCTGGTAGGCAATAAATCATATTCTGCTTGGGATATGAGTCATGGTTATTCTCTAGTATTTTCCACAAGCTGAAAAGCAGAAACCCCTGTTGTGCACCAGGAGTCCCTACTGGAAAAAAACATGCGAAGCAAAGATCAGAAAATCCAGAAATTAAAGGACATTTGGCATTTCTGTAATAAAATATTTGTCATGTGCTTAAACTATTCTGGTGCTACTTTGTTAGTTGATGGTTCATTTTCATTATCCTTGTGAGAAGTTGGTGGCCATTGTTCTGTTTTCACAGGAGGATATTGCTAGGGGTGTTGCAGTGCTGTTTAATAGAAGGAATGAAAAAGATAATAGTCAGGTTTCACTGTGATAAGGGCCAGGGTTCACCGTTGGCTCCTAAAAACAAAAGAGCAAGAGCTTCTTTTCTCACTCACCCTTTTCAGGAGTGTCAGGAGTCAAAACTTTGGACTCAAAGTTCCAGCTTTTTGATGCAGTTCCACTGATGAGTTGCAGCAGAGACTCGGCTCAGCTCTTAGTGATTTACGAGATGACAAGCACGATGGCGTTGATGGCAGTATTATTAAAGTGTAATTTCACCCCCAGCTCTGACCATAACTCCACCCACTGCATAACTGCATGGGGTGGGTGAGGGGCATGAATGTGTGCGGCAGGAGTTGCTCAGTGAGACTCAATCAGCATAAATTTGAAAATGAGTGCTGTTTCACAGACTCCCACTCAAGCGTGGGGTCTGGGGGAGGTGGGCTGCCAACATCTGATTAGAGGACAATAATATTATTATTATTTATTTTTTAATAAACATTTCATGGCATAGAGAATTACCAAACAGTTGAATCAAGGTCAACATTGGTCTTGCAAAGTTGTGGATGATTTGAACCAGTAGATGGTGTTTTGAGCCATTTTCGGCCCATAAAATGCTGATTTGTAATAAATAAAATAATAATTTGTCACCATTAACACCAATATTGATGTGTTTCATCACACTACATTCATGTCATTTAGTTTACAGATCAAAAAACATATTTGAGTCTCCAGTACCTCTTTAAAGTTGAAGCTTTTTGAGCATAGTGTACAGATGAAGAGGTGAGAGAGCTGGACAGACTAAATGATAAAAGTGCTGCTGCACTTTTCTCTTTAGGTAGAAGTGAAGCAAGGGCTAAATCCCACTGGAATCGCTGTCAGCACGCAGTCAAACAACATTCTGGGCAGTGTAGGAGAATATTTATGAAATTTAAAATGGACTATCATGTCAATTAAAGTAGTTTAAGCTTAAATAGTCAACACTGAATCGTATGTGCCTGATCATCAATATAGTCATTCAGGGTTTTTTTTAGCAGGATCAGCGTAATGATTTGTGACTGCATCAGGAAAGTTTACGTTTCCTGCACATTTTTGCTACTCAATGAGAATTTTCACTTATAAACCTAGGTAGGGCAATCAAATTCATGCTGTATTTGTTTTACATTCTTTCCAGCAGTGTGATGAAGCAGACAAACAGATACAGATGCAAGTTTTCTGTTTTTTTCTTTTTTTTTAATTAAAACCAGAAAACTAGACAAATTAGTCAAGCCTGAAGCAGGAAACAGGAAGCAGGTTATGAGCAAAACGAAGCAGACAGGCAAATAATAACAGAATGGATTCATCATGGACACAATGCTGGAGCAAGACATCACAAGATATTCAGCAGTCTGGGTTATTTAAAGAGTAGTGTGATTTTCAGTAAGGTGTCATTAGAAATCAGGTGACTGTGAGTAGGTATAGGAGACTGACTGGAGAACGGTGATGTGGCTGTGATGAGGCAAGTAGTATTTAGTATTGCAACTTCAGGAGTCGCAGGCACAGACGTGGCAAGCACGGATATGCTGAAAATTAAACACTGACCAAACAGACTAAACAAATCCTCAAGTATGGGATATATATATATATATATATATATATATATATATATATATATATATATATATCTATATATATATATCTC
>JAQQZR010000035.1:16378110-16394352 GCA_030068235.1 Notoglanidium macrostoma | reverse complement strand
TATATATATATTTTTTTTTTTTTTTTTTGGGTTTAAAAGAAAAGGGGATATATATATATATATAAAATACATAATACTAACGCCCACACCCGAAGCGCCAGAGAGTGCTGGTTCAAATCCCCATCTTAGCAAGGTCACTGTCAAGTCCTGTTGCACAAGCACTTCATCATAGTCTCATTTGATTCATTCAACCATCTTGGTTCCATTTACATCTGGCTCTTTTGGGCCGACAGGTAAGGGTTCCCATCCACTAACCACCTCGGGAATCCTTCCCCATAACAAGGGTTATTGTTTTAAAATGCATTTCTGTAGACCTAACAAGCTGTCTACAATGTTTCTTAACAAATACTGAACTCTTTTTTAATACTGCATAATGCTTATATTATATCCCTCTGAAATGATTACACTGTGTTAGTCTTTGTTACAGGGCATGTGTGCTTTAAAGTAAACACGTAAGCTCTTTCTGAAATGTAAAGTGTGTGAATGAATTTAAAATGATTTTTATTTTTTTGAGGTGATCAGACATTTGACTTCATTGTGTAGGTGCCCCTGGTGGAGCAGCACTACAAAGCAGAGTTCGGAAAGTTTCTGAAGCACGAATACTCCGTAGAGAGAGTAAGCGGAGACTCACAGCTCAAAATCTCCTTCCCCCAAGTCGTTGAGAAGAATGACATCATCATCTGTACTGCACAAATCCTGGAAAACTCTTTAGCAAAAGGGAAACAGGGTGATGAGGATGGGATCAGGCTATCACGTAGGTTACACTCGCTCTACCATGACCTTTGCAGGATAATTCCCACAGTTATTTCTGTAAAAAAAGATTCCACTTTATACAGTGTCACTGTTTGGCTTAAACTGGGGAGAGCTCAATATGCTGTCCACCTGATGTTTCAGTTGACATATTTTATTTCTTTTTTTTTAACATCCTGCCTATGTTGCCAATTCTGTTGCGTTTCTGGCAGTGCATACAACAAGGTGACATATGGTGTTTATTGGTGTTAGAAAATTTTCTCCTTTTTCTTTTTTTTCATTGGTCTTTTGGCCACACGTCTGTTCTAGTCATCAGTGAGTGAATCGGCTGACTGATCAAATCCACAGGAGAATTTTTGCTTCCCTAAATGATTCAGGTTCATTCTTCCACTAGAAGAGCCAAATCCATCTGTAAGAGTACACATCATCTTTACAGCTAGATTTGTAAAACACATTGTTGTTAAACTAATTGTTCTGGCTTTGACACATGCACACTTTGGTGCTTTTCCCAGGAGGCTTGGTGGAATGCTTGGAAGTATCACAGAGTTGGGGGAATTCTGTTACTATTATCATGCTTAATTGTGTGCAACGGCTCAAAATAGTGACATTTAAAAGCAAGGGTGCTGACCTACGAAGTAGGGGATTGTCTCCCCCTCACTCTCCTTCTCAATGGTAACTCGTAGATGATCTGCTGTACAATTCTGCCATAGTGACTATCTGAGAAGCTTTCAGGCATTCAAGCTTTAAGCTAGTGTCATGCACAGCCATAAAACATTAAGCCTCATGTTTAAAATACAGCCCCTTTAGAAGAAAACAAAAGCTGATGTTGGCATTCCAAAGGAAATGGTGGGTGTAGCCGTCCAGGCCTCTCAGCATAAATATGAAAAGTACTAAGAGAGAAAGGAACAGCATTAAGCACAAAATAGTTTAGCTTGTGGAATTGGAACCAGACAAAAGATAAACACTTTCTACAAAGTGATTAGAATTCAACTTCCATTTAACTACATTATCATTCAGGCTCACTTCCACATCTGAAATAAAAAAATATATATCCCCATAAGTATCATTTTTAACCACCAAGAATAACCTATGTGGAATGAAATGGCCCGAGAACATTTATATAACGTAGTCACATTAACATTGCCTGAAGCTTTGAAGATGCATGAATTTGCAGTTTTGTAAATGCTTTATGTTCTCTTGCCTTCACAGTTAACTAACCAGCAATTTGCCTTCTGACACAGTCGTGAAATCTTGACCTAATGGACTTAATTCAGTTTTCCTTCAAGTGGATATCTCCCAAAAGGAATATGGGCTTAAGTTCATGGACAGACGTTTGTGTAACTGAGGAATGCCTTTGTTTTTGGCAAGCATTGGCCTGAAGTGTACTGATGTGCAATTTCAGAATTAACTCCTCAGTATGCTCTGAATCATCAACTCTGAATATATGCTGTGTTGAGAACTTGACCCAAGAACTGTCTATACACTATATGGACAAAAGTATTGGGACACCTGACCATTACGCCAACAGGGACTTTAATGAGATTGCATTCAAATACATAGACTTTAATATGGAGTTGGTCCCACCTTTGCAGCTATAACAGCTTCCACTCTTCTTGGAAGGCTTTCCACAAGATTTTGGAATGTTTCTGTGGGAATTTGTGCCCATTGATTCTGTAGAGCACTTATGAGGTCAGGCACTGATGTTGGATGAGAAGGCCTGGCTCGCAATTTCCGTTCCAGTTCATCCTAAAGGTGTTTGATGGGGTTGAAGTCAGGACTCTATGCATGCCAGTCAAGTTCTTCCAAACTCATCCAACCATGTCTTTATAGACCTTGCTTTGTGTACTGGGGCACAGTCATGCTGGAATAGAAAAGGGCCGTCCCCAAACTGTGTCCACAAAGTTGTAGGCATAGCGTTGTCCAAAATGGCTTGGTATGCTGAAGCACTAAGATTGCCCTTCACTGGAAGTAAGGGACCTAGCCCAAACCCTGAAAAACAGCCCCACACCATTATCCCTCCTCCACCAAACTTCACAGCCAGCACAATGCAGTCAGGCAGGTAGCGTTCTCCCGGCATCCACCAAAGTCACTGAGTTCCCATTTTGTTTTACAAATGTTTGTAAATGGAGACTGCATGGCTAGGTGCTTGATTTTATACACCTGTGGCAATGGGTATGATTGAAACACCTGAATTTAAAAATTAAGAGGTGTGTCCCAATACTTTTGTCCATATAGTGTACATATTCAGAATTAACCATCCAAAAGAAGTTGTCCTTTTAATAATTACTTTTGAGTTAAAGTCTGCAGTACAATACCAAAGCCATAATATTATGATTTTGATCTTGAAAAAGAGCACATAATACACACTTTAATGACATTATAAACATAATATTCAAAACCATTCAGTGGCTTTGCCTGTTTAAGATGGTATACCGATTTAACATTTACATCATTGACCATGCTGTTGCTGGTTTAGATCCTTCTGTTGGGACATGGTTAGGGTGTTTTGTTTAAAAAGATACAAGAACATTTGAATAGAAATTTGTTCTGCTTGGAATGTTTTAACTGTATTACATTTCACCTGGCATTGCAACAGAGACGAGCAGAACAAAATCAAACAAACAGAGTTGCCGCATGTGTAGTCTGAAGTGTGTTAAAATGTGCGTGCTTTTACTGGTTTCTTTGGCAGAATTCACTTTGATGGTAATCGATGAGTGCCACCACACACAGAAGGGCGGTGTGTATAACCACATAATGATCCGTTACCTGAAACAGAAGCACAAGAATGTTGGGTTGCGAAAGGAACAGAAAGATCCAGTGCCGCTGCCCCAGATCCTCGGCCTCACTGCTTCACCCGGAGTTGGAGGAGCCAAGAATCAGCAGAAAGCTGAGGAGCACATTCTCAGAGTGAGTGCATTTTAACACATAAATATACATACTGAATTCATGTGTAGATGCAGAAAACAACCCAATTCATACTTCAATTGGCCTTTTCATACACATTCCAGGACCATAGATCTCTTTAGTTAAAAATTTCCCTTCTGATTCTTCCTTCTAAATCTCTTTGCCCCACTTCATCTCTCTGCACCGATATGTTCATAATGTCCCACATGGTCCCTGTGAACTGTATAGCTATAAAGAATCTCTTGTTCTTTGTTCTTCTCTGAAGGAATGATTGAACACAATAAGACACTCTCTGTAAACAGGTTGTCTTACTCACTCTTCTCACAATATAAGTGATGAGTCTCATCTTATTAAGATCAGGAGAATCACAGGGAGGGAGATCATCATCGGCTAAGAGGTGTTATTAAGCCATGACTGAAAACACGTACTTTAGTAGATGCAATTCTTCAAAATGAACTGTAGTAGTCATTATAATGATGCCTTGCAGATTTGTGCTAACTTGGATGCCTACACAATAAAGACCAAAGCTCACGGAGAAGAAAAACCCAAAGGTCCATTCAAGCAAATTGCGAGTGCTCAGGAAAGAAAGGAGGTACCAACCACATCCAAGCAAACTGTCACATTACGTTAGAATTGAATATAACCTAAATACACAGGCATGCTCTCAGAGTGCAGCATTATACATATGAGTGCAAAAGTTTGCATACCCTAACTTGTTTAAAGTTTAATTAAATTAACACGTAACAGAAATGGTCAAAATGTATCTCTAAGGATAATAATAGTGAAACACTCAAAACATTGGTAGAATTCCACTTAAAAGGAACGTTTATATATTTTAATCATATGAATACGGTATGCTTTCTAATCTTTATTCTTTTTATGTCTCTGCCAATAATCAAGATCCCTGCAAGGTCAAATGTCAACAATTGAATGAAACAACTTTCTTCAATAACATCCTTCCTGCTTGTCATACAGAGATGTTATGAATGCAAGGCTCATTTTCTGGTTATCTGATCAATTTGGCTAATCTGATTTTTGCCTTCAGCCTTTTACATCAATAATGTGTTTGAATGTTTGTAGAATTTATCTGGATTCAGACAGGGGCAAAGTCACAGCAAGGTCAAATATTTGAAATATTTTTTATTCGATAGCTGTTTGAAAAGTATTTTAAAGGTATTTCAGGCACACAAATTAGTAACTATAAAAACTGAGACATCCCCGTCAACACAGCTGACATCAAGTTCTTCTTGTACAGTTATTTTTTTGTTTGTTCACTCCTTGGTTGTTGCTTTGTGTCTATGACTATGTTCACACTGCCATGCTGAAGTGACTCAAATCTGTTTTTTTGCCATAATGTGACAGATCCGATCTTTTCAGGGCAGTGTGGACACGCAAATATCGTCTTTTCAAATCAGATTTCAGTCTCTTTCATACGTGGTCCTAAATCCGATTTGTATCCGAATTGTGGTGATGCGACCTGAATGAGACGCTCAGATCAGAATTCATGCAGCTTTTTGCCTGTACGCATGCACTGAGCGCTGATAGTGTCGTCATCAGCCAGCGTGGTGTTCTGGAGATCTCTGCTAGCTATTGAGATATGCTCCTTAGCTGTTGCATGTTAGGTTTAAAGTTATGGTTTTAGGGTTAACTTTAAGTTTTAACTGTTAGGGTTAAGGTTAGGGTTAGGTTAAGGGCTGCGGCTAAAGTCGAGTTTATGCTACGGTAGCATTTTTGTCAAGCTAGCACAAATAGTCAGAACACCAGCAGCACAAAAACAATACTGGAGGAGAAATACAGCTGATGAGCTGTTTGCTGTCCTCAAGAGCAAAATGCGACGCATACATTAGCTACTAGCGCGCCCATTTCATTGGTTTTAATACCATGAGTCATCTCACAAATATGTTTTTGATGTTGGTGATGCAGGGCTTGCG
Source organism: Notoglanidium macrostoma (assembly GCA_030068235.1). Lineage (NCBI taxonomy): Eukaryota > Metazoa > Chordata > Actinopteri > Siluriformes > Auchenoglanididae > Notoglanidium > Notoglanidium macrostoma. The sequence goes on along the minus strand of JAQQZR010000035.1, from coordinate 16,388,767 downwards.
CAAGATCGTATCAGTGTGCGTATGCGTGCCATTTTGGAGGACAGGCGTGTTCTCATTGAAGTTCAGTACAGGTCACTTGTAATTATGAATGTGAACCATCCTGATAGGCAACTCCGATCTGAGCAAAAGATTGGAATTGAGCACTGAGGCTTGCGGTGTGAACATAGCCTATGTTTCTTCCTGTGAATGAAGTTGGTAATGGTATCCCTAAACATGTTAATATCCTTTTATTCCATTCAGCTTTGTGAAAGGTTAGTGGTTTTTGTTCAGGTTTTATGTCTTGTTTTTTAATAATCCCATTGACGCATGAGTGCTCATGGCAAACTGCTCTTTAATCATAACCTATTTCAGTTTTTCATTTTGTTCAATAAGACACAAAAAAGCAACTGTATCTTTAATTCAGTAGGCACCTTAGTGAAGCAAAACCTTTGAGCTTGCTAATAAAGATAACTGCTGAGTTATGCACCAGTTGCTGTAATACCATGTTAAAGTTTTCATTGTTTAAATGAACATGGATTACTAGTCGTATAGTTTACATTTTTTCACCCAGAATCCAGGGGTATGCAAACCTTTGTGCTCAACTGTATCTTTATTTATTTTTTTGGCTAAATGTCATGATCATCATGAAATTTTGCACAAAGTTTGACTTCCAATACAGATTTTTGGCATTAGTCATTTTGTTTTTCCTGTTATTTTGAAGGATCCCTTTGGAGATGTGATAAAAGGAATCATGAATGAGATTCACACACATGCCCAACTGAACCCACTGTGCCAACCAGGCACACAGAACTATGAGCAATGGGTGGTGCAAAAAGAGCAGAATGGTAAGAGATACTTTCTTTTGTTCCAGACCACCAGGTCATGTTTCCTTCAGAACTACTGGAGCTTGTTTCCTTACTGAGTACTAATAATGCCCGATCCCATGTGATCTTTGTTTATACATGTCCATGAGGTCCACAAGCCCATAGAACATCCCATTTCTCATTATAGGCTTCAAAAGGATACTCAAAATCCCCTTTAATACACTCTTTGGCTAAGCTTGCATAAAAGCTGGCTCAAATGTCTCTTAAATCATTGCGATTGTTGGCAAGAACCAATTACCAGAATTACCCCAAGTGTCTTTGCATTTGCGTAACTTTGTTTTGTGCTGGGGACAGATAATGAAAATGTCACTGTCAAGGTACTGTCACTATGAGGCATGTGTAAGAAAAAAAAAGAAAGAAAGAAAAATTATTTTCAGTTGTAAGCCTCAATCACATCTCACAGAAATGAAACAAATGGCTTCAGTTTTAACCAGCCTTTAAATCCATGCCAGCTTTATAAACACTAAGGCCAATCATGAAATAATGCTTTGGAAGTTGTAAAAACATTTAAATATTGTTTATATCAGCAACTATTACACACCTATTATGAGTAGCTGATGAATAAACATTACCAAATAATTCATATAGATAAAAAGCAGATAGATCTGCTGCTCTATATTTCCTACTGAAGTGTAAAATGAACCATTGGGCGCACTGATTGGTTAAGCGATACAACATTGAAGGAGCAGGTGAAATAAGTGTGCACTGACCATTTATTCAGTCAGTGGCTCATTGTGATAAGAATGAGCTTGCAGCATTGTCAGAAATCAGAAATAAAATCCAGTCTCTTGCACCATCTATAGTTAGAAAGCCTTTTTAAATATAGAAATGTTTTATAACAATTTATATATGAAACTTTACATTCCATCCCTTTTTTCAGCTGTTGTTTAACTCCCTTTACACTGAATCTTTCTCCTTTACCAAATGATGTCATAAATTTACAGGGCCAATTCTGTACTCTGGCCACAATTATTCTGGCCACTGGGCCACTATAACACATGAAAGCTGTTTTCTCTTACACTGTTTCCTTAAGTTCATTTCCCATTGTACCCATAACACCCACTGTAGCTTGGCATCTTGCATAAAGTTGTAAAGAGGCCCTTAAAAACAACCTGAAATCAGAACTGGATACTGATCAGATTGTGCATAATTAATATGTCTTAGCCATGTAAAAGAAATAAAATGTCCTTTATATTCCACTAAAGACTTTTTCACTCTAAATTACAAAAAAAAAACCTCTAAATACCCTATGACTTTTGACTAGTGTCATAAAGAACATAATAACCATTTTGCAAAGACAATGTGCACATTAACTGACTAAAGTGCAGTTGAGTGACTAAATCAAATTCTTATAGGTAAAATCAATGTCCCACCCACCCAAATATACTGGCTCACTCCGAAATATGTAACATTGTGGAAGAAAAATGCAGATGAGTTTCTGATTTTGTATGGAACTCAAGTACAAGGGGGAGATCCCACGCCAGGTTCGTAGGCAATCCTGGCCCATTGAAGCATCTCAACCCTAACAGAAAGGCCATAATAACTTTATGAGCCACCAGAGAGATGTCATCCACAGTGCTATGGTTCACTACAATGCCAACCTCATACAACTTCATCCCAGATGGGGAATTGCTGCTGTATAGCATTCCCTGGAAAAAGGTTCTTGAGGATCAAGCAACACATATGATCCAGCTTATGGGGTGCACACCATGCACGACCCATGTATTAAGCATGCTAGCTTTTAGGTGTGTTTCCTGGACTGCTAGGTCACAATGTTTTGTGTGTAAATTTTGTGATTTGTTCTGAGGGGCCAAACCCACATTTCTCCATCAACTGCGAACAGTAGATCTGCTCAGGAAGTAAGCTACCAGGATGTTCTGATCACCAGTGTAAGCAGCAATGGATAAAATGGTCTTGCTGGCTATCTTGGGGCCATAAGAAGGACTGTGGCCTAGTTGCTGAATTCTGTGCAACATTTTAAGAATTAATGGTTTCCTGGCTCTGCCCCAGAGAACCACAATCAGCTGTGTGTTGGCTTGCCATTGGCGAAAAGGACCTATCTGCAACTCACCAAACCTTTTGCAAATCTGGGATACTAATGCAGAGGCCAATTCCCTGGGCAAACATGATGTCTCAAGGAGTAGTAATAGTGCCCTTTTAAATAGCAGCATAGATAAAGATACTGTTTACACTGGTGTTAGTAGTTGTGATGCTAAATAACTGTTTTGTGTTTTCACCCAGCTGCTAAAGAAGACAATCAGAAAGTACGGGTTTGTGCAGAGCATCTGCGTCAATACAACGAGGCTCTCTACCAGAGCAACACCATCCGCATGAGTGATGCCTTCAGCTTTCTCAATAAATACTACGATGAAGAGATCAAGAAGAAATTTTCCCCTGACGATGAGGATACCATTCAAATCACTGACAATGAACGATTTCTCTTCAAATTATTTGAAGGTATTCCAGCAATGATTGATGGTCAGATAAATATGTCCAGATCTTAATGTTTTCAGGACTCCATTTTTTTCTGTACCAAACTAAGTCTTGTAAGAATTTAAAGGTAGCATTAAACACTAAATATATTACTAATTGCCTTCAGGCTTTGAAACATTCCAAATGCTCACCTCTCTCTCTCTCTCTGTCTCTCTCTTCTCTTATCATTTTATGATATTCAACAGCTAAAAAAGAGCATCTTCAGAAGCTGATGAAAAACCCACAGTATGAGAATAACAGTCTTGCTCAGCTGAGAACGCTCATCTTGAAGGAGTACACCACCAGAACTGAAGCCAGAGGCATTATCTTCACTAAGACTCGCCTCAGTGCCATTGCTCTCAGCCAGTGGATTCAGGAGAATTCAAAGTTTGAGGATGTTGGCGTCAGAGCAAGCCACCTGATTGGTGGTGGAGATCAGAGTGTGGTGAAACCAATGACTGCAGTTAGTTACTTTTGTCACATCAGTTTCGATCAGTTTATTTTTTAACTCTTGTCTGAACTCTTGCCTGAACTATCACATCAATATCAATATTCATATTCAATTTCGTGTAAATTAAATATATAGTATTTCACTAAAATTTGTGTGTGTGTGATGGCAGGCAGAGCAGAGGGAGGTGCTGAACAAGTTTCGTGAAGGAGTGATCAATCTGCTGATAGCCACCACTGTGGCAGAGGAGGGCCTTGATATTAAGGAGTGTAATTTTGTCATTCGATACTGTTTGGTGACCAATGAAATCGCTATGATTCAGGTAAATGTTGGCTCCATAGATTTTTCTCTCTTTATAGCACTGGATCAGAAGGCAGCACTGTATGTTTTTACAGCTGTTTCTAATTGTATAGCTATTAAACACTAAAAATCATAAAGGAATTTTATTATGTAACTGCCATATATGTGGCTGGATGGGAAAAGGCATCAACTAAATAAATTTCACTAAATCAACATGTAAAATGTTTTTATTTAATTTTAGATCTTGATCCCATTGGGTAAAGGGCCAGGAACCACAAATGTGGTGGTAAATGTAGTGTGCTTTTCTCACACAGTGAATGTCAGACAAATCCTTATCAATTCACTATGTAATCAGACAATTGCGAGAGAGGAGCTGAAATGGAATTTTTAAAATGCAATTTCTCCCTTTTCACTTTTGTGGGTAAATGGGATTTAAAATATTGCAACTTGTGATTGAGATGCATATATATATATATATATATATATATATATCGCTTACAGGAAACATTTTCCTATGCCATCACCAAAAATTACAGAACATCATCTGAGGCTTTCACTCTAAAACATATACCATGCTCAGGAAACAAAACATTTGTATTAATCATAAATGGGTTCATTATCATGAAAGAATCTTGACAAATAAATAGCAGTATTGCAAATAAACTATATGCTAGACATATAGCAAATTATAATTGACATTAACTAGCATTAAAATCTTATGATCGACACAGGACATAGTTTAACAAACTTAGTGCTAACACGCATAAGCACACTATAGTAAGTGGTGTATTACAGCTACCTGTATCCCTCAAGAGCTTAAATGAACTGAATGTAACATAAGGAAGAAATTTGACTGTGTTTTGTCCTGCAGGCTCGAGGCAGAGGAAGAGCAGAGGACAGCAGTTACACAGTGGTGGAGGAGGCAGGATCGGGAGTAGCAGAAAGGGAAAGTGTGAATGAGTACAGGGAGAAAATGATGAGCAAAGCTATCGCCAGGGTGTGCACTCTGAGCCGTGAAGAGTATGAAAAGAAAGTAAGAGTCACCCATGATTGCATTTTTTTTTTTATTCCAAGCATAATTTGAATAGGATAGGATGTCCAGTTGATAGGATGTCCAGATTGCATCCATTCCAGCTTAAGGCCCAAAGTGACCTGTGAACGGCATGAAAGGAAATTATAGTTGACTTGACCCCGTTGTGTTCAGATAAAAGAGAACCAGCTGCAGGCAATCATCGAGGAGCATGTGAAGACAAAGAAGAAGGATAAGAAAGGCATGATGAAGGAGGATCCCAGCAAAGTGAAGCTAAACTGCAGGAGCTGTGGTGTAGATGTGTGCTCTGGAGAAGACATTGAGATCATTGAGAGGATGCACCATGTCAATGTGACTGAAGCATTCAGGTAGTGTTCTACTTGAGGGGGGAAAAGGCTGGTCATTTACCATTGTAACAGTGCAATTATAATAGTTTATATACACTTAGGATAGTGATGATGTGATTGCTGTGATGAAATGCATGATGCTGATTAAGACGATAATTATTGTTATGAGGACAGTGATATTCGTCTTGATTCTAGGGAGCTGTTCACTGTCAAGCTGAACACTGTGCTGCAGAAGAGACTACTGGACTATGAGGCAAACGGAGTAATAGCATGTAAAATGTGTGGAGAGGTATGTATTCCTGACTATGTACAAATGTAATAATTTTTTTAAAGTGCTAAATTTTGGAATCTTTTGAGACGTTAGAGTGCACAGGTTTTATTGAGGTTCAGTATTTGCGGTTTAAACCTATTTTGGTGAATTTCTTCATACCTATATGTCTTTGTGTATGCTAACTCATTGGCAGGTATCTAGCCTTCATTTTTTCCTTAGTTTAATCATCACATATTATTCAGTGAGGGTATCTAAGATTAGTTTAAACCGAATTAGTTTATACCGAATATCTGCCTAAGACCATGTAAATTTGAATGTAACTTATTATGCTAGCTAGTTATATGTGCTTTGACTGAACACAAGCTTTTCTGTTTTGGTCTGGGTGCAGCGTTGGGGCTCTATGATGCTTTACAAAAGCATTGAATGTCCATGTCTCCACATCAAAAACTTTGTGGTGACATACAACTCAAAGAAAAAGGTGTTCAGGAAGTGGAATGAGCTGGCCATCAGGTTCCCTGCTTTTGACTACACTCAACATGTCGTTACACACAACTCAGATGACGAAACTGAGATGGACTAAATCAGCGTAAAATGCAAAACAATGCTCATCTCAGTTTACTTACGGACAACTAGATGTGAACACACTGTACTGTACATTGTGCCAAGGAAATGATAATGCATTAAATTGTCATAAAAATGTAAAGGTATATAAAATGTTATTGTTGCATTCATATCATGAAAACAAATTCTGTAACAGACCACAAAATCGCTTACACTGACATGTGTTGAGGGAAAACTCTTTTATTTCCTTCTATGAAACATTTTTTCAATTCTGGCTGATTTTCAAGATAAGAAATATCTAAATATCATTTGTTTTTACACATCTGATTAATAATCAATGATTTTCCATACTGCACACTTTGCATTCTGATATTCTGCATTCTCATCTTTTTTAGTTGCTGTAAAAATGTTTTACTTTTTAACGATGATCAATTTAATCAACATATTTTTATGAATGCTCAGACTGGATCCATGAAACTGGTGATTTTTTTTTTCTTGACTGATGGCATTCATGGATGTTCCCGGACAATAAGCAGCTGAACAGTCACAGGCCTTGACATTAATACATTCAGATATGTATAATTGCGTGTGCCTTCTAGAGGAGCCGTACTTTTTCCTATTGGAATTGGCACTTAATTTGGCCAATAGATCACTTTAAGATTACTATCATTTATGTTGTTGGTGCAACAAACACCACACAAAAAGAAACAAATACTGAAGCAACTGATTTTATTTAGATGTTCTATGTTCTAAATATTATTATGCAGGACAGAATCTGAATAACAATTTCATATGAATTGTGCAGTTTCACTAAAATCTTAAATTATTATGTAAGGCTTGGGTCATTTATACCTTCAGCAATTGAAGCCAAGAGGAGCCAACCATTATGTCTAGTCTTTTGTTATGCAAATTAAGTGCAGCACATTGAATTTGATATTTAAGGGTCATTCCATCTAAATTGTGTAAACTATACAATTGTTTTATTACCCCCAAATTTTATATCACATATACATGGTTTTAAATTTGACTTACATATTGCAATGTACTACTTTTAGGAAAGGAAATATTTTTTCCACTAAACAAATAAATGTCTGATGTGTCACCTGGGTTTAATTTCTTGCATGAGCAATCCATAATGATGGGGCTTGGATCAAAATTTATTGCCTGCCATAAAGTTCTCTGAGTGTGACGTACTCATGGGAGATTGTCACACACAACAGCACACACACACTGCTGCACCTGTTCAGGCACCCCCAAGAGGAAGCAGTATCCCTGAGTACAGGCCTCACCAGAGAGATCCTGTCAGATCACTGCTGCCATCAAGTAGGACTTACGCTGACAGCTGGACACTGGACAGTCCTTTGCTGGCTCAGAGATGTAATTAGAAATGTACAAAAATAAAAACAAGTCCCTTGGTGATCAGAAATGTAGGCTACTAGTTTTAAGTACCACTTATAAGTTTTGCATGTAAGTTGTAGGCTATATTAAATATCCAGGCTCAATTTCTCCTTGTAAAAGTTTATTGTGTACCATTATACTCTATGATAGATGGCTTTCTAATCAAAAAGTTTTAAAGAAGAACCTTTTCAAAAATCAATACAATTAATCATACAAATATTACTTGAGGAGTCTTTTCTAAGATATATGGTGAGATGTTCATTGTTTGTTAAATTTTACTTCTCTGATGGCTTATAAAGAGAAGTAACTAGGATCCTGGAGTTGTAGATCTAGGTGCAAAGGACCTTTTAAATAATTGCCCACAATAGTGCGCGGGATCAGCTATGATGCAGTGAAGCGGAGAAGGGTTAAGAGACCTGCACAACAGCTGAAAAGTGAGAGTGATGGAGTTTGAAATTTGAAAACCTAGAGCCTTAATCACTGAGCCACCACTGACCCAAGTGTATGTACACTGTTGAAAGTAAAGGTACCACAAAAACCTACTATAGAAAAAAAACGAATAAAGAGTCATAGACTGAAAGGTTCTTTATTGTCATTGTTATCAAATGTAGTCCTGGGACCACCTGCAGTGTTGAAGAATATCCAGAGGGTCTCTGACTTTCTAATATTGTTACAGTGGTGAAAATCCCAACACACCATTATCAGTTATTGTGCCTTTTAATTGAGTCAGCTGGAATGTTGATATTTAGTAATTGCTTTATCGCAAGAAGGATGGTGGTGGATCCAAATTCTATCATGGGAACACTGGGAACAAAGCAAGAATACACTTGGGATGGAATGCCAGTTCATCACAGGGCATGGTGCACAAACATGTTGCATAGTCAATCCCCTTATTGGCATGGTTTTGAGACTTGGGAAGAACCCAGGGAACCTGAAAAAATCCCTCACACCAGTTGTATTCAAGACCACCTAAACCCAGAACAAGCCATGAGAAAGACCAGCGTGTATCAAGACAGGGGAAAGACCAAGACTTTGAGTGGTTTAGACTAAGTCAAGACTAAGACTAGACCAGTGTGAGTCCCACACTGCATGACACACTTACGATAAAATGTGGGACATGCAAACCCTAGGCACTTTTCAAATTGATCAGAAAGATCCACATTCGCATAAGAAAACACCCAGATACAAACAAAGACTAAGATTATTTAGTCTTTATTCAACACTCATTATTGATTGCATTTGATGCAGGAACTTTTACATCCAATCACAATAATGATGTTAACAAACAAATCACACGAATTACACAAGCAATCTAGTGATATCTCCACAGTCTTGATTGGTCTTGAAATAAAATCTAGAGTCCTCTATGTCTAAGACCAAGAAAAAGACTGTCAATTCTAAGCTTAGACCAAGAATAAGAAAAAAATTGGTCTGGAGATCAAGCCCGATATCATACACTGCAACACTCCCTCATACACACAGAAAGAACATGCAGAACTCCACACAGACAGTAGCCTGAGATCAGGTTCAAACTGGGATCCTGGAGCAACATGCAAGCATCACCATGTCGAATCTAATGAATAAAATTAATACAAATCAGTTCCATGGGTGGAAAATGAATAAACAAAAAATACTATATTGTTATTTTCTTCAATTTTGTTCAATTGTTAAATTGTCATTACGGATGTGTTTATGGGTTTTTTTTTGGTTTGGTTTGTTTGTTTTTACAGTTAAAGGATCATTTTGCTTTAAAGTCCCAAAAAAGGCTAGGGAACCAAAATGGCTCTACTGTGATATCACTCAATAGTAACCCATCTGAAACCTTTTTTTATCCAAGAGTGTATGCATGCATACAGTAATACAGTATTACATACGGCTGCTTAATGAACAGTGAGAGGCTGACTTCAGAATTGTAGCTAGACCAAAGTTTGTTAAAGAAGTCCTAGTTTGTGTCAAATTAATTGCAGCTGCTCTTGCTGTCAGTGAGTGTGACGGCTGTAGTGTTGGTTCAGCTGCAGTGAATGATCAGGCTTGAGGGATACTTGTGCTGAGTGGAGACGGCGCGCGCTGGAAGCTGCTTCCTTGGAAAGTCGCTGTGCTTGTGTTTGCTCACCCTGCGCTGAGGTGGCGTCTTTGCGGCGGAGATGGGAGCGGGAATTTTTAACTACTGCAGCTCATAGGTTCAGTGATTCATTGGAGGAAGTACGCTTTTAACAGGGAAAGAAACCAAACTGGTGTGAAGACAAAAGTGGGTGACCGCGCCATGCTAATGATCTAACCTAAGCTGCAGAGAGAAGTAAGTGCTCCACGTCAGCGCACTCAGGACGCCTCAAGAGCGGAGAGCTTTAATCCTCCAGCATGGTCAGTTCAGGAGAACGCATTTGCGCATTCCTCCTTTTTTTGTGTTCTTACATGCCAGAGAAAGTTTTACTGTGTGTTTAAATGCATTGTGTACATCCAGGGTTGGAGTAAGGCGTGTTTAGGTTTGGTCGGAGCGCTTGTCGTCGTCACGCTGGTGGCCGTGCCAACGGCAATCTATGTCAACAGTGAGTAGTGTGTGTGTGTGTGTGTGTGCGTGTGTGTGTGCGTGCGTGCATGTGAGCCCTGGCCTGGTCCGGGCTTAAAAACAGTGACTGAATCAACTCTCACAGTGAGGAGTCAACTTTTACAGTGTTAAAGAAACTCTTACAGTGTCTATATACACCTCTTATAAAGTTAAAGAAACTCTTACATTATATATATACACCTCTTATAAAGTTAAAGCAACTCTTATAGATTATATATATATACACCTCTTATAAAGTTAAAGAAACTCTTACATTATATATATACACCTCTTATAAAGTTAAAGCAACTCTTATAGATTATATATATATACACCTCTTATAAAGTTAAAGAAACTCTTACAGTGTCTATATACACCTCTTATAAAGTTAAAGAAACTCTTACATTATATATATACACCTC
>JAQQZR010000035.1:16366757-16378010 GCA_030068235.1 Notoglanidium macrostoma | reverse complement strand
TATAATAGATTATATATATATATATATATATATATATATATATATATACAAATCTTATAAAGTTAAACAAACTCTTACAGTGTCTTATAAAGTTAAAGCAACTCTTACAGTGTATATATACACCTCTTATAAAGTTAAAGCAACTCCTACAGTACCGCTTCTACTCTTACAATGTTGAATTTACTCTTAAATGTTTCTACAACTCTTGCAGTGTTTCTGTGTTGAAACACTGTGTTTCATTCATAGTTAAAATGTTTACACAACTCTTACAGTATTAAAATTTCACTTACAGTGTTGCATTCATTCTTAAAATGTCCTTGTGTAGCAACACAGCAACATTCTCAGAGTTGATTTTCCAGTCTTAAATATAGAGTTGAATTGACTCTGATTAAAATGTGGTTCAACAGCAAATGAACCAATTGCTTTGCCACTGAGATTCGACTGATACAGAGCTATGAATCCACACTCTGGTGTTCCTTTTTAACTAATAGAGTTATTTTAGTTATCATATTTAGTTACTATTAACACTTTAGAAGGTGATAAATTGACAATGCAAATGTTAGGAAAAAATAAACATGAGCATAGTGTTAAAATTAACTCTCTATAGAATTTTCTGAGTATTAAATCAACTCTTTCAATGTTGCGTTCACTCTTACTGTGTTTATACAACTCTTGCAGTGCTGAATCAGTTCTTACAGTTTTTAACCAATTCACTGTGGAGTCCACTCTTTAAGAACTGATTTAATACTTTAAGAGGTGACTCCACTCTGTGAATTGGTTCAAAACTGTAAGAACTGATTCAGTACTTTCAGTTTTGAAGCAATTCACAGTGTGGACACAACTCTTACAGTGTTGAAATAACTTTTACATTGTGAAATGAAAACGCAATGAAATGAAGTTACGCGAGGCCTTGATGATATGATATGATTTGAGTTTTGAATCAATACTTAGTGTTGGATAAATGCAATATACATGTTTAATATTGTACACAAATACTGTTGTTTCTATAATACTGATCATTCAGCTCTAGGCATGACCATACAACAATGCAGATTTTGCTGTTTGCCAACACTTTCAGTTAGATACTCATTTTTTTTACTTGATCACCAGGCTTTTAATGACAATTTGTTTAGAGCACACAAATAATTAATACCTCTACATAAAATAGTCCTGAAGATAAGTTCCTAGAGAGCACCCAACTTTTAACAGTCTTGCTGAATTTCATGGGTTTCATGAACAATTGTTAGAATAGGCAAAAAACTAACTAAACTATAGTTTGTGAATCAGTATGAATTTTATGCTCATTTTACTGTTAATACAAAGGTTATTATTATTATTATTATTATTATTATTATTATTATTATTATTATTTAAAGCAGATAGCACAATGTATTTCATGGTGGGTATTATCTTTCCAGCTTATCAATGAAAGTATAATTCATATATATTCCAAGAAATTTCATGGCTTGCATTATTGTAGTTGGGCAGATTATTATTATTATTATTATTATTATTATTATTATTATTATTATCTGAAAGTTTATTTTATGTATTTGTGATTGCACACTATAGATTTTATGTTACCTATATGTGTTTTAAATTAAATTGAAATTAATTTTGTTTGGAACTGTTTCGCCTGCTTGGACTCAAGTCAATGACTGTCATCCAGTTAACTTTCAAAGTGGCGCCACCGTGTGGTAAATCAGTATTCCTGCCTGTTCCTTGTTTAAAGGATATTTATTTTTCCTGTTTCCTGCTTCAGGGAGCGATTCGGGTTCAAGGAGGACTTTCTCATTCGATGACTTTTATAATGATACTATTAGGTATCAGACCTATAATTTGAGGTGGATTTCAGGTGAGGTACTAAAAATGAATAAATGATATGTTTACCAAGATCATTTTCTTAAACACAGTTCTACCTGATGTATAGGATGCAGTGTCTTTTTTTTTTTGGACTTTTCCAATAATTATATTGCACATTGGATTTTTCAGAGAAAAACATTAACAAATATGACATTACAAAATGCATTGGTAAAGTTTTGGACACAATAATTCAATTAACTGTACAATTCATCACAGTGCAGTGAAAGTTCTACAATATGTATCACCATATAATTATCATTGTTTTATTTTTAATCTGATTATAATTTATTATATAAGGCTATGTAGAAAGCTAGTTTGAATTATGGATTAAAGCCAGTATTATGGTGCACACTTTGCTGTGTCGGGTATTGTAGGATTGATATTACGTTATGTTGCTTTCCAACAGACAATAAATATCTCCACAAAAGCAAGGATGGTAATGTCTATCTGCAAAATGTTGAGACCATGGCCCGCTCCTTATTCTTGAGCAACTCAACATTTGTAAGATGCCTCTCCATGTTGCACATTAGATATTGATTTCATAGTATTAATTGTTAGCTGTTTTTAATTAATGTTATGGTTTGTATTGTAGGCCCAGGTGGATGCAACAGATTACATAGTGTCTGCTGACTGCAAATTTATCTGCTTGGAGAGAAACTATTCAAAGGTAATCAAACATTACAAGCATCTTACAAATCATGCAAATGTTGCATATCGGTAATGCATACAGTTACATTTTTAATGCTGATATTACATTATTTTGATAGCAATGGAGACACTCCTTCACAGCCTCATATTCTTTATATGATATGGAGACTCAGTAAGCACAATCCTTAATTGTTTTTCCTGTTTGTTTGTTTGTTTGTTTGTTTTTTGTTTAGTAAAGTATATTTATTTAGGTTCGGTTAACACTTGTAATTTTGCTGATGTTAATAGCTGGTAATTACAAAAAAGGATACAGTCCATGTATTATACAGTATGCTTCAGTTGCTATAATTGTGTCATGTACAGGACTTTCATCACACCTACTCACATCCCTGAAGCCATCCAGTTATTAATTTGGGCACCCGTGGGAAACATGATGGTGAGACCGAACCACAATTCCAACGTTCATGTTCCACTGCTGTTTAACAGTGCAGTTTGTTTTTAGGATTACACTGGTGGTATGTTAACAATAATGTTGTTAATCCATTATCTTTTCTTTAGGCATATGTGTGGAATTATAACATTTACATCAAGCCAAATGCTACTGCTGAGCCCATACAAATGACTAATGATGGAATAGTCAATCAAATTCTCAATGGAGTACCAGACTGGAGTTATGAAGGTCAGCCATCCATCCATCTATCCATGCTCATATCGGTCCACCCAGTCATCTCTACATCTGTCCATCCATCCATTTGTTTTTCAACTATGTATATGTGCATCTTTACATCCATCCATCCAACCATCCTTCCATGTATGCATGCATTTATTCATGCCATGGTTCATGTCTATCCACCTATTCATACATGTATCTCTCAATCGGTCCATTCACGTATCTATCCATCCAACCATCCATCCATTTTTCCCTGTATACACACATCTCCATCCATCCATTATCAGATTTGTTATTTCATTCATTTTTTATTTCACTTATTCTTTTCAATCTAGTTATATTTTAGCAAGCTAATGTTCAGCATTGTGCATTTTTTCACCCAAACAAATCTTGAAGTGTTGTATGGATAGACTTAAATGTGCTCTTTGTTTATGCTCTCCAGAGGAGGTCTTTGTGTCAAATGAGGGAATGTGGTGGTCTCCTACTGCAAAGTATCTGGCCTATGTGCAGATTAATGACACAGAGGTGCATGCCATTGAATACTCTATGTACGGAAATGGGCAGTACCCCACCACCATGATTTTCCCCTACCCCAAGGTAAGAAAACACAAAAAGCGATTCCGTATGTGTGAAATGTTTTTTCTGCTTTACTCATTTTGTGGAATTCATGTAATGGCATGATTTTTTTTACAGGCTGGCTCCAATATCCCAAAAGCAAGGCTGTTTGTAACTGATGTTTCAAGGGCATCTGTTCATTCAGAAGTGGTGGTGCCCAAATCCGTCAGGGGGGCAGGGTACAGCAGATTTTTTTTCTCTTTTTGTTCTTGCATAATAACTGCAAATGTGTCAATAACTATTTGGTTTTATCATGAGTGTGACTTTTAGCTGTGTGTGTGTGTGTGTGTGTGTGTGTGTGTGTGTGTGAACGCACTGTGTGTGTTCCCTCAGTGATCACTACCTGAGGTCAGTAACATGGGTAACTGATGAGCGGATTGCTGTGCAGTGGCTAACACGCAGGCAAGACCAGGTTCTCCTTCAGACATATGACTATGATGGGACCAACTGGAATGAAAATACGGTCGGTTACATCTCTAATAAGGTTCTATCCACAGAGAGAGAGCGTTGTTCAAAGAGACCTGACTTTACTAATACTACATTTCCAACAACACAGGGACAGCACTGGTCTGTTTTTCCATCCAAGCCATCCAAGTGTCCACTGGTTTGAAAGTTCAATAGTTATGTAATCAAACTGTGGGTGTTTCCTTATGAATGGTAAAATTAAAGCAACAGTGGTGGTAGATCACAAGCCTAGTTTATTATACAGTGGTCACATACAAACCACTGCTTTTTTTTTTTTTTTTTTTTGTGAGCATGACTATCAAGTAATTTAGAATCTATAAACAGCGGATGTTGTGGCACATGCTGTATTCAGAATATGTAGCTATTTAGATTAACATTGCCTTTGTGGGAACGGCCCAAAACATTTGCATATACTGAGTTTCAAAACTTGTGTACAAAACTTTCCACACTGACAATTCTCCAGCAGATTTTCAGTGTTAGTAACACTGGCTCTGGAAAAGGTACTTAAACTCCCATAATGTGCCAACAGATCCAAACTTTTTTACTCTCACAATTCCATGTGCTACCTATCAATCCTATTAGTTTTACTAAATAATTTTAAGTAGTTACTATATTATAAAACTAATAACTGTATGGTCAGCTGAGATTTTAAGGGTAAGAGAGATTTCTTTTCAGAAAGTTTCTGCTATTATTGCTGTACAGTAAAATGCATGAATTTTGAAATCTATGTTCCTACAGAAATTTGAGCAAAATAGCAAAACTGGCTGGGTTGGTCGGGTGAGTGTGTTTCATTGAATGTTAAAAAAAAAAACGTATAAATTCCCATCATTCAGTGACCATGTACTAAACAGCTCTTGGTGCCTCTCTCTGTTTCTCAGTACAACCCTTTGCCTCCTTACTTTGCCGCAGACAACAGCAGTTTCTACATGGTGATGAGTGATGCAAAGGGCTACAAACATCTCCACTACGTGAAGGATGTAAGTGGTCAGATCTAATTATATTGCACTGTTTAGTAATTCCACTATTCATATAAAACCTCTGGCGTTTATAGTATCTACTGAATAAATGTAGCTACATATGGAAATATCAGACAGGGACACCTTCCCATTTGATACTTGAGATCTG
Source organism: Notoglanidium macrostoma (assembly GCA_030068235.1). Classification (NCBI taxonomy): domain Eukaryota; kingdom Metazoa; phylum Chordata; class Actinopteri; order Siluriformes; family Auchenoglanididae; genus Notoglanidium; species Notoglanidium macrostoma. The sequence goes on along the minus strand of JAQQZR010000035.1, from coordinate 16,372,624 downwards.
TAAAACTCAATTACAGACACCTTTAATTGGTGTATATATGGCATTGTTGTATCTGGTCATGAAAGTGGGTAATCTTGTTAAATAAGTTACATTTTGTACCAGAAAATAAGCACTTTTTTGAAGCATACGGAGAAGAAGCCCTAGCCATATGGTGTAAATTGAAGTTGTAAATTTGCATTCTCGTTAATGAGTGTTCTCTCCCAGAGCATTATGTAACACTGTGTCCAATTAAGGATTGGGACAGGGTTTTTTAAGACCTCTGCATGTATGTGTAAAGTGTGGGGCAGAAGAAGTTATAGAGAGCATCTAATAACATTGATCATAGTAATGTTTGTATGTTTTTTTTTTTTTTTTCTTTTATAGGGCAAAGCAGTAGCAGTAACCTCAGGCAAATGGGAAGTAATCTATATAACAAAATTAACCAAAGATGCCATGTGAGTGCTATAAAATTATATTATTTTTTTTAGACTGTTTGTTTTGAGAACAAGCCTATCAGTGATTAAATCTACTTTCAATATATATATTTTTTATTTATCCTTTCCATCACAGCTACTATGTCAGTAATGAGCATATGGGAAGACCAGGCCAGAGAAACCTTTATAAGTAAGTAACTACTTCTTGCTGCTTCTAGATACCACTGTGAAAATAGCTTGATTATACTGTAATAATGTAATTCCATCCCAATTTCTGTATTATAGACCCATTCAGTTAGTGCAGTGTTATTTTGCTATTGGTTTTATTGTTCAGTTTTTTATCCGTTGTGAAGTTATTGTGTAGTGAATGCTGAGGACACTTTGCCTCGCTGGCATATGTCTGTTTTTGTGTGGCATCAGGATATCCTTCAGTACGAGTCACAGTCACTCTGCCCCTGAATGTCTCACCTGCTCGCTCTATGAGGACAGGTGTCAGTACAATTCAGGGTATTTCAGCCAAAACGCCTCTTATTTCCGCATGGACTGCTACGGTTAGTGCACCTCACGTCCTGCTCTCTCACACCTGCTGCTGTATTAAACTTCTTCAGATAAATATAGAATAATGATAGACTTTGTTTTGGATAAGACTCGAGCACATGACCTTAAATCCATTCAGTAGGAATATTACAATATAATGTACAATATAATATAATATAATAAACTATCGGTCTATGCATTCATTTTCTCTCCTTTCTCTCTAGGACCAGGAGTGCCCATGTTTACACTTATGGACAATCGAGGATCTCGCAAAGGTTAGGTTGTTAGTTCAGTGAGGGGAAACACATTATTAACCCATTATTACTTACGTTATAGCAGCTATGATCAGATATTCCCTCTCTTAAAGTTAATAAAATAAAGAAATCTATCTTGCCATATTACTGAGAAAATTCAACAGCCTTACCTGAACAGGTGAGAGTGCTGGCAGTAGCGACTCCTTCCATAAATAGAAACATCTCCTCAAAGAAAGCTTCATAATATGCATTATATGTTTTATTTGTATAATATTGCCAAAGCCACTGCCATAAAAAAAATTAACCAACACCTACTGAGCATTCAGATTTGAGAATTTACCTGCTGTGTGATCTACATCAAATTCATTTCCAAATAAAAGATAAATCCCTGATAGTTGTTGTGATGCTTCTTGACGCTTCTAGAAATCCAGGTGCTTGAAGACAACAAAAAGCTGGAACAAATTCTGAAGACAGAGCTTCAAATGCCAACAATAAAACATGCCACGTTAAAAATAGCAGGGTTTGGTAAGACTAACATTGTGTTCACAGACAGTACCATATATTAAGTGTGATATGTTATTAATAATATATTTTATTGTATAAATTTAGATTAACTAATTATCCATAACAGATTTATGGTACCAGATGATGTTCCCTCCTGATTTTGATGCATCCAAAAAATACCCTCTCCTGATTCAAGTGTAAGTTCTGCATTCACATTTATCTCCCCATTGTTCTGTTCTCTTCCTGCGTGTTTAGCTACAACAGTATCAGCTAAAGTCTATTTTTCCATGTCAATATTTGCAGTTCAGGAACAGGTGCTGTGACTCTACGTGTTTACGTGTGAATAAATGTGTTGGCTGGGATGTGTCAAATGTCTGGCGTCATGGGTTTTCCTCAACACCACTTTCTCCTAAGTGAATGATCAAAATTGGATCTGTTTGTATATAATAAAATAAACTGGTTGAAGTAAATGCTGATGTCTAATTTAATCTGGATCTCTAATCTCCTGCCAGCATGAAACATCACCGTGTCATGGAACAAGTGTCAAAGCCATCAAGGCTTGAATAAATGCAGTGAAGTATTAAACATGTGCAAAGTACCCTGAAAATTCCTTAGAAAGATCAGACTGATGGGTGAAGTGTTGTGTATTAAAGGTATGCGGGTCCAGCGAGTCAGTCTGTGGACTATAAATTCAAGCTGGAGTGGGCCACGTACCTCTGCAGCACGGAGAAAGCTGTCATTGCTAGCTTTGATGGAAGAGGAAGCGGTTACCGAGGTGACGAAATCATGCACGCCATCTACGAGCGGCTGGGCACATATGAGGTGGAAGATCAGATCTCAGCCGTGAGGTGAGCTTAAGAGGCACAATGTGTACACGCTACATGCTAAACCTGTCTGTGACTGTAGGAGAGCAGGATACAGCAGGTGGTGAAACAGCTGCATATTACATAACACATGCATCTAGGTTAATTCATAAGAGGGGAAAAGTTAGAAGTGACAGATTCAGACGGTGTGAAGTAGATTTTATGTTTGTGTGTGTATGCACGTACTAAATAGAGCTTGACTGATTTCAGCCGTTGCATGAAATTACACACATATGCTAAAAAGGGCTGTAACACTCAGGTTTTCTAAATTAACTTGGATTTGGCTTCTTTGTTTTGGGGACATTTGTGCTTGGACTTGAATTGGTCTTGGTCATTGGTCTCACAAAATAAGTCTTGGTCTCTACTAAGTGTTTTTAAAAAAAAATATTTTCTTTTTGCATTCACAAAATGTCCTGCCACCTTGTAGAAAACAAAGCCTAACCACTAGCACAATGCACAAATGAAGACAATGAGTTGAAGTAAAGGCTTCACCTCAAAAAAGGATTTGATGGTTTTTACCTTCTTAGGATCGACAGCGTTAAGACCCAGTCTTCATTCAGTCTCAACTAGTCTTGGTCTTGGACAATTGCAGCTTTGACTGTAGCACTGATGTAAAGTGATGCTTTAAGGACAATTACAGAAATGGAACTTGAACATAACACAGTATTCCTCACTGGTCTCAGGCCTTAATGAGTTTAACCCATGTAGGCCATTTAGGTTTTTTTTTTTTTGTTTTTTTTTGTTCTTTGGACCTTTGTTGCCTACTTATGGAGCTTAGCTGAGAAACTCTTTTTTTTTTTTTTTTTCTCTGTAGGAAATTCATCGATATGGGTTTTATAGACAAAGACCGAATAGGAATGTGGGGATGGGTAAGTGTTCTCATAAAATATATTCACTAATTACATTCTACAAATGATGGTAACGAACATAGATAATAAAGACTGTTGCAGCTGTGTACAGTACCCAAAAGGAAGTGTTCTACAAAGATATGCATTGATTTCAGCAGATTAGCAGATTTTCGAGTGATTTTAATTTAAGATGCAGAATCTGAGATTTTCTTTTGGTGCTTTCTGCTGATAATATCTCATTTGTGTAATTTCTTTTACAATTTTATGCAGATTTGCATGAGCTCAGAAATTGCACATATTTATGGTTATATTTTAGGTGAGACTACAGCAGTGACTAAGTTGCATTACTTGCTTAACTGAACTTGGTCAATTATCCAGTTGAATCTAGCAAGATAACATGATTAGCCAATCTTTGCATACTGATACTTTGAGAAATGCTAGACATGCACAAGATAAAGTGCATTTTATTCTTTTATTCTAATAAATTTGAAAGCAGTGACTGCATTATATACTCATATTTCTTAGCAATGGAATGTGACTTGGTATATGTTAACATTTACTGTTAGACAAATGGTTTTTGTTTGTCGTTTAGGGGGCTTTTTTGCAGGATGATATCAGCTATCTAGTTCTCTGTATATCTTTGTTAGTAACTCTTTTAAAGGTGACATTTTTTATTAGCCCAATTTTGTTTTCTGTTATAGTCATATGGTGGCTATGTGACCTCCATGGCTCTGGGCTCGGGGACTGGCCTGTTCAAATGTGGAATTGCTGTAGCTCCTGTTTCCAAGTGGGAATATTATGGTATGTTTGTTGATGTTTAAAAGGATCACTGTAGCACTGTTATTATATGATGGTGGAGCATTATGATTGAGCATGTTGTCAGTTTTAGCTGAGCCCTGAAATATGTGTTGTTTCAGATGCTGTGTATACTGAGAGGTACATGCATCGCCCAGAGGAGAATATAGACAGCTACAATGTAAGAGCTGACATTACTCATATCATTTGTATTTCCAAAAAAAATGACGTCTATGCAAGATTTATACTGATATTATTAGACTAATAGACTTTTATTCATGTTTATGTTGTCCTGTTCTACCTTTGCAGAATTCCACAGTAACTGGCAGAGCAAAGAATTTTAAATCAGTGCAGTACCTGCTGGTGCACGGCACTGCGGATGGTATCACCTTCTGTTTTTCTCAAATAACTGTGTTCAGAGTAAAGCATCAGTGTGCGCTTTTAAAGCTCCAGTGTGTACCTTGATTACTGTGTCACTGTTTCAGCAAAGCCTTAATGTTGCTTTACATGTTTTTCTGATAACATATTTTCGATTTGTATATATTTTTTCCTTCTAGATAATGTCCATTTCCAGCAATCTGCTCAGATATCCAAAGCCCTGGTGGAGCAGCAAGTAGATTTTGAGGCAATGGTGAGTGTTCGGAGGGTGTGTGGCCGATCAGATTTTCATATGGCATGAACATTAAAAATAAGCTTTGTTTCAAATGCAAAAGATATTTGAATCACACATATCTGAGTGGGTGTTGAACGGAGACATACCTTTTTTTATGTCCTTACAGTGGTACACAGATAAAGACCATGGTCTGTCTGGCAAGGCCCGCTACCACCTCTACATACACCTCAGTCACTTTCTTCAGAAGTGCTTTTCTGAAAAGAAATAGATAATCAATCACCTTAATTGTAGGAAATTTGTATTGAAACAGAACTGTGTAAGACATTATGTTGAAACGTTAACAATCTGAGACTTTGGATAGTATTTGCAGTTTTGTATGCTGAATCTTCATTTTACTCTTCTCGTTTTTATTGTTATTCTTTTTGGTCTGTTGATCAAGCAAAACATGACTGTTACATGTGTTTACTGTTTGCATGTCTTTCTAATATGTTTAAAATATTATGGCTCTACAGTAAATGTGACACTGATTGTGATGCCTATGCTATTTGAAGGATTATTTGCACTGAATTTAATGTGTATCCTGAAGTCTTTCGTATGATCTTCCCTGGAAAAAAGCCAAGGTATTGGAAAGCAAAATGTAACTCATTGTTACAAATACCTGCAAATACCTGAATAGATAATAAAACAATTATGTCCATTGCACTCTGGCTGTTTTTCTAAGTGTACATACAGTATGGACAGTTGAAGATACCAGGTAAAGTCTTCAACTGTCCAGTTCTGATGGCCCTATGCCCACTGTAGCCTAAGAACCCTATGTGGTCTGCTATTGTAGCCCATTCACGTCAAGTTTCACCATGTTCACAACATTTATAGAGAGTGACTATTTGAGTTACCATACCCTTTTTGTCAGCTCATTCTCTTTTGATGCCCACAGAACTGGCACTCGCTAACTGTGTGTGTGTGTGTGTAACATAGTAAAACTGATATAGTCTACAGATGTACAGTTTAAGTGTTCAATACTGTAATGTCTCACTGGTTCA
>JAQQZR010000035.1:16347428-16359096 GCA_030068235.1 Notoglanidium macrostoma | reverse complement strand
TTGCATTGCACTTGGTGATGTATGGCTTGGATGCAGCTGCTCAGCCATGGAAACCCATTCCATGAAGCTCTCTACGCTCTGTTCTTGAGCTAATCTGAAGGCCACATGAAGTTTGGAGGTCTGTAGCGACTGACTCTGCAAAAAGTCGGCGACCTCTGCGCACTATGCGCCTCAGCATCTGCTGACCACGCTCGGTCATTTTACGTGGACTACCACTTGGTGGATGCGTTGCTGTTGTTCCCAATTGCTTTCACTTTGTTATAATACCACTGACAGTTGACTGTGGAATATTTAGTAGTGAGGAAATTTCAAGACTTTATATACAGTATATAAAGTTTTATAGATATATTTATAGATAGAAGTATATGCATGAAGTATCTACTGTGTATGAAACAGCCATAGTTTATATTCTCTACTTATATATTCTCTGGCATACAGCAAGAACATTCAGGATCAAACCAAACGACAGAGCTGTGACATGGCAACACTATCCACTGTGCCACTGTGCTACTCCATATCAGTAGCATGTACTATAAAACATGGACTATAGTCACAGATGACAGATACATAGAGGTTATACAGATTTATTTATTAGCCATACATTCATTAACAGAAACAATAACAACAAAACAGCTTGTACATAGTATTTTAAAATGTTATTTTAACACATTAACAAGTTAAAACAAACTTGTTTCAATAAATTAATGAAACATTAGATGGAAAAATATGCAATCACAAGCTTATATTCTTGGGGGAAAAAAGCTTATTGTAACTGCTTATTCAACGTCCACTAAACATCAAAGCAAGACAAAGCATCAGACCCTACTGAAGAACTATCATTTTGATTTCTACTTCTAAGAAAAAAAATAGTAAATCCTAAAAGTGCAACAATGTACAGGTGAAAATGTATGTACAAAGTGAACCCACACTTATTAACCTTTTATTTTGCCCTTCTAGATTAATATTGCATTTATTCTCAAGTTATATTTTGCCCTTGATAGATTCTTTGAGAAAAACCTTGAGCTGGAGAATATGACCTGTAGAGAAATTCCCTTCAGAATATTTATAGCAAATGTTTGTCATGTCTGTGCCATTCCTGCTTCCAACAACACAGAGATAAAGCTTCAGAATGTTCCTGTGTGTAAAATGGTACTGAGAAAACTGCCATGTGGTATTATTTAATCAGAGATGTGCAATGACCCAGCTATAAGGAAAATCTATTTGGACTTTGGCATATTGACATAATCAACACACAACCTAGATAGATCAACAGAAATCAGATACACATCTCAATATGCAGTATTCTCATCTGAAAATATAGCAAATACATTATTAAAATGATAAAATATTTTTTAAGCCTAAGCCTCTATTCTGAGGTATTACTCATATAACAAAATAATATACAGTACTATAGTTTTCCTATAATTCTACCTCAAAAAGAAAGAAAAATATAATAATGACAATTTGATACATCCAGCATTAATAATAGTAATAATGATGATAATGATAATGATAAAGAATGCATGTATATAGTACCAACTCTTAACATGGACATTCATGGATTAAATCTACTATTTCGCTTTAGAATATTTGTTTTAATGTTTAGTTGAGTTTAGTTATATGTTGAACAACATGGAGAAGACTGTAACATTTACAAATACAAAAACATAGAAAATACATATAAATCCATTTAAAATTAAAAAATAGTCTTTAAAATAGTTTCTAAGTTTTCCAACAACACACGCTGCATAACGTCCACAGAGTTGCCATTCCGCAACAGGTACTGTGTTATTTTAGTAAACAGAAAATGCCATATATACTGTATAGATAAAGAGACTGAAACTATTTTTTTCAACCATGCAAACAGTATTTATAAATTATAAAAAAATCTTATTGAAGCACTAAAGAGAAAGGAACAAAGACCGAAACACACACATACAGAGGACAAGACATATAGGAGCAGAAACATGTGGCACATGACATCAGTGTGTGGTTGTGTGTGAGGCCACAGTGAAGGAGATGCAGGTCTTAACCTTGTCATTATGTTGAAGCACTCTTTTCTTTCACGTCCTTTCCTTCCACTGCCGCTGCAGGTCGTGTGACACTGTCAGAGACACATGACTCGATTCACCTAGACAAATTAACACTGAACAGTCAGAGCAAACATTGCCAGGACCTGTTACCCGTCCAGCCCTTTTTACTGAGATAAATGAGCTATTTTAAACAATATGTCACACCTGAAGCCATAGCTAAACTAGGAGCACTTCAGTTCTGGTAGTCAGCAAATTGGTGCTGTATCCCACAACAGCAGTGTAGTGACATTGGACATAAAAGAAGTGTAGAAGGGATGCAGCAGTTTAGCATCAGATAACGGCAACAAAGTGACTTCCTAGTGGATTCTAAGATGAGAGAACAAGCCCTAACAATGTCCTCTCTTAAAGTGCCCGTTGCATTGTGTAGACAGGTCTTGTGGAAATACTGCAACAAATTAGTCACCAAGGTGGCTGACACAATTTCCAACGTCTATTGACATTTAGAAAGGAAATATAAAGAAGAAAATGACTAACATTAGCTAAAGTATATAGGTAGTGAGATTAGTTATAGTAAATGATGTCACCAGGCTATTAATCTAGCTAGTTAATGTTAACCAGCCATGTTCATGACTCATTTGTTAGCGATAAATGCTAGGTAGCTATTATTAATGTAAGTAATAATGTTACCAAGGGAAGTAGTGACTTTATTCCGGTCCCTGATATTTATTTTACCGTTACAGACCTGTAAGATAATGGGTAAATTTTGAGTCATGCTGGCTAGTAAGCTAACTAGCTAAGTTAGCTACCAGTATATTATCTAAGCTTGTAGCTATGTTGTAGCCATAATAATATCTTCCTACTCATACAGAAAAAAGAATAAAAAATCAACTTTAAGATGTTTACTGTAGGATAGCATGACAAGGAAAACTGGTGAGGGTTTACAGGCAAGTGTATTTCCCACTACTTGCTAGCTGGCTAATATTGTATAAGCTAGTCAAGCTTATAGACCATCCTTGCCAGCTAGTAGATTATTTTTCAGGTTTTTTATTACATGACTAAACTGTTCAATGTACATTTGAGATTTTCTAATCTCATTTTTGTGTTATTTTCTTGCAAATAATTGGTTTACGGTTGTGACATCCTTAGTGGTTATTCAGAAACTGTTTCGATCTATCAAAGCACTTACCAACTGGCAAAGATGGTCTACCAGCTTGGACTGCGTTTTGGCAACTGGTAGCTGGTCAGAGCAAACTGGACTGGATAGATATGCTGGAGGCTTGTATTGTAGGCAAAATAGTCATTTGTTTAATAAAGTAATAAAGCTGATGTTCAGTTTTTCTGTGTAGTTTAGACCCTAATGCTATGTTCACATTACCAGGCTGAAGTGACACAAATTTGATTTAGGGCCATAAATTGACACAGATCTGATATTTTCAGAGCTGTGTGAACAAAGAAATATGACCTTTTCAAATCAGATTTGAGTCACTTTTGTATTTGGTCCTAGAGCAGATATGTAGTAGTGCGGCAAAACAATAATGGAGGAAACTACACCTGATGAATTGTTTGCCGTCCTCCAGAGCAATGCGATGCATGTCCATTTTGTTGGTTTTAATACCATGAGGCATCTCAAAATATGATGTTTTTTTGGTGGTGACTTGTACAAAAACGTATCAATTTGCAGATGCGTGGTGTTTCAAAGTACAGACGCATTCACATTACAGTTAGGTACAGGTCAGTTGTAATTATGAATGAGAACCAGCAAGATCTGAGCAAAAAAATCAGAATTGAACAACGAGGCTTGTAATGTGAACATGGCCTAAATGCCTCTAATGAAACTACAATTATGTGCAGTTATATGGCAGACTGAAGCTGATTTCTATTCTGAGCAAAAAAAAAAAAAAAGATAATGCAGAACACCTTTTCCCAGCCACTGGTTGATTGAGAATAATTATTCTAAATTAAAAGTAAAATACAGTGATTAAATAAAAAAAAAAGCCTGCTCCAAACTGATGAAAATGCAGGTCACAGGACATTAAAGCAGAGCGTGCTATTTCCTTCCAATAGAAACAGACAGGCTCTCATTATGGAGGATGAGATGACACTAAAAGAGCAGACAATATCAGGTCATAAAGTGAGGTCAACTTACCTTAAATCCTCAGAAACTAGGAGAGTAAGAAAAACAGCTTAAGATGGAGGTTGATGCTGAAATACATTTAGATTGCAAACATCTAATTAATGAATATTTTTAGAGAATTACAATTTTCACCAGCAGAAGCACAAAACTAATTTGATATTTAATACCAAATAATTTTTAAAAATAAACAAGACATCTGCCAGGACTGAGAGCAAATTCAAATATGGAGAATACCAAGAATTAAAGCTGCGGCTGATTTTCTAGTTTACACAACTTATGTGTAATGTAAACTTACAAACTGGTAGCGCTACAGGGCACAACATGACGAAATATCTGTATGGCTTAAATGTGTACTTTAGATATATATGAAAAAAATCCAAACCTTTTTGTGGTTGGTTCACTTTTTTGAGCCATCAGAGCTGACAGCCTTCCAAGTGTTTCCAAATGAGGCTTTAGACATCTCGTCAGTGATGTTCACAGATGAAGGATCATCTCTAAAAAAAATCTAAATCAGTCATTTCACAAACAGCGCCAAAATCTGATGTCTGTAGTAGAAAAATATTATGCTATGCACTGCATCTATTTTTGCTCAATTCGTCAGTGAAATTGGCACACACTTGTAATGTCCTTCCAACGGCACTTGTACTACTCCCTCTTCCTCTGCCAAAATACTTTGCTCCTCCTGGCAGAAAGGAATGGAGAGAGAGAGAGAGAAAGAGAGAGAGAGAAAGAGAGAAAGAGAATGTGAGAGACACTTTTACTGCAGTAATGCCAGCAAGAACTTCATCCACCTTTTGATCCCCCATCCTTCAGTTTCCTGTTTTTATGTGGCACATTAAAACCATTTCACACAATAACTATGTAAGAAACTATTCCAGTGTAACACTGATGTCAAATGCATTTCATTGTGTTTCTACAACATAAGCTCACCTCTTTTTCTGCATCCTCCATTTTCTTTTTCTTACTTTCTGGCATGAGGTCATCCAACCAGCTCAATTCTCTTTTAGTGAAGATAAAATCCAGCAGCTTCCTGATAAATACCAGAGCAAGAACCTGCCAAGAGCACAAACATCATTCAAACACACTCCATAGCTAGAACTTGCTCCTGGCAAAAATCATGGTGCTGGTACCTGCCAAATGTCTATAAATATCTAGAGCTAGAACTTCCTGCTTTTCTTTTTCAACACACAAGAATGGTTCAAAACTGCTGTAAAATATTTTATGGTGAGAAATGTGTCTGTATTGGAAATACGTAAATACATAATAAGCAATCAAATATGGGAAAAAAGTGGGAAGAAATAAAACTAAGTGTTAGGTCTAAGTCTACATCTTAATTATATACACTAGTGCAATTCAGTTAGCTTGATTAGAAAAAAAGGTACCATCATAGGAAAGACGATGGCGGCACGGGACGTTTTAATGATCCAGAGGAGCACCAAGCAGCTGAGCTGGATGAAGGTGAACAAATGAACCTTCCGCAGAGGAACGTGCCTCAGGTAGATGAAGTCAGGCTGGTGTTTAGCTGGCATCCCAAACAGCTTCAACCTGTCGAAGAACTGAGCAAAGACAGCCGGATCACACAGATGCCGATTAAGAAATGTATCACATTAGAGGATAAAGTGCATTTGAATGGTTATATTTATACCTGTATTCCTCGTAGTGAAGATGCTCCCATGTAAAGAAACACTCCATACAGCACAGGCATGGGAATAAACTGAAAAACAAATACTAAATTAGCAAGTGGTTGCGCAAATGCTGAGATTTGTAAGTGAAATTCTCACTATATTAATTAAAATACTACCAACTTGGTTTTTTATCATACCTAATGAAGGCAGTGATGGGGTTAAAAAGATTTTATTTGCTTGGGGGAAGGCTTGGAAAAGTGAAAACCTTTTTCTGGCACAATTAGTTAGTCAACACCTTTTTTTAAGAAGCTGCTGGCCTTGTGTTTTTTTTTCTAACTGTTGCAATAGTTTAACGATTTAGATAAACACATTAAGTAAATCACACATTTGAGCCCTGAGAAACATTACTCATGACATACATTAGGTTCAGCTCTATTTAATTATGTATTGGAAATCTCATGTTTATCCAGGAGCCAGTTAAATCTTTTACAGAAATCCATCACTGAGTGGATCTTCCATTGCACCCGTAAGCAAAAAACACTCCGACATGAAGCTGTGAATGCCCAAAGCAGGACCAGACCTTAAGAATGGAGGTCATGAAGACAGAGCATCCCATCAGGAGAAAAATCATAAGGCCAGTAAACCGCTGTTCTCTGATGCCAAGAAACTTAGGCTGCTCTCCTGGGGCTGCGCTCTCGGACTCCAGCTTCAGGCTGTTCACGTGTGTGATCGAAAGCACTGTAGCTGCCACAAACCAGGGCAACCCCATCAGTGAGCACACACCCAGCATCACACCCACCACAAACAAATCCAGGTGGTAACCACAGGCTTTCTGCATCCAACACAAAACACAGACCAATTAGAGCAAACTGAGAAGATGAACTCTACAACGACAGTTTTTATTATTATTATTATTATTATTATTATTATATACAATAAATTTATAGGCAATATAGATTCTAACTATGTCAGCATTCTGGGATCACCAACATATTAATCTTAGTTGATCTAAGGAACATATCTGCCTATCAATTAACTTTTTATACAGATCTCATTGCTGTTGTAAAAAAAAAAATCAAACATCCCAAATCTCCAAAAACAGCATTTTGGATTAATCATCACAGAACTCCAAGGTGCATAGAGATGATTTCTAACTCCCAGATCTGTAGCATGCCCATAGGGAACAGAGCGGAGTGACAGTTTTCAGTTTAAGTAAAACAAAATCAAAACTGTTAAAAATGGACTCACAAGGTTTTCTGGCGACGGTATCGATATTCAAAAAGCCATATGGGATTAAACTGCTCAGTTGGTAACGCTACTGACTAGGAACCAATCATTTGCTAGTTCAAAATGTGCTATAAGTTATTCTTTACATATACATTATATATGGATAATGATAATGATAATGATGAGATGTAATGTTACAATAAAAATACATATACTCTTGCCATGAGTACCTTAAGTTTGTGTTCTTTCCTGTTAATGATGACTGCAGTGATCTGTTGGTCCATGAAGACCAGGATGGTACAGAGAAGAGCAGGGATCACCGTTATGATACAAGTCCACCAAGGGTTCGGACCCACAGGGTTAACAAACCAACCTCGGTCATCTCGTGTTGGCTACATGGGCATAAAAAGAGTCATTGTAATTACAAGGGCTTACAAACTCCTAAATGCACCAGGGGTCAGATGAACACGGTTAGATGTCATTTCAGGAGAGTGTCTCACCTTAAATTTGTTGGGGACCTGTAGTTTGGGTGAGGGAACACCTAACGCATAGTCTACCAGAACCATGGTCAGAATGGTAATAAACACTGCAAAATCACTGATGATTGATCTGACCTGAGGCAGACATAAAATACAAGCTTATGAAGATATGAAAATAACAACTTTCACATTTTCACATTTTCTCTAATGGATTTGGGTATGTTGCTGATGGGGCAACTAGCCTACAGTATTTTTTTATTCTTGTTTCTGTTCTAAAACATATATATGTATTTTTGGCTTGTATTCTGGTCTGGGGTAAAGGAAAGAGAAAGTTTTAGGAGACACTTGCTTTTTTATGTTCTAAAGCAGATCCACCTACAATGGTCAAACTTTCATTTATAATATATAATATATTATATATAAATATAAGAACATATAAAGGAATATATTGATATAATATAATATAATACTTTATTTTCTTGATATTCCGCTAGAGGGCACCAGTGTACAAAATAAAGCCTTTAACTGTGCAGCCTCTTTCTCTCTCTCTCTCTCTCTCTCTCTCACACAAACACACACACACACACATTATTAAAAGGGAATGGCATTTAAAATGTAAATATTTATAGAAGTAATTCATAGTATGGCCGTAGTATGACACATTGTATAGGGAATTAACATTTACCATTAACTCTGAGAGAACGTAAATAAGTGCTAGCTAAAATAAACACTCTACTCGGCAATTCATCTATAGTTATCAAGGGCACACAATACAATGCCTTCTCCAAATAGAGAGGTTACCTATAATAACAGAAATTGAGCAACCCAGCCCTGCCTACACATGCACACCAGGGGCTGCAATAAGAGTGTGTGGATAGTAAAGTACCTTGGTGGGAAAGTATCGACTGGTCTTGAATTCTTTAAGGAAAGCACACATGGCCACAGTGGAGAAGAAGAGCACTACAGACCAGAAGAGTACATCAGGGACGTAGGGACCATGAGGCCCGCAGGCTGAGCCCACAAACACCCCCTTCTTCTCTATGCAGTCCTGAGACAGACAGGCAGACAGACAGATGCTATAATGTAAAGGATAACTTTCAAACCATATGCATGATATATTTTAAGAATAACATGCAAACAACTGAGTAAGTTTGAACAACTTAAAAATAAGTGCAGTGCAATTGCCATTTCACTTTTAAAAGATGTTTTTGTGGTTGAGTTGTTACATTCTCATTTGCTCTATTAACTCCATTGAATTTCAAGGTTAATTAGTAACATTCAAATTGAATCAGAGTGACTGTAAATTTTCCATAAACATGATTTAGAAAACCTAACGATGCATAAAACGATTCAACAAAACCTAACGATTTATAAAATGGGTGACGAATCAATCATAGTGAGGTTTGTGCACATTTCATTAAGTCATTCCAAATAAAGATTAGCTGGTAATAGATTTTAATTAAAGGCCAGAAATAAAACTACTCAGTTCCCAGAAGAAGAAGAATATACAGAACATTTATGATAACGTGTTTATTATTAATATTATTATTATTATTATTATTATTATTATTATTAAGATAGAAATTTGTGCATTTAGGCTTATAAAGAACTACAATCTGAAATAAACTACAATATGAACTCTCTTTTTCTCTCTATCTCCATCTTGCACATTATAAATATAGCAAAGTGTAGTACACAGATATATGCAAAGATATATCTATACATACAACACTATACAACATTTTGCTTTTAGTGGTTCAGCATGGCTTTTGACTAAAAATATTTTGCTTTTAGTGGTTCGGCATGGCTAATCCAGTATAATCCAAGCCACAGGTCCTTAATCTCTGCTGTCTGGGAGAAAAGGCCATTCACATGAGAAACAGTGTTTATGACTGTTCTTATGCACAGTGGGGTCCAAAATTCGGAGACCAAATTGAAAATATAGTAGAATGTTACTTTTTAAAACAAAAAAAAGGAAATGTGCACCATCTTGACTATTCAGTGTTCAAGATGTTGCACAATTTCTATCACTATATAAATGTTAGCAAACCTGCCAGTGTTATACATCTCTGTACAAAAGTCAGATTTTCCATGAATCTTATGCCTTCTATTGAAGTGTTCAGGCGATATTCCGATGGATTTAATCTAATATGGATAATCAGGTCCATAAAAACAAATTTGTGGGGTCTTTGTCAGCTTGAGTGCACATGGTCATTAAAGCAAAAAGGGGACATATCAAATATTAAGAAACTCTGAAATTCATGTAAATTTTTCAGAGATTCTACTTTTCACTCAAGTTGTTGCTGATAACATTTGTAATGAAAACCTTTGTGTTAAATTGAAAAAACATGCCAAACAGAAGCATTTTCACTAGTGGCCTCAGACTCTTGGTCCCCACTATACACTTGACTTATTTTCTGACTTGTCACTTATACAGACTTATTTTAAACAAATAAATACAATGGCACATCACTCTTTTAGTGTGAATTCATGTTTGAGGAGGGTCTCCTGAGCATTACCTACTTCAACCAAAGTATTAGAGCATTCATGTCCATCAAGTCTGTTTGAGTCAGGATCCTAAAAGTACGACTAAAGTGCATTAACATGGATCTTGAAACTTTTGAAGAATTCTGAGATCACCCTTTCAGGAAAACCACCAAGGTTTAAAAGTTTACAAAATTACATGAGGTAGTGAATATGATAAAGATGGTAAGTCTAGTCTAATAAGATGCTCTTATTAACCTGCACTTCTAGAGCCTCCCAGTAGATCTCTGATGCTGTGATGTTGTTCTGCTCCCAGTACTGCAGTGTGGCATTGCTGGGGTTCACAGGCTCTATACAAGCACAACTGAAGATGCAGAAAATAACACACATTTGTAATATACCACACAAATAGTGTATTGATGGATAAATATATCAAGCTGTCACTTAAAAAAAATAAAATAGTAAGCTACTCTGAATTTAAATATTTAAATGTTTCTCTGAATTTATTGAAAAATGCTGTCAACTCCAGTTGCTAGTAAATTGCCTTATAAGTAAAAATAAAAATGTCTGATTTTTTTTTTTACTGCATAAAAGACTTAAAAAGCATTTTGAAAAATCATATTCTAATGTATATATAAAGTACTGTGCAACAGTCTAAGGCACCCTTTTGTTTTTAGTGCAAATTATGGTAAATATATTTATTTTATGACATCTGAATTATTGAGTCAGTAGAAAAACTTTTTATTATTATTTTTATTTTTCTCCAATTTTCTCTCTAATTTAATCATGGCCAATTCCCACCAATCAGACTGCTCTCGCAGATCACACAACAGCTATCAACCAGGGAAGAGGAGGGAAGGCTATCACGTGCTTCCTTCAAACTGCTGCTCATGCAGCATCAGGGCCAAAATAACACACTCGGAGGAAAATAATATCCGCCCACATGCGCACACATGAGTTCACAGACACATGATTGGCTAGTGTCGCTGTAATTGACAAGAAAGAATGTATGCCACCTCTCCCTCCCTGACAGCACAAGCCAATTTTGCGCTCTTGAGCTCCCAGCCATGGCTATGGCATCATTTGAACTTCGATGATAAGTCGAATGCTTTTCTGTTGAACCATATAAAAACATTTCACATTCTCAAACATAAACTTTCTGACAAAAATAAATGTTACTGAAAAAATGTTCGTATGCCAGTAAAGAACGCAACACATTACATAGGCGACCACTTTTCTAATTAAAAAAAAAAAAAAAACGTAACGAAGGCTGCTGGGTTTTACGTGCAAAAAAAAAACGTGTGACAGTCAAAGTCTTCAGGAGAACCGAGTCAGATTCTCCAAGATGCTCATTAAAACTCACCAGCTCATTTCTTTATAAAGACCACAAATTGTTCCTGAGATTAGTTTGTTTTTCGCCACTTTTTTGGCCTTAAAGTAATTAATTTAGTCTATAGAACTATAAATTACTGTAGCTCAGACCATCATTTGTAAAATTAGGCAAAATTTAAGTTCCTCAGGAAAAGCTGTTTTTCAGTCATTTGCTGTAAACATCTTAAACATCCTGGAATGCACCCCAATATTACTGTAACTTATTGTAAATTTGTGTGTGTGTGTGTGTGTGTGTGTGTGTGTGTGTGTGTGTGTGCCCTCACGAGTCGGTGGTGAGTTTCTCAAGGTTGTTGT
>JAQQZR010000035.1:16324103-16347328 GCA_030068235.1 Notoglanidium macrostoma | reverse complement strand
GTGGTGGACTGGCGACCTGCCCAGGGTGTACCCCGCCTCTCGCACCAAGATGCTGGGATTGGCTCCAGCTTCCCCGCCACCCAGATGTATAAAGCGCTATAGATAATGGATGGATGGATATTGGTGATGTGTTGAGTGAGTCTGTTGCCAAGTCATTAGTTGGTTATTCTTAGCGGTTGGGCAATGCTAACATCACAGGGAGACACTGCTAGCACATTTACAGTGGCGTTTAAGAGGAGAAGAATTTCTACTCTCTCATACATAATCCTAGAAACACTCATCATTTTCCTGCAATGTTCAGCATCATATTAATGAGAAATCCAATGAAGAAGACATGCAGATAGCAAATACTGTGGTACAGCTATATGACGGCAGAGACTCGGCTCAGCTGTTTATCAAACTACTATCATGACATGCATGATGGCATTGACGATGGTATTAGAATGAAAGTGTACAGATGAGGAGGTGAGAGCTGGACAAACTAAAGAATTAAAGTGCTGCTGCATCACTCTCTTGGTAGAGATGAAGCAAGGGCTAAATCCCACTGACCCCCCTGCCCCCTCAAGCCCCCCCTTTTACAAGTTCGGGGTGGTGATTTCATCATTTTGATTTAATGCCAAAAAAAAAAGGTCATTATTTCTCTATAGTGTTCCTTTTCCATGAGACTCATGACTCCTACAGATGATAACTAGCAGAATTTACAAAAACACTTAAGAGTTCTATTAGTGTCCTCCCTCAGGGATAGAGCTTAACACACTAACGTTTTACACTTAACTGACTTTTATACCATCTGCTTAGGAGCTGCAGAACAATTACTGAAGGAAAGCTGCAGGCAACATGGCCGCTAAACTCAACATCTTTAATACATTATTTCCTGAGTCCTGCTGCGGAAGACACCTCGCAATGAAATGTTGAAACGTTTGTAATCTGTGGTTTATATCTATAAACCCAAAGGACTTGTGCCGCGTGTCATCGGTACCAGAGTCAATATAAAGTGAATGCAATGCTCTACAGCTCTAATAGCAACACTGTTAAAGCTTTTTTGGTCTTGCAGGGGAAAAGGACTTAAGGGAAAATGTAAGGAAGCAAAGAAACCTATCCCGGAGATCGAATCTAATCTAATTCTTTAGGCACTCGATCAAGCAGACTTTTCATCACGCTCCTTTAGCAGAGTGTATAGAGGCAATTTCTTTCACATAGTTCACACAAGCAAATTTTTTCATGGTTTACCTCAAAATATTAGAAAACGGGTGCAGCGAAGCTTTGCTCGGTGTAATCAAATTTGTGTCAGAAGAATGACATGACAAACCTTTACATATGCTGCTCAACATCTGCGTATCAAAAACAATGCATTCAACAGACTGCACAAAAAGTTAACTATTCTTTATAGCAGAGTAATAAAAATCCCAAATTAATTAAGCACATACTTTCTGCTCTGGAAAAAAAAAAGGAGTTTCCTCTTTATCTCAACTCAGGATACACTACAGAGGTTTAAAAAGCAAAACAAAAACATTTTAATCAGAACAGTGATTGGGAAGTTTATTGCTGCAGATATGAGACTATACTCAGGTATATGCTCTACGCAATTACAATCTGACTAACCAGTGTTGAAGCCTCGACCCAGAGCAGGCCACGGCCGATGGTTCTTCCACAGGTTCCCCAAATACCAGTCACTCTGATTCTCCACCAGCCCAAGCACCTGCTGACCTGAGAGAGAGGCAGAACAAGTGAGATAGAGACAGAGAGTGAGAGACATACAGATAGAGACATTTGGAACAATTTATAGCAGTCAATCTTACAACGTCTTTATTAATCTGGTTATTGTTAACTGAAAGTCTTCACATTCATGACGTCCTTGTCTGATTGGCCAAATGAAATAAAGTGGATTAAGTGTGCATAAAGTTGAGCTTCTCTAATTTTCTGGTGCTACACAGTGAGAGAGATTTTCAGTTGCAAGTGGACATGCACCCTAACAGTTTCCAACCTACAAGGTCAAGAGCAAGGCCTGTCAAAAATCAGACCAATCGAAAGTTTCAGATAACTCCAGTTAATCCAGGCCTATCTTTAACTGTAACAAAATGGATTTGGGGTTTGTTAAACCAAATCACACGATATAGTAAACAATGTCCTCCAAAGTGTTTCCTCCCTAAACTTATCATGCATTAGTGCGATGTAACAGCAAGAGAACTGAGTGAAATGTAGTCAGCTTAAACACAAGACAATTCCCTCCATTTGCTTCTCTTTTCTTCAGTCTGTAAACGGACAGCTTCGATTTCTTGTTGAATCTGTTTGTAAAGTCAATTGCACAAAAGCTCTTTCCCATTTTGCAGCTGTTTTTCCGTGTGTTCACAGCATTAGAGCCGTGTTACTTCCGCCTATGGTGCCGTTACGTGTATTCCCGCTATTGTATGTTATTGTGCCCTCTGCTGTCTAAATAACACAATTAGAGATACGTAAAACTAGGAGATTAATCGCAGTTCATTTTTTCCCCCATCAATTCCAGTCATCAAATTTTCACTATAATTTATCAATGCACGATATAGTGCATAGTACATACCTACTTAGTATTGTGCTATGGGTGTCATTTTATATAGATATATGAGGAAGAGCATGTGTCCTGATGTCCTTCAATCATCTGTGCAAGAATTTATAATGAACGATTCTTAAGGATTGAAATATGAAGAATTTTGCTTACACAGTTGATAAAGGAAAAGGGGCTAATTATTTAAAATTATTTATTTAATCATTTAAACAAAACTGCAATGTATTGGAAAATAGACAATATTTTGCCTCAGATTAAAAAGTATGAGAGGTGAAGTCATAAAATAAAAGAGTGTCTGACTACTGTATAGATAACACAGATGGTGACTTAGCAGGAAATGAGGCAAAGGGAACACATTTGCCTTTAGGGGGATGACTATGGAGAGCAATAATGTAGGAGTGTGTGTGTGTGTGTGTGTGTGTGCACGCACTAGTGAGATACTATTAGAAATTAAGAAATAATTGTGCTGAAAGGGACAGGAGAGCAGTAATTGTGTGTGTGTGTGTGTGTGTGTGTGTGTGTGTGTGCCCTCACGAGTAGGTGGTGAGTTTCTCAAGGTTGTTGTTCATGTTGAAAGGGTAGGTCTCGCCGAGGTGGATGAGCTTCTCCAGAGCCTCATAGATGAAAATGATGCAGATGAGAGATGCGAAGGCTTCTTCTGTAAAACGAGTGATGTAGCAAACGAGTGAGCTAGCATCAGTAGCCACCAGCACCAGACAGAGGAAAGCAGTCCAAAGGCCAATGCATGTCCTCAGAGACAGATAGGACAACCCATACTCCCTGAAAAAAAAGCAAGAGAACATGCTATTGTTCTTGAGCTTCAAAGAACTAACCTAACAACAATGAATGAGCTGAACTTTAAGGTTTTGTCCTGATGAAGAATATTTTACTGTTCTGCTTGTTCAGGCATCACTACAGACAGACATTAGGCCTGGCTGTGACCAGTCATCCTCATTATTTAAATGGAAATGTCCCATAAACCTCTAATATGAGTATTTATGCATCAACACACAGTTATAATACTTTAGTCTCTAAACAATCTGCCTCACAGGCAACAGTCAGGTATAGTAGAGCCAAAGGCATTTCATTTACCTTAGGTATTAGCGCATACAAATCTCTAGCAATGACTCATACATTTACAGTATGCCATTCTGATAGTGAGGGAATATGTCATATTTGTATACAATATTTTATACTATGGATGATGAAAGCAGCCTCACTTGCAGAATTTGAATAAAATCTTTTCAAAAACCAGCACAGGACCAGTGCTGCCAAGGATGGTAAGAGGCTGGCCCGCAAACAGGGAGTAAGCGATTCCAGTCATCGAAGCACCAAACAGAGACTCGATAGCACTCTAAGCAGATAGATAAAGATTTGAGATTTAAAAATGTGTTTGTAGACCTGGGTGCTTTAAAGTGATTAATGTATGTGTGAATATGATTAACTTAAACTATTGTTTTGAGGGGTTTTTATACTCCTATATACACCTGAGTGTATTTACCATGATGTGAAGCATGAATAATTTTTTATATGATTATTTGGGATATTGTGATGTACTCTGGTGTCTGTGAGAGTCTAAATGAAAGTATTATCATAGACAGTAGGTTAGAAAGCAATATTTGTTTTCCTACAATGCGTCCCTCTGTGGCCTCCCCCAGCAATCCTCCGAAGGTGATGACAGGAGACATGCAGGCACAGTAGAGGAAGAGGAAAGAAGCCACACACTGTAGGCTGATGGCATCCGTGTAGTCAGATAAGTAATGTGGTGCCTTGCGTTTTACATCCAGAATAAACCCACCAAATAGCCTAGAACACAGGATACATCTATGTGAGAACCTTTAACATTAAATAATATATCTTAAAATCTGCATAACTTAAGATGATTTTGCTTTAAATGTGTCTTTACTGACTGGTTAATTATTTAGAGAAACATTTGCTAATAAAATACAGTGACATAGGTATTTTATCTCTGTTTTGTCTCCAACATTCAAAATAACCAATGACTATGAAAATACAGATTATGTCATGTATTGTCAGGGTAATGTATAATTCTATTTATCACCCTGACAATGATCAGGACCCTAAGTCAATGGTCAACGGCCTGCTCATCTTACTATCAGATGCACTTTAAAATGTAGGATTTGTTTGTTGTTCTTCACATGAATATCAATTGACAATAATAAATTGAAGTCATAAACTTAACTGAGGAAAGTCAAGAATGTGAACCAGTGGTTATCTTTTAAAGAACTTACAAACGACTTGCTCTGTGACAAAAAAAACAAGTAAAAACTTACAGACTATAATAATAAATCCAGTACCATTTAATCAACAATCAAGTGAATCATAGGAAAACTTCATATATTTGTGTTATCGGTAGGTGCTCAGACAGCCGTCTTAATTTAGCACCAGTATTGTGGAAGAGACTTTAAACCCTGCATGGGGTGGATTAGCTTCATTATTTAATCAAGTTAAAGCTATTCTTAATGAGGTTTCATTTAGCATGCGATTGTTGCAAAAGTATTGGAAAATAGAGATGGATTTGAGAACAGAAGGGGGCTGTTGTGATGAGAAGAGAGAAAGTTGAGGCGAGTTGTGAAAACTGTCACTCGTGGGGGGAGTCTCTGTGACCAAATGTCAGCTGTGGCGTCCGTCCAGTTCATTTCAAAGTTGTGAAAATTGATTTCAATGCCATGGCATTTGTTTATATACAGTAAACAGCCCATAGGCTACAATGTTTAAGGCTTTCATTTCTCTCTTACATATGCTTTGACCTTCTCAACCTCACTCAAATGCACATTCACTAGTTCTAGACACACGCACATACTTTGGCTCACTCACACACTGACTTCTGAGCATAAGCACGTACACACTCACACACACTCACACACACACACACACACACACACACACACACACACATACACACACACACACACATACACACACTGTCCATACCCACCTCCCGGTGTGCTGTAGCTCAGGGCCTCCATGCCCCCCATGTTCCTCAGTCTCTGCCAGCTCTCCGTTGGGGACAGCAGGGATTTTTCTCTTCTCCTGTTTATCACACACAGAAATACACACACACACACATACACAGAGGGAGAGAGAAAGAAAGAGAGAGAGAGAGAGAGAGAGAGAGAGAAAGAGAGAGAGAGAGAGCAATCATGTCAGCTCCATCTATTCTGGATCAGGATGTTATTGTGTTATAGAGTACACAGAATTGAAAAAAAAGACAATGTAAACTAATACACAGTGACAAAAAAAAAAAGCTTTGTGTTATTAGTAAATTGCAGCTAAAATTAATTATATACACATGGGTGACAAATTAAAGGGAAACAAAAATATAAAGTCTTTGGCTGTCAGAAGCCTCCAGAACAGCTTCAATACACCTTGCCTTAAATTCTATATATATCTGGAAATATGCTAGAGGGATGAATACCCTCTATTGAATTCAAAAGATATTCCCTCATGTGGTATTTTGATGATGATGGTGCAGTCTAACATGCCTTCATAATTTCCCATAGGTCTTCAGTATGGATAAGATAGATAGGGGTGGAATCATCCTGGAAGAGACCACTCCCATCAGGAAAGAAATATTACATCAGAGGACAATTTGTCACCCATTTGTATACACCCCATTTAAATCAAACAAATATACTTATATATCTGCATTAGACGTTTACCTGAGAAGGGACATTTTTGGGCGGTTCGATTCTGATTGACGGATCCCATTCACCAGGGGGCAGAACTGTTACTTGGTCAAGGAACTCATCAATTCCAGCCACCAGATCATTGCGGTCCTTAGCTTTATATGCAACATCATGGAAGACCTGGATTGCCACAGTGCTTTGTTCAGTTACATGTACTTCCCATAAAAAGTGAAAACTGTTGCTATGAGCACACATTAGCATAACTCTCAACAGTAGCAAAAAAAAAAAAACAGCTAGTGCTCAAAATCCAAACTGCTGGTAAGGGTACATATTAGCATACCTCTTAACAGTAGCATGATTACGGTGTTGCCATGGCAACAGGGTAACTGGCTGCTAGACTAAAAGTGAAATTCTAGCTAATGAGCAAGCGTTTGCATGTCATTATGTGCATTCAGAAATGTGCCTCAGCGCCTTGAGGAAGGAGTGAGAGAATCAGCAGAAGTGTGAAAGGGCTCAGACTCCCTCGATTCACTCCAGTCTTAGAGAAATATATTTTGTCACAACTGATGTATTGCTCCTAAAATGCCTCTAACGCATTTGTGAAGTGGGTCCGTCGAGCCAAAACACACTTACAGATTTCATGTGCAATGTGTGAAAAACAAATAAGTGTTTTGTTTAAATTAAATAAAACCCCCTTTCAGTTTTGAAACTAGTATTTAAAATTTTTTTATAAATAAGCAGTTTTCACACCTCGTCAGTCATCAGGGTTGCGATGGACCTGCCGATCTCATGGTACTGTGGTCCTTTACCCAGAGGCCCGAGAAGAATGAAGAGGAACCTGTAAATGGAAAATAAATGAGCAGTCTCATAACAGACACAATGCAAATTATTAACACGATTCTAGGTCTAACTATTGAATGTGATCACTTGCAGCAACAAACAACTCTAGACACTAGCCGCTCCAATGTCCCTGAGCCCTCTCTTTCTGACGTCCTATTATTATTCCAATCCATGACTTTTTTGCACTGCCTTTATAGCTATAATAACATCCTGTCTCTTATTACATATTTGATCCTTCTTGTTGTTTTGTAATAGTTCAACTTGCAGCATAATTTTGTTAATGATACCTCTCCCTTTAAGCAGCCTAGATTTTAGCTCTTGTGTTTTTTCCTGGTGCAATGTTATCCAAATAATCACAAATATTGTAATTCTGTCAACAACTATTAACTAGCCATTTTCAAAAGAAGTAAAAGAATCTTCATCACATATCTATACAGATTTTGATGCCTAATCTCACAAGCAAGGAAAACAGAAGAAGGACTTGTTTAAAACACATTTCGATAGTGTCAGTGTTAAACAGATCCCACATTGTTGGCACCCATGAAATAAGCATCTGGAACAGGTGTCACTTTTCTTCTCTACATCTGGAGGAAAGAAAGTCCAAACTGTCTGGCAGCTCTAAAGTGTAATAAAACTTTTAAAAATGAATGAATGAATGAATGAATGAATGAATAAGCCCCCTTATGCACCAGCTCAATTTTCTTGATGTGACAAATTTATTCCTGAGCTAATAATAATACAACAAATAAATGACAACTATGGCTATTCCTCTTTTTTTTTTACTCTTGAGCAATTTTAATTTTATCATAATAGCAATGCCGTCTTGGCTGTACCACAGAGATGTTAAATTCTTAATTCTGATGGTCGGAAGGTGTTCAATAATTTTCTATAACAGCATGGAAAAGTGTGAAAGTAAATCTGATAGCAAGGTTTATATTAATGTGCTCATTCCAATATGGTACATCACCATTACTAGTTTAACCACTTACACAGGGAAAACGCATCATAAACTCAGATTAAAACATGCAACTGCTGATATGTGACAAGATGTTCATTTAGCATTTTTTGTAGCAGACAGAGGTAAAGCTGTAACAGAGGGACAAAGGGATTTGCATTTTCCAGTCTCCTATATTAACCTCAAGAGAATAAAAAAAGCAAGACTGGTGAGAAAATGACTGATTTTAGCTGCTATAACAAGCGTAGTATAAGGAAAAATAAAATACTTTGAGATATGCTGTTATAAGAAAATACTAATCAGTAATATTTTAAATATATTTAAAAGGGTAAACTAGTGGAGAGAGTTACAGTTAAGTAAGTTACAGCTAAGTCACTGTTAGTGATCTCAAGAGAGAATTTAAAGATTAAAGCTAGAGACACAGAACATCAATCACCTGGTGGTTATGGGAACCTCTGCCAGGCCGTTGAGAAGGACAGCAGGTGAGAGACGTACAAATGCCACTACAGGTTTCTCCAAGACCTCCAGCTCTCCTACCAGGATATTAGAGGCCTCAGCTCCAGCAGGGATCTTCTTCATGAAGTGCAGGTCGATCTACAGGGACAACAAGGTCGTAAACACATGCCCATTTAATTAACACGTGATTATAGGTACAGTAAGATGTGTTAGTACAACTTTAAGGCTGAAGGTGTAAGTCAGGATAGCAGCAGTTAAATAACAGTTCAAATTCTATATCAATATTCCATTCAATATTTAATTTGTACAAAGAAAAACTTTCTTTGATAAGCTAAAAACCCCATTCATGTCTGAGTTTATGTCCCTGTATAAATGTATTCCTTAATCAAAAATAGTATATATTAATAATAATATTTTATGTTTTCCCAAAAAAACAAAACTTGGGATAAGCAGTGAGGAGCTCCTCTTAGGTGAGGCTCCTTCTTGAAGCTGGTTGATAATACCAAGAGTGCGCACAGATTCATCGGTAATATTCAACAATAAGTAGAACAGCAAGCAGTTAGATGTAGCGAGTATAATCTAAACTTTCATGAATGTCAGCATGCTGTCTGCATAGCAGTGAAAGAGTTTTGCAGCTTGGTACTTTTTTATGCCTGGTACATTTCCTGGTGCTCCAGCACTCTTACCTTACTGAAATCCACACTACTGCAGTCTCTTGTGACCTCTGGCTTGAGGTCATGTGCACTAGGCTGGGTCTGAGGAAGGATCATCTGGCCTGTGTGCACAATCACAATACATAACACTAATCATACATACAGGCCTTTGTTTTTCAGACGCAAACTATCAGCATCTACAGCTGAAGCAATCGATCAGTACTTCGCCAGTGCTGATCAGCCAGAGCAGACAACCTCTCAGCATCTCAGCATTATAGTGAAGAAATATAGTACTGAATAGATATGCATCTGTCCAGATAACTGCTCAAAGAAAGAGAGAGAGACAGATAATAGGTATGTAATGCACTGATGCTCTGCTGAGGTGTATTAAGCTTTGGCAGGTTTTGCTCATTTAATCCATACAGAAAGGGATAATGGATGCTAATGGATGATGGAGGTCAGAATGACATTGCGGAGTACAATATTGTTTCACCTTTTTAACTTCCACCGCATCAATTAA
The DNA here is from genome assembly GCA_030068235.1 of Notoglanidium macrostoma. Taxonomy (NCBI): domain Eukaryota; kingdom Metazoa; phylum Chordata; class Actinopteri; order Siluriformes; family Auchenoglanididae; genus Notoglanidium; species Notoglanidium macrostoma. The sequence goes on along the minus strand of JAQQZR010000035.1, from coordinate 16,337,712 downwards.
TACAAATATTAAATAAACCACAGTGTGAGCAGAAAGAAAGAAATGAACATTTAGTTGATACACAGTAACTGCAGCAGGAATAATGAGATGGTATCTCTTATTCCATTCTGAGTCACAGCTTCAGCATTCTGGCCTGAAAGCAACTACAGCTACTGTCTGCTATTCATGAAGTAGCACCAAACCTCATTAATCTGGCGTGAGAATAACGTAAGTGTGTCCCGCACTGTGCGAGTAGGTTTTTGTTTATTAGTCATGCTCCTTGGTTTTGGGGTTGCTGTTCCTGTTTGGCTTTTTGCTAGAGCATTATACATAAATTAGCTTAATAATAATATTCACAATGTTTTCACAGTCAAGATCAGCTAAAGAGGTTTGGTGCTCTTCATGTGTTTGCTTTTCTTTGAGGAAAGCTCGCAACTTCCTAAACACAAGGCTTTAAAAGGTGGCAAAAGGGTGATGAATATGAATGATTTGGGAATAGGCTTGTTCTGCTACCAGTCTACCGCATCCAAATATTATGCATTTGCATTCTGCATTTTCATCAGATATTAAATTAATATTTCCTGTCATGTTATTCAGCACTTATTGGAAAAGTATAATTAATCTCTAAATAATAACAGATGGACCATATGTCAGAAAGCAGTAATCAAAACACAATTAAAATTGATTACATGTCTCTTCTCTAAAATGCTATAATTAAGTAAATAAATTAAATAATAGCAACATGGCATAAAAGGCAATTAAAAGCATTACCTTTTAATTTCATATAATTCATATTAAATATACATTTCTATTAGCAATTCCACACAATTAAGAGTGTTTCAAGTTACAATACATAATAAAAACTACAATTTTACTTTACTTATTTTAATAATTCTTTGCCAAAATATGGTTTAATTACAATGATTCTGTTTTGGTCAGCATTTCTCCAATTAGATAAACAGCCTACTTAAGTACAGTATTTTTCTATAATAAAATCGATTTTATGTTTTTAATAATATAGAAATGATGCATGACCTATGTTCATCCGGCTGTTTACTCTATTCTGCCAAATCATAGAAAGTAGAGTAGCATCAGAATAGCATGGTCTGTTGAGTCATCTTGTTGTCGTTTTTCTTCAACAGGAGGCTGATTCTCTTGATAAAGCCAAGTGAGGCCTTCAATCCACATTAGATGCTTCCAACTGTTCAGCACGAGTGGGTCTGTTCTTCTTGAAGCCTGATCAAAACTCCCATTTGATTACACCAGAATTTAGAAGAGGCTCATTTGCCTGGTGTTTCTATTTCTATCTATTCATATCCACTGCCAATGCCCTTTATATTTACTGCCACATTCACCTTCCTTTTGCTTGTTTTCTTTTTCCAACAACACATGCTTTCATCCAAAATGCCAAAACATATTTACCTGATATTAAAAAATAACCACCTTTTCAAGTTTTGTTTTAGGAAGCTAGAAAGGAAAGTCAAGTCTAAGTTGCCTTGGTCCAGGTCAGTGTGTGCCTGTCGTGAGGATTGCAGTGAGATGTGTTTGTGGGCTCGATAGGTGGAGGTGGAGGTGGACGATTTGGGGTGTGGAGACGAGATGGAGACACTGGAAGTGCAGCATTGAGGCCAGCAGGAAGACACCTGCCTGCACCTCCCATCAGAGTTAAATGAACCCCAAAGAGAAGACTTAAGAGCTGAACAGAAAGATGAGCCACCTGCCACACACACACACACACACAGACACACACAGACACACACACACACACACACAGACCCACACAAATTGAGAGAAGAGTGGAGGAAGAGACACTGAAACACTGAATGAAACAACTAAACAGACAGGAGAAGCTGCAAACACAAACACAAGTAACAATAATGCTTAAATACTATCAACAATAATTTCTGGACACCATTTATAAAGAACATCATTAATGACAGTTCTTTGATTTCAATCCCAGTGTCCTCTAACAAAAAGTGCTTAAGCTTAAGACAATCTTCCAAAACACTTCTTTTGGTAAATGCCTTTTTATTAGCGCTAAAAGCACTCACTAACAAAGCCAAAAAAGATTCAGAAAAAGCTTTGGAAAAACCCACCTGATTTCATTCATTTAAAAAAAAAAATGAACTACAATGGACCTATGCATAGATTTAATCGAGATATTAGCCATTCGTTTATTGCAAAAACCTCCAGTGGTATTTATATAAAAAATGCTGTATACAGAAAGCCAGTAGCATCTCTGCTGTCTGTCTGCTCTGCCCTTTTTAAAGTTCACAAGTTAGTGGCATATCATTCACAGTACTAAATTTGTCGTGGATCCTGGCAAGACCGTATGCAATAAATCTCAGATTTGGAGTGTCCAGGTTTCAGATGCCGTATTTACGTGAATCAGGGACCAACGGCAGCTTTTTTTCTTAGAAAAAATAACGACAAATAAAATAATTTTAGTACAAGTGCTCTTTGTGAATGTAATCAGCTCATTTCCACAATAACTAATTGGTAAGCACAGACATTATCAGCCACATATGGTTATGCATCATGACTATGTTGAAAAAAACTACAGCTGACTTTTTTGTGATTTCTTAAAGAAGTGATAAAAATGATGGAGCTGAACAACATACTGGGAACTTATCATTTCTTTTCTGAAACCCGATGGCTCACTGCTCACAAAATTGAACCCTGTGCCATATGTGCGAGTTTAGAGCCCTTGGTGTTCCCATACATCGTGCTTTACACATTAAGCTTTGGTCATACTGTGTATAGCCATTCAATGATAACAATGTATCCATCAAAAAAGTGTGGTAAGAAAATGAAATAAATTCTGTATATAGAAGGACTCCTCCTTGGGTAGAACATACCGTTCTTGTCCATAGAGTTAGATTCCGACTGTTTCTTGCCGATGTCAGCAAAAGAGCGTACTATAGGAATACGGTTGGCCAGCTTCTTCTGGTTTTGGTGATGATGCTGCTTGAGCAGAGCCTCTCGTACCTTCTTTCTCACCTCCTCACCAAGGTCCCCCAATGCTTCTTGTTGGTCCAAAACCATGTCTACAAGAGAAGTAAAAAATATAATTTACAACACATTGATGCAACTTTGTCTTCTTATTCTTAATGTCCCTATCTTTAAATATGTTTATTTTACTCACCGTTTTTGTCATTCTGCTCTAACAAATTAGGATTAAGGTTTTTATTCATCCACACACCCATCCATGCATATATGCATTTTACATGGCTGGTGTATTCTGAATTTGTCCTTATATGCATTAAAAAGGTGTCAAACATTAATATAATATTAACATATGGACTGATTAATATTGAACAGAATAGATGTCTTTGTCTTCATCCTGAAATAATGTGCTATTTAAATTAATAATCTGTGCTAAATTATTTTTAGGATAGGACACTTTTTCTCTCTAAGCCTCCTATAAGTGAAACTAGATGTATGGTATATAGTCCTGTGACTGTAAAAAGAGATTTTTCAAGCACGCTGCTATTTTTATTTCCATATATAGAACTGTGGAGCTATAGAAATGGTGATGCCAACTCACCTCAGGAAACTTGAAAAAGATACCCATTTATAAAATATTAATGGCTTGGTAGAACCATAACAACAAAGATCATACATTGCTCTGAGCAATATTCTGCTGGGAATCTAGGGGCTTTGACATGTACCACCTACCTAAACATTATTACATATCAAGTACGCCCCTTCATGGAAACAGTATTCCCTAATGTCAGTGTCAGGTGCCCTGCCACACGCAAAAATTGTTCATGAATGAACATAACAGAGGAACATAAAGAGTTCAAGGTGCTGACTTCAAATTCCCAGATCTCAATTAGTGGGATGTACCGGACAAACAAGTCCAATCCATAGAAGCCCCACCTCCCAATTTATAGGACTTAAAGGATCTGCTGATAATGTCTTGATGCCAGATACCACAGCACACCTTCAGAGGTCTTGTGGAGTCCATCTCTCAATGGGTCAGAGTGTTTTGGTAGCACAAGGGGGACCTACACAATACTAGGCAGGTGGATTTAATTTTATGGCTGATCGTTATATGTAAAATTGTATCGTGAAGATTTGAGGGTTACCTTCAGTCTGTTACACACACACATACACACACACACCTGCAATTTCCTCTAGGGAGTTGGCCCTCATGTCGAGCAGAACTGTGCCATTGATGATGCAGCTACGCAATTCAAATAAGCTGTGCAGAGACAGTGTGGCCACATAGGGCTTACTCCACCTCTCCCCTCCATCCTCCACATCCTCTTCAAACTTCAGCCATCTACACACACACACACAGAGAGACAGAGAGAGAGAGAGAGAGAGAGAGAGAGAGAGAGAGACCTGTTAGACCATGCAATCATACACTCCAAATACAATGTTCTGTTCCTGCATCCATCGCAATTCATCTAACATTCATGACTTTTGTAAACAAAAAGAAATACCATTACAAGCTGCTGTAATAGAGAGTGTCAGGTCCAAACTGTGATAAATTTTGACTCCTCAATGTGCTATGCTATCAGTCCTGGCTTTCACACTCCACTAGCCATTAGCATCTGTCAGCTGTGCCATAATCATGCAGCTACAGCCTTTATTTAGTCTCTTTCATTCTGTCTCACACACTTTTCACACTATTGCTCATTTTTAAGACTGTGTGAGCTGTTACAAATTGTTTCTCAGCAGATCAAATGTATAAAACATCACAATTTGAGAAGAACCATCAATTATGGTTATATTATCTCTCAATTATGTTAACATAATTGTTATAGAGCTGTATATACAGTAGTCATAAAGTATTCCATTTAGTTACTTAACTACTTATTGATCAATGTTAAATTTGACATCTGCAACATTATGCAGATTATACAGAGATTATTCAGATAATACATTCACAAGTTGCTGATCGACGACTAACTGTCAATTAATTTCAGCAGTGAAAAAAGCAGTCAGGTAGACAGAGTGAGATATTTGAGACTAGATGAGGCCAATTCCATATTCAACTGCATAAGACTACACTGAGAAAAGTCTTTTTTTTTCTTTTGCATTGATGGACTGTTAACACACTGATATCACGTTTCATGAAGTAGAGAGGTGTGAGCGAGACTGTATTTTGAATCCTACTCCCACCCACTCCCAAAGGTACTCCTCAGCTATTTTTGTTGTCCTGAAAAGCCAAATAAAATTAGAAAAAATTCCTTGCACTCAAGCATAGTGAATTCCGTCATGACCATCAACTTGTGAAAGAGCACTTTTGAGAGTCCAGTTGCTTATCACTATGCAATCCCACTGTAGTTTAGAGTCAGATCAGCAACACATGATAGCTCAAAGAAGAGGATTCAGGTTTTTGGATGCTACTGAACCCAGAGTTGAACATAGATATTGCATCCTCAATCACATCATTAAGATATAACAAGCTGCACACTCACTTTCAAAATCAACAACTGCAGCTGAGCCATCAGCTCATCCATACAGGTTAAGATTTGGTATGTCCTTAAAAAGATCATTTCTTTGCTGCACAAATAAAACAGCCTAAGAATGGCAATGTCCGGAAGAAGTTTTGTTTTAATGATAGAAAACCATTTCATGTTTTAAAGACTGACAACTTTTAGTTTATTCTTAAATTGCCTAAATTATTTCAACATCTTGTGAGTTGATCACTAGGTCACAACATACTCCGGGAACTCTGTCTCCCAGAATCCCCCCTTGTGGCTCCAGACCTTCATCCTGATGCCCTACTTTTGGTTGGAGTTCTCATCACTTCACTCCTGCTGAGGATTGCACCATGTGGACAGCCTAAAGATGAAGATGGCTTTGGACTGCAGTTGATACAAACAGTTTTGCTACAATGTCGTAGGCCTACAATTGCCATGATAACTTTAGAACTGCAAGTCCCATAAACAGTTTTACATTCAGGTGTCCATCAAGAAACAGCTGATCACTTCAACATAGTCGATGTTTTGTTAAAACGATGGTAAATTTCATGGCTACACAATTGCACTTTTTGACCATATAGCACACAGTTATAGAACAAAATTTTTTATAATCACACCATCAGGTGTCACCCAGGACAGGATGGGTTCCCTTTTGATTCTGGTTCCTCTCAAGGTTTCTTCCTCGAGTTGTCTCAGGGAGTTTTTCCTTGCCATCATTGTCAATGGCTTGCTCATTAGGCATAATTTTATAAGTTCATATGTTTAAGATTTGCGGTGGTGTAGTGGTTAGCCCTGTTGTCCCACACCAATAACATCATGGATCCATGGGTCGACCAAAAGCGAATTTCTGTGCGGAGTTTGCCCGTTCTCCCTGCACCGGTGTGGGTTTCCGGCCACAGTCCGAAAACATGCAGATAGGCCAAGCAGATACTCCAAATTGCTCATAGGTGTCAATGGTTGTTTATCTCTGTGTTAACCCTGAGATGGATTGGTGACCTGTCTATGTTGTATCCTTCCTCGCGCCCGAAGTCAACTGGGATCAGCTTCCCTGTGACCCGCAATGGATAAGCCATATAGGAAATAAAGGAATGTTTAAAAATTATATATTTCTGTAAAGCTGCTTTGTGACAATGTCCATTGTTAAAAGCGTTATAAAAATAAAATTCAATTGAATTGACATATTTTCTGTTTTTGGCCTTTTGAACTGGTAACTCTTTTGGCTTATGAACTCTGCCTTATATCACAGATTCTGTTTGCCGGACATTGTATTTTATTTCCTTGAGCTACTTTTTAATAAACCCAGTTATGCATTTTGACCAGCATTCATCACCACCAAGTCTGACACAGCTTTTTACTGTCTGAGGGGTATTTTTTATATGCTTTAATAATAAGTAAGCAAGTACCTGTGCAAATTTTACACTTGGTGCTCACAAGACAGTTATCACAATAGTTCCTTTAGACCTTTAAAAATGTATTGACAATTTATTGTTCACAAGACTGACTTGCCAATGTGACAGAGGTATTATGGGTTACCTAGCAGTCTCCCTCCACTCAGCATCCTCTCCATCACGCAGACAGATTTCATCCAGCTCAGTGAAGAGGTCATGTGCAATGTGCTCTTCATCATCATCCTCAGTTCCCAGCAGAAACTGGACCCTCTGAGATGGTGTGTCTGCAGCACAGAATGTGATTTTAACAGAATGGTAATGCGTTATGAACAGCAGCATTTTCATTTCACTAAGCCTTGCTTTGAATTAGCAAGGGTGACTAGTATAAACAGGCTAGCAGGGTTAAGATTTCCCTCGCTTTGTTGAGGGGAAATATATTAAAATAAGGGTACATTTTTTATTTTGACATCCATGTTTTTTTATTTGCTTTGAAAAATGTCTTAAATTGGATTGTCTTTGATTTTTATGAAACCAAGAAGATCAACACCACTTTGTTGATCAGAGATATTTTAATGGCTTTGGAGGAGCTACAAATATATAGACTGATCAAACATAGTCCGATCAAAGTACAACTTGTACAATGAGACAAATGACAGAACCATACATTTTGTGTAGTTTAAAAAAAAAAGTGCTGGTAAAAGGCTATTTGGAAGATAGTAACATTTTCAGCCCTCCCATTCAGTATTGCAACCTCACAGCAGTAGGAGCCATTTTCACTTTTTATTTCAGACCAACTCTGACATATACAGCACATATTTAAACCTGCATAATAACTAGGTCATTAGCCAGTACTAAGCTTACAAAGCCCTGGCCCATTATCTATTCTGTTTCATTTGCAAACTGCATTATTCCTACTGTTTCACTGCCATGTTTCTGACATCCTTACAGAGGAAGAGGAGTGACTCATAAACATGCAGCAGCTGGATAAAGGAACATGGAGCACAGCAAGAAAGCTGCTTAGCATTTTGGAACCCAGATAACAAAGACAGAGTAGTTTAGAGATGGTGGGAAGAGAGACAGACAGAGGGCTTAGAGAACAGAGAAATGAGAAGGAAAGATTACCGTAAGCAGGTGATTCTCGTCCATCACACACTCCTGAGTCTCTCTCCCTGCTCCTCTTCCTGTGTCTGTGGCCGTGATGGTGGTGGCGTCTGTGGCTTCGGCGTCCCAGAGGCACATGCACACCGATATACAATGTTCTGTGGCCTAGGTGTAAACACAGACACTGAAGTGATCACAACACTAAATCATCCTGACTAAAAGAAAAATCAAAAATTATTGAGACAGATCTATTTTAAATGTCATTTTCTACAGATCGTTACGCTTCCTGTTTAAGCTACATCTCTGTTTAATATCCCAATATGCCAATTCCGCTATTCAATTTAATATCATTATAGTATGTGACCAAAGAAAAATATTTTAAAGGCGCTGACAATTTAGGTAAATAATAACTAGCATGCCTTAAATCCGGATTGGAATGATTTGAGGGTCATGACATCTTACCTAAAGGTGGACAGAAACAGCTGTGCTTCATGTGAATCACTGAAAAATTATAGTCACTTTAAAATAGCATTTTAATTTAATTAGGCCTTAGGACCTACACTTTTAACATCTGCCACAGACACACACAGGCTCACATGTGTGCTATGTATACAATTACTGCAATAATTAATTGCATTCCTACAGATACAATGGTAACACATACACACACACACACACACACACACACACACACACACACACATATTGAGTGTGACAGAGTGGTAACTAAACCTGAAATTTTGCTTTCACTCTGAGGAACCGCGTTGAGTGAGAAGACACTAATAGTCAATGCAGTGTTATAAATATCTTTCGCTATAAAGTGAGACAGCAACACTAAGCGAAAGCCTGACCCATTGAAGCACTGAGCATGCCAGCTCCACCAGCTCACTGAGATAAACATCATATTGTAGGTTGGTTACACCATTTGTTATAGAATTACAAAATTAAGCCAACATAACACCAATATAAATTCACTATTATACTAACTATTATACTCACATGCGTACATATAGTATGACTACAACAGTTTGTTCTGGTCCAGTAATTTGATCAAGAGTGCCTGTATTTCCCATAACCACACTGAGATGTCTCACTGTGTTTCCCACTCCAATCATCTGTATTCACCATGTAAACTTCCACTTCCTTGTTCGAAATGGTTACTAAAATACAGTTAGCATCATCAGCAGCAGCAGACATGGCAATTGTGGGCTGTTATTCTAAATACTAATTTCATGCTTTATTTCTCCCTTAAGAAGTGACTCAATCAAGCAATATTTGAATGAGCTGGAGTGCGATTATACTGAATATGACCCTGAGGGCTCATGCCTACAGCGTATCACAGCCAGGCCAATATATAGCATAATTGAACTCTTGCTTGTGTGATATTGCTTAATTGAATTACTTCTTAAGGGAGAAATAAGCTACAAAATTATCATTCAGAATAATAGCTCACAGTCCATTATACATACAGTATATAATGTGCAGTGTGCTGTTATTTTGATTAACGTAGCATATTATTTATATATTGCTAAGTACTTTTCCTATATGCATGTATGTCCTGTAAACACCTCTATTTATAAGAAAAAACATTTCTTGCTTTTGAATCTGATCTTTTTTTGATGTAATTTCATGTCATGGATTGTATTTGCTTAAAACTGTCTGCCTGTGTTTTGACTTCTGGTATGATCTGAATAAAAAAAAAATCCACTGTTCTCCTGCTTCTATGAATTGCATTTTATTTATTTATTTGTTTGTTTGTTTATTTTTACTTTTCACATAGGTACATATATATACATACATGTACATAGATTATGATTTTTTTAACTCATTTGATTGTAGTTTGATGTAGTTTTCATATGGTCTAATACAAAAAGCTAGAGGCTAATTAAAACATTAATGTGGTCTGGAGCAATTTTATTAAATAACAAAAATAGAAACCTGTGATCTGTGATGAGTTCAATGAATTGTACATTTTTCAACAAAGCAATTCTGGCTACAGTGGTTGCTGCTGTGTAGAAGCACATATACAGATGGTTTATTAAATAGTTTCATTGCAGTTGTCATGAATTTTGAATCTGGAAATTTGGAAACAATGTGACCTTGAAGCATGATGGAATGTAGTGGAAGCTGATTAGTTTCAGGCAACAGGTCTTAAAATGAGTGTCTGTGAAGTAATTCCCAAGAATCAAATGTTTGTGTGCTCAATTCAGTTTATTACAAATACAATGAGAGAACAGGTACAAGTTGTCTCTGCTCTCTTTCCAGATAAAACTAGACAACCTGCACTATCTACACTCTAAAAGGCTAGATGGTGTGAAAGAGACAGAGAGAGAGAATTTACTGTAGACTATAGTCATGACAGATTAGCAGCTACTCTAAAAATGTATACCGTTACTAACTATCCCATCAACATAAGACAGTTTTTACTGTAATAATCCCATCAAACCATCCATCCACTCATTATCTATACCACTTATCCATTAAGGGTCACAGGGAAGCTGGAGCCAATCCCAGCTGAGAGGCGTGGTACACCCTAGGTAGTTCACCAATCCATCGCAGGGTTAACACAGAGACAAACAACCATTCACGCTCATGGGCAATTTAGACTAGCCAGTTGACCTAATATGCATATCTTTGTGAGGAAACTGGAACGTGCAAACTCTGCACAGAAAGCCCTAGTCGGCCAGTAGATTGGAACCCAGAACCTCCTTGCTCTGAGGCTACAGTGCTAACCAATGCACCACCGTGCTGCCCCTCTGAAAATAAATCATTTAAAAGAAAAGAAAAACAAAAAAAGGAAAAGAAACGACATGTCTGGCAAATACAAGCTGCAACTGCTTTTACCAAAAAGGGAGGAAACAGAAATAGAAACACATCATTATTTCGGATACATGTAGGTGGTTATGACCAAATTTAAAAACACTAATAACATGATGGTCAATGTTTCCCTAACTTAAAATGAGATAGTATAATTATGTTACACGTTTTATATAATAAATGTGCAAATACAACCATTACTGTGGTTTTCTTCTCTCACAGAGAGACAGAGCAAGGTACAGAAATAGCCCCTTTGCTGACGTCAAAAATTACTGCCATCTTCTCTCCTGCCTTTTTTCCTTTTCAAGAGAAATGCTCTTAACCCCATGATTCCATCCACATAACCTCCCCTTCTATTCATGCTTCATGAGTAACACACACCTCTCTCTATCTATGTATCTATCTTTCTTTTTCTCTCTGACTCTCAGACACCAGTTTAGATCGGTTCTGTCAGACTGAGCTGGTGCAATGTAATCTTGAGTTTACACCCACACATGTTCTTCCTCTCTCATTCTCTCACACACCATTACATCTCTGCACTGATGAATGCATGTGTGAGTGTGTGAACATGTTTGTGTTTGTTCATGTGTATGGCTGATCTCATGTGGATTACCCTTATAGTGCATATAGGGGCTTTCAATTTCTTTTATTACCTTCTAGCTCCTCTTGTTCTAAATTGGCCTTCAGCGTAGAGCGAGTGCCTCCTCTGTCCACCACTGCCTCCTCATCACCTCTCTAGGAGAGAAAGAGAGAGAGAGAGAGAGAGAAAGAGAGAGAGAGAGAAATATAGTACAGTCAGCCATGATCCTCACTGTCAGAGTGTTCCATAGCCTCGGGTTCATGTTGCTCTCTTTGCTCTTTCTCCCTCTGCCAGCCCCATGGCTTTCATCCAACTCTCACATTCACACAAGCAATGTGCTGCCCAGGTCATACTCACCACATAACAACACACACATTTCCACACAAAGCTTCTGTATGCGTGGTTGCTATGTAATCATTGTGCATTTTATGCAGGAAACACATGATTCTTATTAAACATAAACATGTAAACTTCTTGATAATTTGACTATTTGGCCACCAGGAAAACTAAGATAAAAATATGTTATGTGCTAGTGACCTAAATCTAGACCAATTAAAAAAACTGAAACATTACAGATGAATCTTCAGCATTAATTAGGTTATACAGTATTCATGTGAAGACACCATTCCAGACAAAATGACCATCAGGGGCAGGAGCCATGCAGGAACACAATACTACCATAATTACCGGTGTTCAGTTATTTCTAATTGTAGTTTATTTTTAGTTATCGTTCACAATTTTTTCAGCATTAAAACCGTTCCTAAACCTACAACAACAGAGAGATATTTAACAGACCTTATGACCAAATCACAAACAATCCTTAATGTCTGATACTGACAATCCACATCATAATCATGTTAATGTATTTAATAGATTTCATGAGAGCAAGCTTTTATACACTGGATATAAGATCATATGGTTTGTGGTCTTGATGGTGATCAATGATTGTGGAATTGCAGGATGTAGTCATTTCACGTACTAAGAAAATTAATGTAATACCACTAGAAATGGTTCTGACAACTCTCTGAAAAATAAATGTGATTACACAGTGCAGATGAACTGGGAACATCAGTCATCTGTAAGTAGTGCTAATGAAACAGTAGTAAATGCCCTCCCACAGTCGGCAGATGTAGTCCAAACACCAGATCACCAGGTACAATGTCATGGTTACTTTGAAGTAATGGCTTTTTAACACCCCCCCAGATAAGTATTAGTAAAACTAGGACAATAAATTAAAAACCCTGTTTTAACTTTGTATGCAAAGGACAAAGGAAGTCTAATCTCTGTCCTATGTCTAATCTCTGATTCTTCGCACTATAACATGCCACACAGAAATATCATCCTAGGATACACTTATTATTTCCACTCTCTCTAAGCTAACATCTTTCTGTTTACTTAATGCTAAAGATAATTAAACATTCAAATCCCCTTTGACCTTTACATTCTCTTTCAGTAGGCTATGGAAATGATTGCTCTCTCTAATATCCGGAGACAGTTTCCATGGCTACTACTGTGGTCAGCCTCTTTAAGCAGGATGTAATCAGAAAGTCTCCTATCCTTGAATCAGCCCAGCCTTGTGATTCATTATTTCACTATTCTGGACTTCATACTTGAACATCAAGGCTATGAGGTAGCCTAGGCAAGAAAATATATACAGTAGTTCACAGTCACAACAGCTCAGGACAATACCCCTGCCCACCAGAAGTGGTCAACATCCCCAGAATTCTAAGCAGCACAGAATGAGGCACAATGATGTCTGACAGTCATATAATCAGAGGCACTAGGAGTTAGAGATACACAAATTAAATTGAATTAAATCTTGCTGGCAAACACTTAACAGATATTTCTTAATAAGTTTATAGTATCTCCAACATCCATTATCTATACTGCTTATACTTTAAGGGTAGCGGGGAAACTGGGGCTAATTCCAGATGACTTCAGGCAGGGTACACCACCGGGCAGGTAGCCAATCTATCATAGGGCTAACACAGAGTGAACAGCCAATCACACTCACATTCATACCTATGGGCAAATTAGAGTAGTCGGTTAACCTAATCTGGATGTCTTTGGGAGGAAACTGGAGTGACAGGAGGAAACCCATGCAGGCACAGGGGGGAACATACTGTACGTACTGTACATACTCTGCACAGAAGGGCCCCAGTTGGCTGCCAGGTTCGAACCCTGAACCTTCTTCCTGCGAAGCAATTTTATAAGGCTGATTTCACTGCCCAACAAAGTTTTTGCTTCTTGAACACTGTTGGGTGTTTCTTATAGATTTTTGGGTGCTGATCACGAATATCACATCA
>JAQQZR010000035.1:16307569-16324031 GCA_030068235.1 Notoglanidium macrostoma | reverse complement strand
GCTGTCAGTGACGAACACGGTGAAAGGTTTCACCAGGACGTTGCTACGATGGAGAAATGATACCAGGGCAACTGGAATCCATCAGTGCTTGCTGACTGCTGTTGGACGCTGCAACGTGATGCACCAGACATTGAATACAAAAGAAAATCAGAAACAAAACACTTTTAATTCTGTTGAATTTAATAGCTTACGCGAAACATAAACATCACTTAATACGTTATTGTGATTAAACATATAAATGTCTATTTCTCAGAATTCCTACATGATGCAGTGAAACCAAAACTATATTCTTGCATACCCCATAGGTACTTGTCACAATGCTCTTAGTATTTTGCTATACTGTTGCATGATTATTCTGTTATGCACATCCCACTTCCATTTCACTGTCAAATTCAAGTGACACATCATGATTAGATACATAACAGCAGTCAGGAATAAGTTGAATGCTCACTAACACATTTAATTAAAAAATAAACAGTGAAGTGAGGTCAGACAGTGAGGTTTTGGTAGCAAAAGAAACTAATGATTAGTGGCACTATGAGTGATGAGTGATGGCAGTTTGTGAAAAGAAAACCATGAGAAAAAATCAATAGTCAGCATTAACCAATCATTTAGTTATATTTTGCCACATCATATAATTCTAAATTTCATGTCCCCTCAATTCAATTCAATTGAACTTAATTCATTTTTAGTAACCACTTTCTCCTGCTAAGGTTAAGATGGATTTGTAGCCTGGAACACCAGACACAAGGTGGGAGAATACACCAAAAATGGGACACCAGTCCATCATAGTCAGTTCTACAGTTCAATTTTATTTCATGTGCTTTTAACAAACCAGTGGTACAGAAATCTAGATGCAGATTTGGATCCCAGATCCAAAAGATTTTAAAGAAAACTAAAGGTAATAGTGGCAATAAAATCGCCCTGAGAAAACATAAGGAAGAAACTTTAAGAGGAACCAGAAGCAAAAGGGCAATACATCCTATTCTGGGTAACACAAGGTGACACAAGAAGTTCAGCACTCCTAGTACAAATATTAGCCATTTTTGAAAGTTGTCAGCACTTTTCATGGTTACAATAGAGATTGGCACTATCTTCAGAAAGCCTCATTATTATGCAGCATGAAAATCTGGCACTCGTCAGCACTCATTTGCAATATTTAAACACCATCTTCTTCCTGGCTAATCCCCTGTGGAGCCTTCTGAAACTCAAACACAAATACACACTTTTACACATGTAGTGCTGAGTATAGAAAAAAAGCAGAAGTAGAAATTAAATGGCAGAGTAGCCAATTATAACGGACCTCTAGAGGTAAAAGATTATCCTAAATGTAATTTAAGAGGTTAATGCCAGTACTCCCGACATGGCAGTGTGTCCACCAGCAGTCACACTATACAGGTGCTGACTCACATCCTGCCAGGCTGTACCCACGCCTCCTTCACACAGCCTGCATCTCATCCTGTCCAATAATTTCATACTGCACATTTTCAGGCCTCCTTTCTTTCATATTAAGGTCTTCCCTATCAGGATCTTCATCTAATTTACTGTAAATCATGATTGATATCATTAAAGAAAATCTTTGTAAGAGAAGTTACTTTTTGAAATTGATCCAAGCACATTCTATTCACAGTATTACTTATTCACGGTGTCATATGTAAACAAATGATAAATACCAACAATGACCAATTTAATCAACCTCTTTAGTTTACTATTTTACTTTTCCTCTACTGGGCTCCCACAATGTAAGTGAGGAAAAACACATCAATTTTAAAAGACTTTCAAAGCATCCATCACTCTGTGATTATTGGAAGTAAATATCACAAGGGTATTATTTTTATGGTGTTTTTGTTGTTTGTTTTTTTATTTTTTTGGGGGTTTTTTTGCCCAATGATCATTCTTGTCATTAAACCGAGGGTAGCAGGAGCAACTTTTTATTGTGTTATTGGAAAGAACCCATGACACATCCTGTCAGTGTCATCTTAAAACAATTATTATTACACTGTTAAGTTTGAATTAGTGCTATATTCCCTAGTTGTGTATTTTGGACATTTATCAATAAATGTCTTCTCTTAGGCTTCCATTAGAAGTATGTTTTAAAACAAAATATTTTATATCTTTATTCATTACATGCAATGCACAATGCTTATTCGTGGTATTTTTTACACATACTACTCATGCAATACATAGAGATATGGTTAAGAAACACTGGAGTACATTAGACAATCGTACTTGCAATATTTACTGCCTCATATGTTTGTTTGTTTGTTTGTTTGTGTGTTTGTTTGTTTTCAGTCATATTTAACTTCGGATTGATAATCCATTACTATCCTTTCCATGCTAATGTACTATGGCTAGCACAAGCATATCAATGAACAACCAAGACAAGAAGACAACATGGACTGGTAAATACACACACACACATCCACACATCTGTCCTGCTATCCTTGTGATGACCTTCCACTGACATAATGATTATTGCAGTTAATTAATGCTAAGCCTGCACCTAAACCTAACCCTAACCTTAACCTCAGTAATGAAAAGGAAACTTTTTGGCTCTTTTTTTCTTATTTTTGTTTAAAAAAATGTTCCTTGTGAGGATCATCCAAATGTCCAAATGACAAGGCCAAAATTGTCAGATTGTACTGTCCTTGTGAGGACATTTGGTCCTTATAAGAGTACAAAAACATGCACACACACACAAACACACACACACAACAGAGAAAACACACAATATTGTGCATATATGTATATCTTTCACCATATACTCTATATAGCCAAAAGTATGTGGACACCTAACCATCACACCCATATGTGGGCCCATTTGTCACAATTGTCTAAAATGTCTTTGTATGCTGTAGTATTAAGATTTCCCCTTTACTCTAACTAAGGAGCCCAAACATGTTCCAGCATGGCAATTTCCCTGTGCACAACGCAAGGTCCATAAAGACATGGTTAGCCAAGGTTGGTCGAGAAGACAACCTGACAACCAGACAATCTGCACAGAGCCCTGACCTCAACCCCACTGAACACTTTTGAGATGAACTGGAACGCTGACTGAATGCCAGGCTTCCTCGCCTGACATTAGTGCCTGACCTCACTAATGCTCTTGTGGCTGAATGAGCACAAATCCACCCAGCCACACTCTAAAGTCTAGTGGAAAAACTTCATAGGGGAGTGGAGGTTATTATTATAACAGCAAAGTGAGATGAAATATATTGTGGAATGTTCAACAAGCGCATATAGGTTTGTTTGATCAGGTGTCCACAGACTTTTGGCAATATGGTGTATCTCTCACCATACATTTCTCAGCTTTTTAGATGTGGCAAGAGATACTGCATACTTAAAGAACGAGCTGCCAACTGACACATCCAGCACACACACACACACACACACACACACACACACACTCACACAAGCTTGCCTTCAGCCATATGGCTTTTGCATGCCATAAAAAATTGAATGACATTTAATCTGTATGAGAGCTAATCCTTTTATTCCTCCTCCACATGTGTACACAAACTGCCATAAGAAGTGTCCCTTTTCTATGCCATTCTGCACACACTCCCACTGTGTAATCCTTTCAACTAGAGCCATTGAGTGCTCTTCTGCAGACACATGGCAATGCACACACACACACACACACACACACACACAGAGATATACAAATACACACAAGTACATGAACATTTTAAAGAACACACATTCTATATATAGAGGCAAGAGTGATTCAGGCAAGTTGTGATAGAAGACATCAGTTGTGATAGGGTGCCCTATGTGTTGTAGAACAAAGAGAAAGAGAGCGAGAGAGAGAGAATTAAATGGAGGATGGAATGAGAGCAATAAATGTTATCCCGCAGTGAGGGTGAGATGGATGAAGCTACTGAAATAGTGACAGAGTTTGTAACAGTTACACTCTGTAACTGTTAGGCCGAAAACCAACAAAGTATGCTACCTTGGTAAGAACATTTATATAAAAAAATATATATATATATAAAATACAGTATATATAATCAGGTTTGACCTTGTGGCATCATTTGGCGGGTACCCATCTTTAAAAAGCTTAAAGAGACAAAGGATTGTGTGTTTTTAAATTGTTTGTAGGTGAGGACAACGCTGACACTATTTCAGCCTATAAATAGTTCTATGCTTGCTATGCAGGCACCACTGTGCTGAAATCAATATTGAGATATTGAATGTATAAACAGAACAATACTGATGGTCTAAAATAAGACACTGTCGGTCAAATTAATCAATGAACAAAACAGATCTTCCCTTTAATCAATGTGGCTTTGCATTTTGCATTTGTATATATGAAATCGTGCCATGATTTAAAACCAGGTGTTATATTTATATTTATTAAAAGTATTCTAAATTTCCTCAAGTAATAAATGGTCCTACATCACCATTCCTGTGTTGGTCCTGGAACAGCATTCATTGTAACGCATCAGTCCTGTCTGTTGTCATCAGTGCATGTTTATTACTATTCCCACTAATGAGGTGCTTCTCTCCACAACAGCTGTTGTGTAGCTCTCCATTCCACTTCATAAAATTAAGAAAATTGCTTGTTTGTTGGCAATATGGAAACACTGAACATAATTATAGTCGACCATTTAATGCCAATCATACAGACTCATTCAGACCAACACCTGTACTCAGTAATCTACAATCATACTGTGTACTATCCAATTTAACACAGTAAATAAGTCCAGTACTTTGCAATATAACACTTACAGTAAGGACTTTACAGACCAATACACATACTCACATACATTAACAGACCAACACCTACAATCAATATTATAGGCTGGGTTAGGGTTAGCCTAACCCTAACCCTAACCTATACTCAATATGATACAGACCAATAGTAACAGTGCTCAACAGACCAACCAGTAATTCTGTACTTGGCTGTCTAGCACCTACACTCTGTACTCTACAAACCAATACCTACAGTCAATCCTCAACAAACCACCAATATGTTCAGTACTTTACAAACCAACATCCACTCTCAGCATACTACAGGCCAACATTTAAACTCAATACTTTACAGACCAATCAATTATTCCAATACTTTTGAGACCAGCACCTACACACAGAATTCTACAGACCAACACATACTATTCAGATGAGCACCTAGACTCACTTCTCTACAAACCATAATTTACACTCAGTACTCAACAAACCAACACCGATACACCCATACTACAGAACAAATTTTAAATAAAAAAAAGGTTGAGACAAAGATAATTCATCATTAACATAGTCTTGTTAGTCATTTGCATTAATTAGGATAAACTAGAATTAGAATTAAACAAATGAACCCTCAATGTTTTATAGAATTAACTAGAAGTACTTCTCCTAAGTGTTGTAAAGACTGTGCTTGTTGGTTGTCTATTACATGGGGCTGAAGTCAATTCAAACTCATTCAGAGACCAACCCCAATACTCAGTCCTTTGCGAACTAACACAATACTATACAGATCAACCAAAACCTTCACTACTTTACAGACCAGCAGCTACAGTGAGTACTTTACAAACCAACACCTACACTCAGTTTGATACAGACCAACACCAACAATGCTCAACAGACCAACAAATAATTCACTACTTTACAGAACAACACCTACACTAGAGGCTGGCAGCTACAAACAGCACTCTACAGACCAAAACTACAGTCACTCCTCTTAAGACAGACCAACGTACACTTACTTGGAATACTTTACAGACAAAGAGCTACACCCAGTGCTTTACAGATCAATACCTATGCTCAGCGCTCCAAAGAACTAGAACTAGTTCAGTACTTTATAGACCAACACTTACACACAGACCAACCAGTAAACCGAGTACTTTACAGACTAACACCTACTATCTGTACCTTACATACCAATGAAGAACATACAGTATATATTCAGTGCTTTACAGACCAATGGCTACATATGATGCTCTACAGACCAACACTACATTCCGTAGTATACTGACCAATAAATCCAATATTTTACTGACTGACTGAAATCAGTTCAAAGCTACTACTTTTTTACCGTTATGCTACAAACAAAACTTCTAAGCTTATTGGTACAGTGACACATCTATGGAAATATACTCATTTTCTAAATTTTGAAAATAGGTCAGTTTGACATTTCATGAAATGGAGAAATTTGAATAGATTTACCCAATTTAGCTCAAGCTTCATGCATTTACACAATCCGTTTTTAAGCCTCGGGGGCTATTAAAAGATTGCACTATGTATGGGATGGAGGGGTTAAGAGAATTAAAACTCAGACTTCACAACTGCTTTGATACATCCACAGACAAAGCCTCTTAAACTGTGCCTGCTGAGTAAAAGCATACAGCATGCAGGAAAACAGCTTTGTATTAGTGCCTCTACATGTGCTATTACAGTCTGCTCCCTGGGCAGTGCAGTGCTCCGTATGACCAGTGCAATGCAGCACAAAGAGGCTGCAACAAGACACTGCTGCTGCATATCTACAAGGCTCCTGTAGGTCACTACTAAATGGCATTCATAAAGCTGAGCTGAAGGAACAAATCTTTCTCAACATGAGCAAATGACCTTAAGCCAAATACTGAACCACGTTAGCAAAAGTCAAATGCCAGACAAATACAAGAAATCCCAGCCAGTTCTGGGTTCAAGTGCAGTAGTATCAGCATACCTGTGACCGGAGCTTGCTGTAGAGGTCCAAACTCATGACTGCCAAGTAGACAGTCAGTCAGATGAGACAGCTGTGTAAAAGTAGGTATGTGCAACACCTGGACTAGAGTGGCTTCACACTGTCTTATAGAAGATATTAATCTTCTGTGCTCATTCTCTCTCTCTCTCTCTCTCTCTCTCTCTCTCTCTCTGTTGTCCTCATAGAGTCTGGGGCTTTAAACAGGTAACCACCTACATTCTGCCACATTCAGTTCTGCTCTCCTCCTTCCTAAATGGACACTGGGAGTTTCTGCTCACAACCAGACAGAGAATTATCCGAAAGCTATCCCTGCCTCTCCCTTCTCTCAGCCTCTTTTATATAACAGTCCTCTATAAGGTGAAGAGCAAAACACTCTGAACTCTATGCAATCCATGCCATACAGCTATCAGCACAGTTAGCTCAGAATAGCTGCAGTGTGCAGGTCAGGAAAACCGGTGCTATATAGACCCTGAGACACAGAGAGTCTCACTGCACTGCTTCACAGATTGAAGATTAAATGCACTCTTTAAATTCTGAAGAGAATTGGACTTTTTCAGTCTATGATCTAGTTACCCTAGCAAAAACTACTTAACGAAAATTAATGTGTTATTATAGTGAAGAGAAATTATTTCTTCTGAAAACCCTGGCATGCTTTAGGTGGGGTTTCAGAGTTCCCATACTCCAATTATTGCTGAGCAAAATTGACAGCATATCTAAATTATCATCATATGACTTAATGTGATTAAAAATAACCATGGACAAAGGCATCAGTAGTTTCATTCAGTTTCATTTAGGCTCATATTCCTCCTCTTGCTATCCATTTTCCATTGTCTCTTAGACTGATGCACACTGTAGCCAATCAGCAACAAGAATGTGATGTTCAATAAGGACCTACTTTTTCTGAGTTACTGCTGATGTGTTTCTAAATCTTGCTCTTGCATTTTCACAATTGTTGTGGTGTTTTTGGTGTTGCTGTTGTGTTTTCTGATTTGCAATTTTGTTTTTGGTGTTCTTGTACACTTTGCATTGTTGTACACTTATGTGCTTCCATAAAGATGAAAAAATGTAATCATCTTTGCATAGATTGTTCCCAGCCACCAACATGCATAATATGACACAGTGGTGTAACATGCTGAAACCAGAGTACCTTTACTGACCTCTAACTCATCCAAAAGCCTGTGAACACTAACAGCAGGATGAACACATTGAGAGTGTGTCTAGAAGAGTCTTAGTGACCTCCTGAAGGTAAGAGTTACTGTAGATTTTTCAGTGTTGCCAGTTTCCTGAGGCTACCTAGCATTCTGTATTATATTCTGACTCATTGTTACTGCAGATTGGAATATTGGCTGCCTCGTTGCTCTCACTGACGACTGAGGAACAGCTTTATAATTCACGATGTGTCATGTTTCAAGGACTGAATTAAAAATGAATCACCATCTCTCTCCTTTTGCATCCCCATACACATCAGACATATCACAACTGCCTATGTTACAAACACACAGAAAATATACACAGAAATAATAATATATAGACTGTGCAGCTATGCTATGAACAGTGAGACTAACATTGAACAGTCACTCTCTTAAGCAAGACGGCTTTACCCAGCTAGTCTAAAAAAGAGAAACCAGGAAGTATATGGACAGAGCACTATGAACCCCTTCAACTCTTCTTCTATGCATAACTATTTCCTGCAAACTTTTTCCCCATACAAACAAGCAGAGAGACTTTCACTCAATCTCTAAAAAAGATGCAGTAACTCTACAAATCTGAGCCTCTCAGTATCTTAACCTAGTTTGCTCCACAGCGCCATCCATCTTTTCAGTTTGGAGAGGCTTCAGACAGCTAAGGCATTAATTCCAGTCTCTGCGCAGACAGAATCAAGAAGGCCACTTACATCTACTGTGTCCAAGTGCACTATCATTATACAGACTTTTATTATATTAACGTACTTTTATAATGCAGATACGTAGCTCTCTTTTATACTGGTCTCATAATCAGGATCTTTGATTCCAAAAAGATAATGTACTTTATCTGCTAATAATTGGAAAAAGTATAACACATACAACACAGAGGACCAGTTTTTACACTAAATATGGTTATTCTTGGTTTAGAATTTATAATAACTCTGAGGAATAAATTAATTTGAATTTGTCTAAAGAATAAATGAACATGTCTGAATAAGTAATGCAATAAATGTTAACTCATCTCCTTGTATGCACACATCCAACATATTTTTGTCCTAAAAAATAAAGAATATACTTACACCATGACTAGAGAACCTGCCAATAATGTACAACAGTTATCACAACGATAAATAAACACACCAAGTAGTAATTGGGGATAATCTGTTAGTGATTTAGTTCTTTAGCAGGAGATTAAATTAAAATATGAAAATCAGCAAAATTATATAAACCAGTCAACTCACCACACTTCCTCCTCGGGAAGGTGTTATTACCTGCAAAAGAAAAAAAACCCTCTGTTACAAACAATGTAATTTCAGCCTCTAGCGATTTGCTCATTTTACATGTACTTGCAGATTAAAGAATGTTTATAAGGTTTTTTTTGTTACTACTATGAGAGGATATGATTACCATTTTTAAAATGTTCAGTGCTTACAGCGGTAAAAAGGTTTTTTTTGTTTTAAGAAAAAAGAAAACTCATTTTTTCATAGTAGGTTTCATAGTAGCCAATCCCAGCATCTTCAGGCAAGAGGGCCAGTCCACCACAGGGCCAACACAGACAAACAACCACACACGCTCGTATTCACACCTATGGGCAATTTAGAGTAGCCAGTTGACCTAATCTTGCATGTCTTTAGACTGTGGAAGGAAACTGGAGCACCCGGAGGAAACTCACGCATGCGCGGGGAGAACATGCAAACTCCGCACAGAAAGGCACCCTGGGTGACCCGGGGATCGAACCCAGGACCAGTGCTAACCACTGCACCACGGTACCGCCCATAAGCCCATCTCCATAAACAGATACATAAATATATTAATACATTTACTCTTATCTCATTCACATTTGTTTAATAAATCACCAATGGGTTTACCTTGTGGATTTCATGCTATGTAAGTTTATCATATTATATTCATATGTTTTCCGTACAACCAACTGAAAACTCTTATACTGAAACATTTCTCTTCTGTACATAGAATAGTGAAAAGTGTGAGTGGTCTCTGAGTGGCTATTTCTTTTTTTTTTTTTTTTTTTACCTAATTTTGTATTAAAAATGGTTATGATGTATCTTAGATGGCAAGTATTTAGGATTTCCTGGTATGGTAACTTGTGATTGTTGTTTTACTTTGTACATACTGTATAATTCATGTGTATTACAAAATAACTGTAATATACATAAAAGTGCATTCTTTACTCAAAGTCAGGCACAGCGGTGTAGTGGTTAGCACTGTTGCCTCACAGCAAGAAGGTCCTGGGTTTGAAGAAGGTCCTTTCTGTTCTCCCTGTGTTTGCATGTTCTCCTTGTGCATGCCTGGGTTCTTCTGGGTACCCCTCCCACAGCCCAAAGACATGTAGATTAGGTTGATCGGATACTCTAAATTGCACATAGGTTTGAATGTGGCTTATGACTGTTGATGATAATTGGTCATCCGGAATACTCCATATAAACTCCGTGATTGGATTGGAAACTCTAAGTCAGTATTGTGGGCGGATACACCCTGTCCATCACAGTATACTGGGCAATTTGGAGTAGCCAATCCACCTTCCTGTTTTGCAGAGGTTGGACAAAACCAGAGAACCCTGTAGAAACCCATAAAAACACAGAGAGAATCACCACACAAACAGTAAGAAGAACCGAGGAGCCTGGAGCTGAGGCAGGAATGCTACCTGCTGCTCCACCATATTGCCTTATCAGCTTCATTCATTGCAAGTGATCATTTATTATGGTATAGCTCAAAACGTACTTCATACAAAAGGTATAATTACAATCTTAACAAACTTACCACACTGAAAGAAAGCAATGTAAACCTTCAAACGCCATTAACAATAATTTTCTTGTGCATTCTTGATGCATGATGATTATAGGGGCTAAATATGACATTGCAGGTTGAAAATCTAAACATCCATACTTCTCAGGTTCTTATTAAAAAAATCATCACATGCAATAATTTATCTAATCTGAAAGTGAAGCAAGTGTGCTGGAGTTTAGGTTAAAAAAATATTATTAATATTATACAATAATAATACATAATAATTAATATTATACTATACTTTTCTGTAACCTTTTGAGAAATACTAAATCTTCACTTTTTATAGACTTGTCCTCAGTTTTGTAGTATTTTAAAACCAAAGCACATTAGCCTTAGTGAAAACACGTAATGTTACTTTGCTAGAGTTGTATTCATAATTCCAACTAAAGGATTAATAGGTTGGAGCAAGCCCGCATTAAGCACCAGATCAGAGCAATCTGACCCTCATACCAGCGAGTTCATGACAGGTGCGGCAGAAGGCTATGTTTTTAGGGTCACATAAAAGCTGCTTTTTGGTCAACTGCTCAGGGATAATGAAGGGAAATCTGCTTGCAAGTGATTAGTTGTAGGGCTTTGTGCTTCAAAGGTCATAAAAATGCTATTCATATATTCATCTGGTATTTTCATAAACTGGTGTTCTTCATCCACCCCTGCAAAAACACACTCTAGCACTCAGCACTCAGGTTGAGTGAGTGGGAGCGAATTGTGGCTTAATACAGGGACTCTCGCCCACAAGCCACATTGCTAAGGCCCAGCTCAAGCCTTACAGAATGGATTATATTTCTGTAAAAATGATTTGGTAAGCAAACTTTAACATTAATTGCTAAATTTGGAACCAAGGGGTCCATTTCAAGTTTACGAGGACATTCAAGGCTCTAATGAATTATTCAGTACAGACTTAATTAGGTTAAGTGGCATGAACAATAAAGAGTCAGGTCATGATTACAGACAGAGTTTCATGTAGTCACTTTCTCAATGTTTAGTTCCTGAGGAACTCTAAAATGTTTGAGAGACTATGGTAACTGATAATAAAGGGTCTAATAAATAATAATTTTATTAGTAAAAAATTATTTTATTATTTTAACTAAATAATAAAGTCTAATAAAGGGTCTCATAATGTATCTGCACAGGAAACGTGACATGCAAGAACATAATTGTCCGTTATACTGTCTTATCAGAGAAGAATGCATTTCCCCTGATTCTAGTATGAAGTCAGCAAAATGCCAGGTCTCATAGAAATTCTAGCGGTATTTGGTAAGTCATAATTTGTAAGTCATATTTTGTGTGAACACATATTAGTGGGAAGCATTTACACCTCACAGCTGCAGGGTCCCTATTTCGATTATTTCGAGTTACTGTCTGTTCTTCCTATGGCTTGATGGCTTTCCTCCTGGCTCTCTCGTTTTCTTCCACCTCCCAAGGGCATGCCAGTAGCTAGATTTGCGGCGCTAAAATGCCCTAGGTGTAAGTGTGCGGACATGTGCACGGTTGTGCCTTGCAATGGATTGGCATTTCATGCAGGGTATATCAAAAGTATTCCCACTTTTCTTCCAGTGTTCCTGGGATCTGCTCTAGCTCCAACATGAACCTGACCAAGATAAAGTGGATGCTAGATATGAATGAATGAATGAATGAATGAATGTAAAGAGCACTATTCACCTTTCCAAAGTCACATCTGAACACCTTCAAAAGAAGACAAACTACTACTAAATTGAAAATCTTTGTCCCAGACACTTACTGTTCAAGCATCTATAAAACTACAGCATATTTAGAGGTTTGGGAATACTAATTATATGGTAGTGTGACTTTCTGAATGGCATAGAAGTACAAGACACCTCTGATAGACACCTCTGATAGAGAAAGTTATTGAGACCAAGTTATCTTTAGGTGGAACATATCATGCAACAAAATTATATGTTTGGACCCAAAATACCCTGGGAACTGGGGTAATATCAATATCAGAACACTGACTGCTACCACAACTCTGACCTGGATAAAGAATTACTGAAGATGAATGAATGACTACTAAATTTCAACATCTAAACCCAAACAGTATGCAACATAAACATTTACACTATAGAAGAATGCACAAATTATCACAGAAACTTCCATTCATTATTCCATTATATATAGCGTATATCCTTTAAGGGTCACAGGGAAGCTGGAGCCAATTGCAGCTGACATCGGGCGAGAGATGAAGTACACGCTGGGCAGGTCGCCAATCTGTCCCAGGGCTAACACAGAGACGAACAGCCATTCACACTCACATTCACACCTATGGGCAATTTAGAGTAACCAGTTAACCTAATGTGAATGTCTTTGGGCTGTGAGAGGAAACCGGAGCATGCATGGGAAGAACTTCGCACAGAAAGGCCCCACTTGGCCACCATGGAAACTTAATTCTTTCATTGTTATGCTAGAGTGGGCCAATTGTCCTATTTCTGTACTCTATAATACAATTGCATTTGGAATATTGCCTGGAATAAAGCTTAAAATCTGATGTTTAGCTGAATTATAATATCATTTGACATATAGAAAATAATTGGATGCAGCTGATAAAAGTGTTGAATATAGTTATTAAGAATTATTAAAAGATATTTAAAGATTTAGCTCTTCCACCACTGTAATTTGCCTTGCTGTTATGGTATTTGTTCATCTAATGCAGCTTACCTATATTTTATATAGAGAAGTGTTAAATGTACAGGACCTTCAGATTCATCTCACAATGCCTACAGTATGGCTATATTTTTGCACGTGAAAGCATCTGACAGTTCTCTTATCCCAACTGATTTATACCCATAAATATCCTTAAATCAGAGTATGGCAGTGAAGCCTATAGGTTTGCTTAAGGCATCATCACTGTTGCTTGGAGTTCCTGTGTTTCTGCTGTTGAGGTGTAAATCAACTTCCCCTCGTCCTCTGACTCTGCGACACTTGCGCCAATGTTTGCTAATGCGTTTCCCACAAGCTATTTTATACTCAGCAGGTAAAATAACAGCACCATTGCCTGTTGCTATAGGCTAATCCTAGGAATGAATATTCTCAGCGTTCGTGCAAATCGTAGCTATATATGATATTTCTGAGCCTTTAGACGCAGTGCACCGAGCCGCAGCATTCAGTCACGTTTCATCAGAGAATCTGTGATGAGACGCAGAGCTGACTGCTATGTAACTGTAAATACGCACATTGCTTATGATGATGAAAAGACCCCGTATTTCTCTCGCTATATGTCTATATGATGATAGACTGGTCGCTAAAATGAATATGCATCAGGCTGCGAATGCGCACCGGTCTATATAGTCAGCATGGGCGTTAAATGCGCAACGTGTGTAAGGAGCGTGTAACGGAAAGGGGATCTTACCGTGGGAAGCAGCGGCTCCATCTGAGCGCCCTGGTCCTTCAAGTCCATCTTGGCTTACCTACTGGTCGGCTGTGATGCTTTAGATGTTCTGCTTCTGTGAAGCGGTACTGGCGCTGTAAGCATCGACTCGGCGTGGTCACATGTTCAGCAAAGTAGTCAGGCCGACCCTAATATTATTACTCTGGAAGGGGTGCATCTCTCTCTCTCTCTCTCTCTCTCTCTCTCTCTCTCTCTGTGTGTGTGTGTGTGTGTGTGTGTGTGTGTGTGTGTGTGTGTGTGTGTGTGTGTGCGCGCATGAGTGTGGCAAGCGAGTGACTTTTTCTTTCTGTTCCTTACTGCAATATTGTGTAAAGATATAACTTGTTTTCCTGGGCATCTCACCAGCGTTGTGCCGGTCGGCATGGTTACACTGAGAGACGCTGGCATGGAGACACGGTGTTAAAACTGTGATCTCTGTAGCCAGCTGTTCTGTTGAGGAATGTAGCCTTTCTGTTGGTGAAACCGTGAGACAGGAAAGCACTCGATCCGCTTCCCGAATGAATAATGGGATTGTTATATTCTTAGACAGCGTAGATAAAGTGGACCGCTTAATTGAAAGTGCCATTGTCAGTCAGGGCACTTTAATGCCCGTGCCTTTGTTCCAGCCGCCAACAACAATAACCTTTCCTAACACTCCATCTTGTTTCACCTGTCAGGAAAATTCCACTGAGGTGCGTCACTAAAGTATGTGGTTTCTTTTCGTCTGCAAGTTCACACAGTTTTAAAAATTCCACCCGATGTGCTAAACCTCGCGTTTAAATTTAAAACTGACGACTTTGATAAAAGGTTTTAGTGAAATCCGAGACCAGGAAGTGTTTTAGTTGTGGTCAGGAGGGTCTTTCGATTGCATGTTGGCCAGAGAAGGTTTCTGCCATTAATGGCAGTAATGTAACAGGTGGTGATGTGAATAACGCCTCACCATGAGAGGTGAGACCTCCGAGCTCACACGTCCCTAACATCTCTGAACAGCTGGGGAAGAACAGGATGATCTGACCACGGTTAAAGTAAAGAGGGATAAAGAGGCAGACAAAGAGTGAAATTGTCCAGTGATGAACTCTGTAGAGGTGGCACATCAGCCCGAGTCACTGAATGAAGACACTGCGGTTAAATCTCAGAGATCTAAGAGAAAATCCAGATCAAATATTTTGGGTATTAAGGCCAAAAGGCAGCTACTTGTTAAGGAAAATCACAAAGCAGCAGGTGAGGGGTCAGATTTTACTGCTTGTATGCCTTGCTATGCCTGTTGTCGCATTATGTCACGTAGTGGTCAAAGCAGGCGTTGTAACACACACCTGTAATTGGAACCTCCGGTGAGAATCCCGTCAATTAGGCTTGATATCTTCTGGGACGAGCTACTCTGGACTCCTCAAAGTGCACGGTTCCCCCCTGAGGATGAGGACAGACAGCTACTGATTCACCTGGTCAGTAGAGTCGCTTCTCGCAGACTACAGTTTATACAGCGGTTTCTGTACTGATGTAGTGTGGAGACCTGTGGCCAGGACTATTCTTCAGGGTTCTGGAGGACTCGGACTAGATCTTGCTCTGTTCCTAGTCGATTGTCAAGTCCTGAAACTCTCTAGTGTACCGGCATTTTATCAAGACCTTCTTAAGATGTGGGGTCTATTGAAACATGTTTGGATGGGGCCTGGTGAGTCTTTGTACTGGCTCCTCGAGCACCCACCTTTTCTTGGAGCCTGTCTTGACTGTGCCTTATTGTCAGACGTGGAGGCAGTTGCTCGGTGCCTGGGTCTCGGCTGTTCCACTGCATCGGGAAAAACATGAGTTTAATTTTTCCCTGAACTGCCACTTTAAAGCAGGAGCAGGTCCGTTTCAAATAGTGTTAGCATTATTATTTCTGTGGGTTTTGTGTAAAACACACACACATACACACTCGTCTCTTGTCGCTCATCCTGGTGTAGCTGTGGGAGATTCGGCTCCTGCACCACAGAGCAATAAAAAACTGCTGGATGTTGTTTTAATGCAATAACACACAGTGGGAAGCGCATTATCACTGAACACCAGCCAAACACTGCAGAGGGGCAGAGGCACGAGAAAAGAGGAAGAATAGAGAAAGAGGAGGTGGAAAGAAGAACATTATGGATAGATGGGGGGATAGAAAGAGGAGGGAGGATTGGATAAAGAGGTTAGAGAGATGGAAACATTACTACAGGACAGAAGGAGAGTTAGAGAGATCAAATATGGAGAGGATGGTGGGATAGAGAGATTGGAAATGGAGGAAGGGATGGAGGGATGATGATAGAAATGGGAGAGGAGCACCGGATGAAGGGATAGAGAGATAACATAAGGAAAGTATGCCTCTCTGCCAGATGCGCTGAACAACTTCTTTGCATGGTTTGATGCACAGAACAACGTAACAGCGAGGAAGACCAC
>JAQQZR010000035.1:16296869-16307469 GCA_030068235.1 Notoglanidium macrostoma | reverse complement strand
GGTCCAGCAGCCTTCCGTGGGTTAACTCTGTGAAGAGTTTTCCTCACATCAGCAGTGGTCAGATGCAGCACCTGGTCACTGTGAGAAGGGGTAGTCTTCCTCGCTGTTACGTCGTTCTGTGCATCAAGCTGTACAAAGAAGTTAAGCGCATCAGGTAGGGAGGCATCACTGTCACAAGCAGGTGTAGTTGTCCTGTAGTCAGTGATGGCCTGGCTGCCCTGCCACAAGTGCCGCGTGTCACCGCTGTCTTGAAAGTGGTTGTGCCCTCGCTGTTCTTAGGGGCGCTTTGTCACCAAGCTCTGAAGGCAGTGTCTCGGGTCCTCAGCAGCTCACACACCTCTGCAGTCATCCACAGCTTCCAGTTGGAGCGTGTAATGATGGTCTTGGAGACAGTGACGTCATCTATGCACTTGCTGATGTAGCTGGTCACTGATGACGTGTACTCCTCCAGGTTGGTGTTGTCACCATTGGTTGCAGCCTCCTTGAACATGTGCCAGTCAGTGTGCTCAAAACAATCCTGAAGAGCAGAGACGGCTCCTGCTGGCCAGGTTCTCACCTGCTTCAGAACCGGATTGATGCGTCTGACGACCGATCTGTATGCTGGCATTAGCCTAACAGAGATGTGGTCTGAGTAGCCGAGGTGGGATGGAAGTGATGGAATTTCGGGAGCACTTACTTGAGATTTGCATGGTTGAAATCTCCGGAGACAATAAACAGTACATCGGGTGTGCATTCTGCAGCTCACTAAAAGGCCTGTACAGCTCACAGAATGCATCTTTAGCATTTGCGCTGGGGGGAATGTACACTCCGACAATGAACACGGCGGTGAAGCATTCATCCCAACCAAATGAAAGCATAAGAAAGCAACCAAATGAACACTCAGACTAACTCAAGGTTACGGGATTATGTACATTGTTTACTGCTTATCACTTTTTCACTCACTAACCACACATTTTTCAAATTTCTAAGAGACAAATTGAAAAGCAAGATAAAATAAATATCTGCTGCCTATTTCGCTCAATGTTTCACTCAATGACATGCTAAGTTCATTTTGCTTACTGTGTGAATGCATGAGGCGAATCATTTTCAGTGTGTGGAATCGACTTCAAAGATTTGCAGCAATGCCCAAGATTACTGAATAGATTCTTTTTGGGTTCGATTTTGGGATCGGAAACCGAAAGCAGGATGGAAATTTGATGACTTATACATACTGTATATTTTGCATGCTAAGAATATACAATCGTTTATCAGTGCTGCTGGGTTAGAAAAATAGGGAAAAATACTTTAACTTTTTACAAGCTAATTGAATCAAATAGCTTCTCTACTTGCTGCCTAATAAAGCATAACAAATTTGATAAGTACAGTTCAAGCAGGAATATCAGGCTTCCACTGTTCCTCACATTCCTACAAACAAATGAAAATATTACTCACATTAAAACACAATTTATGTCATGAGACTAGCAGGGTAGTGTACTGTAAATTGCCATTTCAAATGTTTTTTATATTAAGTGACATTCCGTGTGCAGTGAGTTTTATAATGCAGTTCAACTAATAATGAAATTAATTGGCAATCATTTTTTTATTATTGATTTTAAATTGATTTTGTTGGTTAATTTTTGCAGCCCTTATGCATTTTAAAATTGTAATCCTGTTAAATAATCTCCATTATTAATAAATGTATCAGTAATCTGATTACGTCTTTTTTCTGTAACTTTAACAGAATAGGGTTATCTTTTTTGTATCCTAATTATGTAACGCCGTTCCATGTATTCCATTACTCCCCAAGCTTGCGCACCCACACACATACACACACACACACACACAAACACACACACACACATATATATATACACACATACATACTTATTCACACCTTTTTGGCAAATTGGCATAACCAATCCACCTACAAGCATGTTTTTAGACAGTGGGAGTAAACCCAGAGGACACCTATGCATACAGGGGGATAACATGCAGACTCCAGAAAGAGAATAACCTGATCTCAGGATTAAAGTGGGGACCCTGGAGTTCTAAGGCACCAATTTATGTTGCTCATAAAACTGCACTGGTTCTGGTCCACACAATATCCAATAAAATTCAACTGACAACTGTACAATTCAGATACAATTAGCCTAGGTTTAACCAAGAAGATGATCAGGTTTTTAACTTTATTTTAAGGTTTGGTTAGATATTATGGTTAGCATACATAGGCTGATAAGTAATTAGTAATTAGTAATGATGACTAATAACTATTCAGATTAGTCAGTGACAGCTCATCCATTGGGACAGGTGGGACAGAACCCCATAACTTATATCAGCCAGTCTGCAAATATTATTCTTCATGAAGTGCTCTTTCACATTTATATATACTTTAAATTCCTTTGAAATAATAGTTAGATGTTTTAAGTGTATGTTTTAAGTATTTGAAATGATACACTGATGTACCCTTTATTCGCTCAACCTTCTCAATGCTGTGCAATGTATTGTTGCACCTAGTGGTCAAAAATGGGAACTGCAACATGGTTAAATATAGGCCCACTGGAACTTCACAGATAATGGCAGGGTTGATAAGACATTGTCTTATGTCAGATTATTAGAATTAAATCCAATACATTTAAGCAAAACTGGATATGCAAGTATAGACTGTGAGGCTATAATGTACAGAATCATTTTTATTGTAAAATATAATGCAACGATTGAGAGAGTTTTGAGTTATTATATGAGAACTAATGTCCATACATCAGAAATATATGTGTCCTATGGGGATCTTGTTTCCCATCTTGGGAAAAGAAGAAAAATGTATTACCCTTTGCAATAGTTTAATTTATTAGGATAGTCTCAGCTCTTTGTGTTTTTTGAGATGCACTTGGGCAGGAGATTTTGGTGAAATGTGAACAGATGTAGGTCTAAGACCACTCACAATAAGCTGCTAGACTGTATATTGGATGACTGCATGTTGTTGATCTCAAGGCTTAAGCTTGTGTCTAACTTATACACAGTTGCATGCAAATGTTTGGGAAACCCTCACAGTTGATTTTTTTTTTAAAGAAAATAAGTAAACACAACCTCTCAAACACAAGCTCTGTGTGTTAAGCGTTTTCACCCACTATTCCTTGCAGAATGTTTCTAGATCTAAAAGATAATCTTGACCTACCTTACGTGGCATGTTTAAGATCTACCTACATACTTTTAATGATGTTCAAGTCAGGGGACCAAAAAGGATTGCAAAAGTTTTAGCTTGTATTTGCTATAGTAGTTGAATAGATAAATTAATAATAGAAAATAGATTTTGAGGTGTGTTTTGGATCTCTGCCCTGTTGTAGAAGCCAGTCTCTTTCATCATCAATTAGATTCATTTTCAGATCCTCAATCAGCTGCTTAGAGGAACCCATGGTGGCTGAGTGTTGGCACAAGGTTTGAAGAGTCAGAGAATTTTTATGCTTAGCTGAAATGCCTAATGACCATTCATGACCTGAGTAACAAGTCTTAACAAGTCAATGAAGGCCTAACAAATTAATTAAATTTTGAGATTTTATAACTGGAAGAGTGTCAAAACTTTTGCACATACCATAATTAACTTTTTTTAAGCTCATCAAATATAAACCGTGCATTAACATTTGCTGAAAATGCTATAAAAATAATGATATGCTGCAGAGGCCCCTGTGTTAAGGGGAGTGAGGGGAACATCTCCTCAGGGTATGTAACATGTAACATGTTTTTTATGCTATTACACAAGGTCAAGCAGCATGTACTTCTGGTCACATTACCACATTAGTGAGCAATAGTCTGCAGCCAAGCTTCAGAACTACTTGCCTATGTTCTCAAAAAATCTGTGAAAGAGTGTATTCAGGGCATGTAATTATTTTTTGTCACAAGTTTTTTTTTGTTACTGAGCTGTGTGTGTGTGTGTGTGTGTGTGTGAGTGTGCGTGCGTGCGTGCGTGCGTGCGTGTGTGTGTGTCTTGTCTAGAATGTAACACCTTTTTGAAAAATATGGCCAACTCATAGCAAGTGATAACTAGGCTTAAGTACAACCTCTATGCTGCGGGGTTAGCTGTTACACTTAACTAAGCCAACTTCCATAAACAATGACAAGAAGATTATTCTTTCTCATATAAAATAAGAAGAACAGATTTCTTGAAATTTTTTATTAAACTGAATGAGACACTGAGTAAGAAGAACCTTGTGTGTGGTGAGGTTTTCGTGTCCTCTATCACTTGGGACCTGAGGAGCAATGTACTGGGGAGAGGTAGATAAGATTCTTACTTAAAATAAGCAGAAGACTCTTCATTGTCTTTTCATTTTTACTTTATTTACAGACCTTCCTCAACAAGTTGGTCTATTTTCCCTTTGGTTAACAGTTTCCTATATTACCCACAATGCTGTTCGACTTCCTGCTGATACTGTTGCTAGGACAATATCTACTATGTTCATGTTGCCTTTTCAGTGGTAATTTTTAAGTTGTAATGACATCATTTCCGACCTCAGGTACGTTCGACATGTGAAGTGGAAAAAAAACATGGCTGCCTCCTCATCTTTTGTTGGTACTGTTGTACTATAGTGGATTTTCTTGCAATATTTTGGATTGATATTGCAGTACAACAACACCAGTGGACAACAGCAAGTATTGTTAGGAACAATCTACCCACCTAACCTAGTTGTGAGAGTGATAACTTTAATGTTCATACTTGTCTGTTCAAACAAAGCTATTAATATGGTCAAATGTTATTCTCTGCGTATTAATATATCTAGTCAGTACTGCAATAAACTAATTTAAAAGTAAAGAAGAGGACTTTACACTGTTTACAGTGTACATGGCCATGTTGATTTGACGGGGAAGGAACTGGTAGTTGTGAAGACTACCCCAAGTTGACAAGTTGACAAGACAAATTTTAAGTTGAGGTGGTGTTTTCTGTGGCTTTTCTAGTTGGAGGCAGGGAATTAAAAATTGCTAACTTGCCCTGAGCACAACATTGGCCCAGATGTAATCTCTACCTAAATAAAGCAATGTAGCAGTGCTTTAGTATTTTAGTCTGTCCAGCTCTCTCACCTCCTCATCTGTATGCTCTGCTTAAATAGAATTCTAAAGCTGTTCAATTTTCATGCTAATACCACTGCTATCAGTAAAACTTAGGGTGGCACGGTGTTGCAGTGGTTAGCTCTGCTGCCTCAAAGCAAGCTGGCTGGGACCTTTCTGTATGGAGTTTGCATGTTCTCCTTGTGCTTGTGTAGGTTTCTTCTGTGCACTCCTGTTCCCTCTGGTTTCCTCCCACAGCCCAAAGACATGCACATTAGGTCAATTGGCTACTCTAAATTGCCCATAGCTGTGAATGTGAGTGTAAATGGTTGTTTTTCTCCGTGTTAGCCCTGCGATAGATTGGCGAATATCCCAGGGTATACTCTACCTCTTGCACGAAGTCAGCTAGGATTAGCTCCAGCATCCCTGCAACCCTTAATGGATAAGTGGTATAGATAATGAGTGGATGGATGGATGGAGGATGGACAGTGAAACGAGACCATTATCACTTATTTTTGAAATCATTAAAATTCTTTTCTTATTAGACGTTTTTGTGACTGCACTACCAATGACCTCTTGTGATGTCAGCACAGCACACAACCACTAACTTCTCACAGGAATAATGAAAATACAGCAGCAACCAACAAATTAGCACCAAAATCGCTAAGCACATCACAATTATTTCAATATGGACAAATTTAATGTATTGTAGGGTGGAGTTTTAATTTAAGCATGAACGTACATGAACTGGGAATTTAAGCTGCAAAATTATAAGCATATATTTACAATGTCTTGCATTAAATCAAGTCAGTGGCCAAGTTCAGCCAAGATTCATTTTTGTATGTAATAAGACTTATTATTTTGTCAAAAGTAGCCTACAGCTTTAAAAAAAATTTGACGCTTGAATCGTTCGTTGATAAATCACTTCTGAGCATCTTCTTCTAAACATGGCGTTGCTGGCGCCCTCTAGTGGACATGAGATGTGATTGCGTTGGGCGATTTATTTCTTTCCCAAAATTATTTCTATCCGGCTTAAGTTGAAACTCCTTTCGTCGAATTGTTAATCGGCGTCACTAACACTACCATCAGCCTTAAACAGGTTGCTAACAAGGATCCCGTGTGATTCATCTGATATTTAACTAAAGCAGGAAGAAGGGAATTTTCCGCCGCCACCGGATGGCAGCAAAACAAAGTTTCCACATTGTTAAATCACAAACACTGGGTTGTGTAGCAACAACTGTTAGGATCACGAAAACACATATAACTGATAAACAACGCATATAGACCCATAACATTTATTTTTACTGGACTACACTATTTCCATATCCTGGCATTTGTCATAGGCCTATGTGACACGAATGATGAAAAGAACTTCTGCTGTTTTTGTCTATGGGTTTATCATAAAGAATAGCATTGTTATTTTTACTGCATATTTAATAAACGGTGAATTTCAAACCCAATTAGCTTACTAACTTTATCACTTCATACGACCTACTAGTAAAAGAAACTGGATCAAACGATCACTGGAACATGGGGCCATTAAAATTAATGTAGTTGTATTTTATTTTTGGCTCATATTGTTTAAAACTGTGACTGAGATATTGTTGACATTTCTTAATAATGTGTAGGTGACACTTGGTGGCCTCAATATGCCATTATCTGTGTGCCATATGTGCATCATATCGTCAATCTGCTGCCAAAAGTAGTAACTCAAATTAAAGGTTTTTATTGTTGTTGTTGTTGTTGATTATGTTTTTAGGACTACTTGTTAGACACTATTTCATTTCTCTATGTGTAGCTATAGTTGATGTTAAGACCAACAAAATGGTTTCAACACCATTCACTGAAAAGAAAGGTTTCCTCTTTACTCCTGTTTTTGGAAATATGAATTTACTGTAGTCTAGGCTCTTGTGATGACAAAGTAGACAACTTTATGTAAAATGCACCACTGATACATGGGGAAAAGGGAATGTAATTGCACACATTGCAGTGTTAATATAATAGACTGCGACAGATGGACGCGTACTCCTCTAAAACACATGGTCCTGGCGCCAAACCTGATAAAATGTCAGAATAACCTACATTTTGAGGGCACATATGAACCTTGATTAGAAGTCTCATTTGAAGGCTGTTTTACTAACAGTTTTAGGCTCTTGTATTTATTGCAAAGAAGCACAGCACAATTACATTAGCTTTTCATTAGCAGGCCTTACTGCCGCGTCTCGGGAATTATGAAATTATGAAGAATCATAATCATAATAAATGGCCATTAAATCACAAAAAAATGTCGAAGGCCGGAACATGGTGAAATAATGTCGTCTCTACGAAATGGTACCTGCCTTGTACAAATAATTTACTGTTTTCCCTTTATACCATGGATTTTAAATATCATAAAATGATTTGATTTCATGATTAGCGGCCTACCAACAGCGTTACAACAAAGTACAAAATGATCTCCCGTAGAGAGCAACAGTTAAACTACAGACTAATATATTTCCAAACAACAGCAATACAATGCAATACAACTCTGTTTGGTCTCTATTAACACTGAACTACTGAATGTCTGGAACTCTGAGTGGTCCCTATCTGTCATCTCCTAGAAGAATATTTCTGCAGGAGGAAACAGACTGGGCCTTACCACTTCTCTTCCAACCTAAAGCATTTCCAAGATAAAAACAGCCTGATTTCCGCTAAAAACATCGCACCAAGAATCTAATAGTTCTGTCCTTTTACATACTGTACATCAACAGGTAATGAGAAATCACGGATGTCTACACAGGTATATACATTATTTAGTTACAGTGGTGTTATCGACAAATGCAAACAAAGTAAATTATAAACCTGTTACTAAGTTTTAAAAAGAATGATAGGCCGCGTAGCTTAGTAGATCTAAATATACAAATAAATGCACGAATAAATAGATAAATAAATAGCCAAAATAAAATATGAATAAATAGATAAATATGAATCGGATTCTTTGAACTCGTCGTGGCAGGAGCCATGCTCTGCGTTACGACTAGTTCCAGTGTCTAACTGTGTGAATAGAAGCTGTAGTAGCCAATGTCCTTGGAGCAGTTCTTCTCGCACTCCCTGGGCGTCAGCATTTCGGATTTTAACGGCGATGCTGTTTCCGAAACCGGCGTGGCAGATGGAGAGATCCTCCTCCGCTTGGCTTGCTCGAAAATGCCCGAATCACTCGAGTCGATCGACTTAATTGAGGAGGGCGTCTCTATCCAGCTGGACTCGGACAGGTCCTTTGGTTTGGCGTCGTCGTTTGTGCCGAGCGGGGATCTCTCAGGCGCGGCAGGGTCGCCCTCATCCAGACCGACCAGGTAACCCGCAGCCGCCGTCCGGCCCGCGACTGAGTTGGAGGGCCAACAGGGGAGCACAGCACCGGATTTACCGCAGTACTGAGGCGGAGTGCGTGCTCCCCACGCCGTCGCCTCGCCGTAGTAGCCCAGTGCTCGGTTGGAGCAGCCGGCAGCGGGCAGTGGGAGAGTTTTGACTCCGGCGGCCGCGTACGAGAGCAGCGTGGCCGCGTTGCCCGCGAGATCGGCCGCGGCGGCAGCGTCGTACGCCGAAGCGGCGAAGTCCAGTCGGTTGTTGGCCGGGGTGACGAACCAGCGCTGCGGGGAGCCCACCGCGGTCTCGTCGGTTTGCTGCGGCGAAAGCAAGCTGTTGCCGAGCGGGACGCCGCGGTCCGTGCCAGGAGCGCCACCGACGCCAGGGTGAAAGCGGGACTTGGCATACGAGCTGACAAACTGGTCCTGCAGGAAGGAGCCCGACATGGCGGCGTAGCGCGCACTCGGCATGAGCTGAGAGCGCGGAGACTCACCCGGGGACGGCGTCAAGCGATCAATGTCGCAACCTGTGTAGACGCTGGAATAGAAAAGGGTCAAACATAGTTTGCGTATTATGAACTTGATAAAACATTTTAGAGTAACCTGCGTGAACAGTACATGCCGTGCGTAAAAGCACCAATAAGTTTAAAAATTATGCTTTATGAATATTCTCAGTTGCGAACACAGCAAGGAGTCGGTGTGAAAAATATTCCTATGGCTATTCTATCAGGCTTGTAATAGGCTATAGACATAAATAATTATTATACAAGTACCATATTCGTAATCTTTAAAAATTATGCCTTGATATCATACAACATAAGAATTTATTGACTCAACCTCCAGGTTAACTTTTTTCCAATATAAGTCCAATTATTTACATCTGCTACCTGTTGTATTTACTTTAGGGCTAAATAGAATATTGTGTGTAACGTGTAGAAACGTATGACCTTAGGTTACCAATAATTAGCCTACATTTGAGAAATATGGAAATTTCAAGAATATGGAAATATTCCATAGTCCATACGCTGATAATTCGTAGCCTGCAATATAGGCCTATTCAATAAAAAACAAACAAAAAAAAAATGGAAATCAGCATGTGCTTAAATTTATCATATGGCTTCATGATTGGATAACGGATAATTAGCCTACACTTAGATTCAGAAATGCATTTCGTATTAGGAACATACCTCTTGAAATATGAACTACAATAACTTATGACTGTTGTTTAATAATATTAAATAAAATTACTGAAAAAATAATACTGAAAAATTCTTACGTGTCATAATTATCCCGGAATCCTTTTGCAAATGGATTGTGGTCAATTTTTAGCTGTGTAATCTGGAAGGTGAAATATAACAGAAAAAGCAATGATAACAACACTCTTTCCATCATATATTTGAATGAAATGCAGTGTCCTTCATATTACCAGTTGCAGTTTTAATATATTTCTTGTCCAATGTTAATACGTTACACATACACACATACGGATATGACCATAAATAGGACATTACTGGTAAGTGAATGATGCTTTGAGCCACGCTGTGATTCTTACATCGGTATTTTGATAGGCCGTGACAGCGATAAACTGAGTTTCGGGGAAGGTGAAGGTCTGCACGCGGCCAGGTTGGCTCGTGTCCTCCGTTCCGTCCTCGTTCA
Source organism: Notoglanidium macrostoma (assembly GCA_030068235.1). Classification (NCBI taxonomy): domain Eukaryota; kingdom Metazoa; phylum Chordata; class Actinopteri; order Siluriformes; family Auchenoglanididae; genus Notoglanidium; species Notoglanidium macrostoma. The sequence continues at coordinate 16,297,459 of JAQQZR010000035.1, read as the reverse complement.
CCTGCACCACGTGAAGCCGCGGCTGGTATTTATGCAGAGACTGAAGCACCACCATCTGTGCAGAGTCACCCAAAATACACCAGAGTCAGTTCAATAGCCTACAGCAACTCTCCAATCCCTTTGTTTAGATTATATAAATTGTAAGACGCATAGCGTTTTAATGACCGTTGCATTACTAGAAAATACAGTATAGAATATACTGTATATACAGAAAATACAGATACGGAATACTAAAAATCTGTTTACATTTTACAGAAACATTGTGAGGATTTTTATCTCCCGTACTGATCAAGTGCGTAAAAAGTAATAAATATTCTCTCGTCCGTACTTTTTGATCATTTCCATTCAGTAATTTTCAGTAAATGCTTTAATCCTTGTCATATCTTTGACTGACCTGTCCCGTGTTGTTCGAGGCTCCTTTGTTGTTCGTTAACTTCAATTTTCCAAACGAAATCTCTTGGCGCATCCAGTGCGCGCCCGTGTTGGGAGAATCAGGGTGCATGTATACTCTGTTTCCTACACGGATCATATGTATATATAGAAGTTATATAAAATAGAAAAAGAGAAAAAAAAAATAATAATAATAATTA
>JAQQZR010000035.1:16264033-16284237 GCA_030068235.1 Notoglanidium macrostoma | reverse complement strand
TAATAATAATAATAATAATAATAATAATAATAATAATAATAATAATAATAATAATAATAATAATAATAATAATAGTGGCTGTTTATAGTAGTAGATCAGTAGTATAATCATTAATTATAATGATTTCTTAAGAACAATTAAATAATAAATTGTTGCTATTATTATTATTGTTGTTGTTGTTGTTGTTGTTACAGTTCTTCTCATTCTTGTTGTTATAAGAATAATAAAAATTTATAAATTAAAAACAAAAATTGCTGATGCTCCTAACACCCTTCCTTCTGTTTTTCAATGCAACATATGACTTTTAATGACTAAAACTGATGCAACACTCAAGTCCCAGGCTGATGAAATATGCATCATTCCTTGTATATATCCTCCCTTTCTACTCCATGACGTAGCACACAAAACATAATGCACATTCATAATGACTTCTGGTGTCTTGCAAGCACAGGAGAAAAAGAAGCTGAACGAAAAACAACAGCAGCTCACGGTGCACTGGAGGTGTGGAGCTCCCTGACTAGCAGATTAGGGTTGTGGGAGCACTTTGCACGTTGTTGTCACAGGCTGGCCGAGGGAGAATTGCGCTTGCTTATCCCCAGACAGATGAGACTGTGAACAAAAGCGCACAACCAATTTGTGTTGCACTAAATTAAAAGCTCCAAAAAACATTAAATGAATTTGTTCCACATCATCAGCACATCTGCCACGTAAACACTTTTTTCCCCATGTCTTTATCAAACACTTGATGTGCTGAACTTATCACATCATCATGTCGGTAATTTCCAGATGAATGACTGTCTAACCCTTCCTTGAATGTGAAATACTTTTAATTAGAATAGAATGGTTCCTAAAAAAAAGTCAGTAAGTGTATATTTTTTTTAAATATTGGTACGAGTATATCAAATTTGGTGATGGACACCAAGGGTGTGTTCCCAACTCCTGCCTTGTGTTCCTTGGATAGTCTCAGGAGCAACTTTAACCATGATAAAGTGATTATGAAGATAAATGAATGAATGAATGAAAAAATATCCCTGTTATCTATCATATGTACCTATAATGTGATTAGTCCCTCAGGCTACAATAAGTAGGACCAAAACCTTACTTAAAGACAAACAGAAACAAAATCTAAGGCACAGCAGGAGTGTTGGGCATGGAAAAGGGATCCCTGGAGAGCTGAGGGGACCATCAGTAAGGACTAGCGTTATGTTCAAGGTGTCATTTTTACAGTACTACTGATAAGAATACAAAAAATGTCTCACAAAATGTGTTAGAAATCTCTCCTAGCACAATAGCTGATAAACAAGAAAGATTGGATTTCTTTTCTTTGGTTTAGTCTAGTCAGAAGGGACAGCTGTTGGATCCCTGCTAAAACTGAATGGGGTTTATATTGCGGATTAATTTTAAAAAAGACTCATTTACGAAGAGCCTGGGCACTAATGAAGCTGTCTACCCACTAGCCGAGGTGTCAGTCATCCTCTCCTCCTGCCAGAGCAGACCCACTCTCTCGTTCCACCACGGCCAGATGGTTTCTTCACACTGCATAAATAAATGGACGCGGGGGTGTGGACCTCTATAGCACAGATCACATTCTTACGGCATATACAGGACAGAGAGCTAGAGAGGGAGAGAAAGAGTGTAGGAAAATAAGCGATAGAGAGAGAGAGAGAGAGAGAGAGAGAGAGAGAGAGAGAGAGAGAGAGAGAGAGAGAAGGAAAACGATGTTAATAATAATAATAATTCCTTATAGTTGCATGAAAGGTCCACACCAAGGCCACTGACGCTTTGACTGTGTTTAGAGTAGCTCTGCGGACAGAGTGTTAAACGAAGGCCTGTCTGCTTTTCACTGTACACAGATCACACCTCAAAGTGTTATCTTCTTAGAACTCTTCCACAGATTTGTTAACATCATTAGATAGATTGCTTCACCTTTGCCAGCAGTGTGAACCACTATCAGTTATGCCACCGACCTTTGATTATTATACTCCATTAGAATACCTGCTAATGAATTGTGAAACATGGTGTTATAGTGCAAATATAGGTTCAGTATCACTATTTGCTGCCTCTTCACTGTGGTGTGCACACACTTTTATTTAATTACGAGCTGGTTTACCAGCTTTAGGCAAGCGGTTGAAGTGAGGATGTCCGAACAACACATAGACAAAAGGTGTTTCTAATGCTGCTGTCTGCCTCAGTCATTAGAACCTGGCAGTGGCGCAGCTCCTACCTGTAAATGGACTCAGAGGAAAACAGAAGAAGTGCCCGGTGAGAATTTCACCAGGGGCTTGAAAATTCACACCCATCCAAGGTGTTGTTTAGGCGTTTGATAAACATGTGAGAAAATAATGGGCTGGGAGAGGAGTGGGTGCTTCAACCACAGAGACCAGAGTCAAGATGGAGATTTTAGAATAATTAACATTGTGATCAAGATGATATCAGTCCGCTACTCGTCATTCATTCAGTGGGAGCAACAAAGAAAAGCAAGATGGAGAGAAACAACATCGAGCTGAGAGCATCTTGGACACCGGAGTTGTAGATCCAATTGAGGCTGTGAGCGGCCATATGGACTGGTGTGAAAATAGAATGCCAGAGTAGAGTAGAAGAAAAAGGAGAGAAAAAAATAATAATAAATACACAGCATTTTAGATATGATCATACTACTGGGAGCCAATTTTTTTTTTCCTCATCTAGGGTGAAAACAACTAAACGAGGGTTTTACGTGACACGTTGCTGTTCTTACTTTCATTTTATTTCTCTTACTTTGTCTTATCTCTGTACCATATACCACCATGAATACTATCAAATAAACCATAAGAGAACATCATGCAAGCCTGAATCCTTATATAGCAGCTATATGAGAGGCCCAAACATTGGGAACAGGCAGAGAATGAAAAACAAAGTGCATGTGAGTCTCTCCTCCCATCTCGCCTGCTGCCTGATGTTCAGAGCCTGCCTGTTATCGGAGGTGTTAATTGGCAAATTCAGTACAAGTCAAGAGCATGTTCCCCGTCGTCCTCGCCCAGCTAGGCTAGGTCATTAAGCTGAGAATGGATTCTCTCATGCTGCCTTAACCCTTGCAGTGCACCATGGTGTTTTTTCCCCTTCATCTTCCTCCATCCCTCCTTCCAGCAGCTGCACTGAAATTTCTCTTATGGCCATAATGCCACTCAAGTGAGTTTTTAAAATGATGCTACAACTGCTGTCATTGAGCATGGGGGAGTTAATATTAAGTATTATGCACAACAAAAATAGCTCTGTACCGCTAGTACTCTCAAGCAAGCTGACCAGAAGCTTCACTTCACTTCAGCCACTGACTGAATCTAACATGTTCAACTTTTCCAGTGTCACTTTGGAAAGGTCAGTGAAATCAGGGTTTTTTTTCAACTCCATTTATAAATAAAAGTAACAGAAAAAAAATCATTGAGCCTACAAGTTTACTCCAGTAAATACAGTCACGATTGTTCAGTGAGAAGGACACTAATAGGCTGCATGTTGCAATGTGCAGTTTTACAGTTTCCAGGCCTGAGCACTGCAGAAGGCTTGTTTCCTTTCTCTGGTTCCCCAGTAAAGGCAGGATCCTCTGGGGTTCTGGGTGCGATCTCACCAATGCCTCTGTCATCACTTGCTGTGACTGCCAAATCTGTGCTCCAGAAACGAGGGCTCGCAAACCAGCACTGAAACAAACACACAAAGCAAGCAGGGCTGCTTAGAGACCTACTGAAGGCTGCCTTAACAACAGCACATTTCTGCTGAACACACAAGGAAGAATCACAATGCAGCTGAACCAAGAGGGAACAAAGCCTTTTGGATAACTTTCAAAATCTGTGGTGACTCCTCTCTCTCTCTCTCGCTTGTGCCCTTACATTTTGTTTGTATCCTGAATGTGAGCAGGCCAGACACCCAAATATGTTTCCGTAAGAAGCTGTTGATCGTTGACATGACTCTGATATGGAGATATGGAGAGATTGATATCAAGTTGTCAAGAAGTGATGTTTTTTTTTATCTACCGTTTTAATGCCCACAGATGCATAGAATAATGTAGGCCCATATATAATAAACTGGCCTATACATAATAAACTACATATCGAAATACTACATCAGGTATCTACTATCTTTATAATTAGTAGATTAAAATATAATAAAGGTAAATTGCTTGCACAGGTATGAAATTATTGATTTATTTCACTAATAACAGAGCTTATAACATTGCCATGCAATAATTATAAAATCTTGGTACAGAAACGTTGAAAAATACCACATGGAAGCCTCATTACAAGCACTTTAAAAATAATACAGGAAATATCCTTCGTCCCATTAAACTTTGTCAGTGGTAATGATGAGGCTGCCTCTAACTTCCTACTAATTAACACTTCATGCTAATTCTACAACCGTTTTCTTTTTTCACGCAAACTGCTAGTTGGCAATACACTGGGAGCGCTGCAGTCAATGTGCTGCACTCAGCTTGTTGTTCTCTGGCTACTTTGAGGAAGATCAGGGACTGAGAGTTATCATGCCAATATCATCAGGGAAAAATCTCCAAAGGTCTTCTTGCTGAATGAACTAGTCCATGGCCTTAAGTCCGGATCTGGAAATAATTATGCACTGAGTTACTGATCTTGTAATTATGTGTCTGTCAAAAAGGGGAGAAATCATAAAATCTTTAAAAAAAAAACATATTTACAAAAAAAAAAATCTACACAGACATCATAGATTATTAATCAAACCCTAAGTGATTCAGATGTTATTATTATAATGGATGAGGAGATGTGATCCTCCATCCATGTCTTATAGAGAGTAATTATAAATAGACTACTTCTAGATACCTGGACAAGATATAGAGCAGCATGCGCGTTACTGCAAGGGATTTTTGCAGCATTAGCCTTGATGATGATCAAAGTGTGTAGTTTATATATTAGGTAGATTAGCTGTATTAGATTAATACACTTTAATTACCAGGTAATAATAAGGTAGTATGAATTATAATTAGAACAGCGCGCGCAGGTGATAGGCCTACTGAAGTAGCTAAAATTATAAATATTATCCCCGTCGTCCTTTTTTTAGAGGAATTTTTCAGAACAGTAAACTGTGTCCTGTTCTTCATTTTCTATCTATTGGCAGTGAGCGTTGTAATGAATAGTCTCTCAGGCTAATTTTTTTTTTTTGTATTTATATATTTATTTTTTCTCAGGCGTAAGAAAATTACAAATTGCATTCAGCGGTCACGTGGATAAGAAATGTTGTACAGGTAAATGCGCCAAGAAATCTAGCTCATTCACGAAATGAGCCTGGAGAAGAAGAAAAAAGACCTAGCTAATTACGCGTATAATTTGATTACCTCAACATATGTTGCAATCTGCAAGAGAATTAAAACTTTCGCTAACTGTTATGTGAAAAATAAAATTCGAAAACTTTTCACATTACTATGGCCCACTACCATGCTGACCTAAAGAATTTATTTTTATTTTGTCTAAAAACAAGTCTCTGCACAATTGAACCGGATGAATTGTGCTCTCATTTCCAGCAGACCTATAATAGACATAAGGTGGCATTAATTGCAGGAAAATTAGGCACAAATGAAATCGCACCAGATGTTCCAAATCATCGTAATTTTATGACACTACACACGGGTTGGTTTTTGCATTTAGCGTAGATGACTGTAAACAGCATCTTCGGTTGTAATTGAACGTGAAATCTAGGCTGATATCTCCGACCTGCATGCAAGCAGCCCACGTTGGAGCTTTGGACCAGACTATTTGAGTCTAGTCTGTCGAGAAAAGAAAAAAAAAACGAAACGCAACTTCACATATGAAACTGTTGTTCACTTTCAACGTCGGAGATCACTTTGTAAATGAGTGTATAAATTTAGCAGGCTATAGGACGGAGCTCTGACAGCCTATACGAGCAGTAAAGAACTCAATGCGCCTGGCTGGAGGAACCTTTTTGGCAATGCGTCGGAGGAACTCGTGCCAGCATAAATATGCCATCTTCTTTTCTCTCTCTTTCTTTCCCCCCTCGCGTTGGAGGTGACTTCGCTCCCCTGAAGCTGGAGACTTTACTATTTTTCCGTGAACCGAGCTGTGTGGCTGATTAACATGCGCTAATAATGGCGGCCCGGCTCCTGCTCCATTGTTCTAACACCTCCCCTCTCCTCCGCACCAATCTGTCACCGCTCCGCCGGCGCGCGCTGCTCTCCACAAATGAGATGGATAATTACTTGCCCCTCACGAACGCCTCACTCTTCTCACCCCTGATTGCTTTCACCTTTTTTTTTTTTTTTTTGCTCCTGGCAATTTTGACACCTCGTAATCAGCCTGCTGCTTCTCCCCTTTCGATCCGGATCCATCCTTGTCCTCTTTACACTCGGCCCTTTTCATAGGCTACTCATAATACTACTTTTCATCCCCAAACACTTTGGATGGAGCACATCCTGCCTTAGCCTACATCCTACTGCTGTTCTGACGCAAGATGAATAGGTTTCAACCTATCAAATCCATTATGGTCATTTTTTTATTATTCTAGCGTTTGCATTAGTGCAATTCCATCAGGGGAAAAAAAAGAGTGGACATACAAGGAGAAAGAAAAAACACATGGGCCCCGTAACTGTCAGTACAGCTTCCTTCTTCCAAATAACAAGCATTGACAACATAATTATGTACAAGCATCTGTGCACGGCTCCAGTGAGGGAGAGCGGCGCGCAGGCTGCAGAGTCACACACACACACACACACACACACGCACGCACAGAGTCTTCACACATCCACACACACAGGCACAGAGATTGAGAGAGAGAGTGAGAGAGAGAGAGAGAGAGAGAGAGAGAGAGAGAGAGAGAGAGAGAGAGTCATTAGGGAGAACAGAGATAGCGTGTTTGCTATATTTCCAGAATAAATTCTCTCTTTATTCTCTGTGATCTGCTGTGAGCGATGAGAATTAAAAGCGGCCTGCTGATCCAGTGCGAATCGGCCATTATGCTGAACACATTGTAATATCGCAAAATGTAATGTTCAGCTTTGTAAATATCAGTCATCTGACGGCGCTCGGCTGTTCGCGGTTTCACAATAATGTGTGTTCTTGAGAAGGGGGAGTGTTAAGATGGAGAGTACAAATGTTAAACATTAAAGCTGTGCCTCTCTATTCTGCTACAGGTCTGGGTATATGCTTACACTTGTATTTGGATTTCATTCCCACGCACATCATTTCACCCACAATAAAAAAAGAACTACACAATTAAAACTGATTCGTACTGATTTTTTTTTTTTAAGAAAATGCCGCTTGCTGTCCTTAAACTGTCCAAGTACACAGATGTGTCCAGTATATAATGTTCATATTTATATTGCTGCCTATAAGAGTGTGTTAGATGCATCACTGCTGGAATAGCTCCTGCTCAGAAACTAAAGACCAGGAGGTAGGATGGGTATGATTATGGTTGTTTCAGGAAACAGTCCGAACATACAGACGTGGATTGTATATCAAACAGAGAAAAAAGAACACAAGAACAGGGAAACAGGACAAACAAGGAAGTGTGAACTAGGGTTAAGAAATCCCACTACGTAGAAGGGAAACAGGGAATACAGAACTGGGGAACAGGTGCAAGAGGAAGTGGTGGGGCGTCTACCTGAATAGAAATATATGTCATATATCTTTTTATAGATCACACTTTGTCATACATCCTTTTTATGATAATTAAATTCAAATCATTGAATAGAGATCATTCTAAATGCCTCCGACTGAGGCACTTTTATTACCGTTAGCCTGATTATTCATTTGTACACCAAAACCACTGAAGTGCAGATCCTTACTCAAACCAAGACGAACTGTGCTGAATCAATAAAAAAAAATCCAGTTTGCAGTCTTCACACCAGCTCATCTACCCAGCACAAGTGTTAGCAGGCAGTAATCCTGGGGCCTGCAAGGTCCTCACTGCACACGCATGTGTTTCAGTACACATATTTTCCCTATTTCCTTAGCACATCATCACACGAGCTGGTGAAAATTATTACATTTGTTTGCGAAGCTGCTAATGATCTACTCCCACAGTCCAATGCTGCAGAAAGGTGACAGACTAAAACACTCCATTAGAAAATACATCTACTCTCACTCATGCATTACTGTACTTATCGATATGATGCACTCGGTGGGAAAAAATACAGGTTATGAAACAGGAGGTGCAATCTTTCGTTTTAAAGCAGCACTTATCCACATGATCAACAGTCTGTAAATAGTGACAGCCTTACCACGCTGCTTAAGTAATGTGAAAAAAATGCGTCATTTCAGGAATGACGGTGTAATTCAAATAATTAATTAAATAAATAAATAAATAAATAAAAATTAATTGCGAGCGAGCAAGACTCCAAGCATCATACTATCAATACCAGGATAATTGTGCATATAATTGAACAGCGAGTCAGCCACAGATATTCTGTGTAAAAACAAAGTTTTAATTAACCTGAAATACCTGTGCAAAGCGACTCTCAAAGACCATATGTCGTTGTAATATCGAAATAATTATCCAACAATTATTTCTCATTTTGACTGAAATCTGCCATACAGCTGGCTTAATTAAACTCAAGACATTAAATTATGAGTTACTGAGACAAAAAAAAAAAAGAAAAACAAGCTGACCACAAGCTTTTAAATGAGCCGGATCTGTTTGAGCGACTAAACCTAGACAGCGTTAGATTTCATTTCAGTTTCTCTCCCGTAAGAACCTTTAAAGGATTTTAAAAGTCATGGTGTCAGACTGAGAGTAAAAATATCCAGACTCATTACATTTGTACACCTAAGTAAGCCACTGCCTTTCAGTTATAGTCAGAGTAAAAAGTTTTAAAACCATATAGGACTATAGTATACAAACACAATCTTATGAAATGGAAGCATTTCTTTATTACACAGAGACAGACAACACATTCAAAAGTCCCACACATCAAAACCAGACTGATTAATTGTGTTGTTAATACCACAAGATGTACCATTCAAGTTCTTACAATTTAAATAATTGAGCATGGAGACCTCTCCTCCCACCAGGCTCTGAATGAAAAGCCACTGCAGTCGCTGTGTGCCGAGCTCATTGTGCATAGAGGACAGGCAACAAAGCCATGAATAAGGCATGACATCGGCTAGTGGGCAGCTCCTGGGCCTGGCTCTGTCAATCACCCGCTTTGTCCTGGAAGTGCGAATTGAGGTGGCTGTACATGAGGTTATTGGGAACAGTAGCCTTGCAAAAAGTACAGTGAGCAGACCCCATGCTTGATGTTTCCGATGCAACATCAGGGATCAACTCAGGGCTCCACAGAGGCTGCACAAAAAGAGAAGCACCACTTATTACACCAAGTCCGTGTTTGATGCAATACATGTGCATTGTGTATTAACTAACATTGTGTATGCACACTTATGTCAGAAAGGTCTGCTTTTAAATGAATGCTTAATAAAAATCCCTAACTGATCTTTACAGTGAACAACAGTAAAAATTTAAATTTTCCATCCTAAGAACGCACACAAAATCTACAGTGCTGAAGCGGAGCGTAATCTTTCATGTTTCACTGAGTGTACTGAGCTCAGATTTTCTTTCACCTAAAATTCAAAACCTACCTCATGCTGTAAATATTGATCAGCAATATTACAAGCTAACAACATAAATTAAAAAAACCCAACAGCCAATACTTTCTGATGCAAGAGCTGAATTCAAGTGTAAATTTCGGTTGCATTTTGGCACATGGTATCATGATATATAATTTTTTGCATAATTTCCCTGAAGCTGAATTTAAAATTATACTCTATTTAATGTCTACAAAAATTTATCGGATTTTAGTTTTACATAAAAAATTTAATTTTTATTCATAATGATTCCTGACTGTCAAACTGTGCATACATCTCATTCAGAAACGCCATGCAAAGGAATGTTATGCATATGAGATCTGTAGTCAACCAGGAATTGTAAGAAACCTACAAACATGCAGTCATAGGCACAATCACTGACCGGCATCCTCACAGTACTGAGTTCTAATGAGCCTTTTACAAAGATTAAAGACCATATGAAGGTGTCATTTAAATTAAAACAACTAAATATTTCAACAGTTTCTTTGGTGCAATTGTGAATATGTTCCCATGTCCTCCTGCCTTTCCAACCCCACCCCTTCCTGTCCACTCCTGAGCAATGTAGCAATGTATGGCATACTACACTATGACAAGAACACGAGATGCACCATGGATGAAATACAGTTAATATATTTCAACATTAGACTGACTCAGAGTGAAGTGGAGATATCTGTTAACCAGAATCAGGTAACCACTGATGTATCAGAGCATCACATTTTTACTGCACAACTCTAATGGACTGTAGGACTAGCTAGTCAGATAGTTAACTGCTAGTAAACTAGCCCGCAATCGTCACAAGAATTCAGTATCTTTGTCTGAGCTTACACTGTCATTTTCTTAGTGATTTGTATAACAGTAGCCAATCCTGTCCAAATATAACAACCAAGAGTTCATCACTAACATTAGCTATGTTCTGGAGCTAAGTTTCGTTTTTACCACATAGTTATCGTGTAATAATTACCATATTTCAGCATTATTGGTCAAAGCACAAGCACAAGCTCATACAAAGCAGCCAAATCTGTTTTATACATATTTCTCAATAATGTTCTCTGTTTTCAACAAAGCTCTATCTGTAATATTGGCTGACAAAAATATGATACTGAAACTTTGGTAACAAATCTGACCTAAAAATCTATATCTGTATATGCACTTCTGGGCACAAAAAAAAAAAATGAGGCAAACCCAATATTGCAAAACATTAAGCTTTTAATGGTCTCAACAAAAAAAAGCACTCCTGAGACCTCTGCCATCTTTTCCTTGTCAATGTGCGTTGCTGTTGGATGGAAAAGCTGGAAACAGGGAAGTTCACTGACATAGTCTTCTGGTACGCAAAGAGAAAATCATGAAAAGATTGAAATGTTTAAATGATATAAAATTGAAACTAACTTGTCTGGGTGTTCAAAATTTTGAAGACTTCAACATGAGTGGAACTACATGGACTCTTCTTTCTGTAAAAAGCCATCTGCAAGTTTACCCACAAGACTTCAACATTTAAAGGAAATCAAGGGGAAAGCTTCACCACACCAATTTACTTTATCTATTTGTTTCATTCTTGCTAAATTTCCTGACCAATGATTTGCTGTTGAGATCATTAAAAGCTTAATGTTTTGCAATAATGGGTTTGGCTCATTTTTTTTTGCCCAGGAGTGTTGTAGGAACTAGTACCGTATATATAATCGATCAACATGAAATCCATTTCTGTTGTTTATAATGCTAAAATAAATAATGATATAATAGATATGTGTGGTGAGCTAGGAAAACCCATCATATGCAGCTATGGCTGAAATATGGCAAACACCCAAAAAAAAAAAAAGACAAAGAATTGGGCAAAATTGTACTATTCTACCTCGCGTAACAAATGTTGATGTCTCAATTTTAATAAATTATAAATATGCTTCAACAGTATATTTCACCATGTTTCTTTTTTCAGTTTTCACTTTCAGTTTATTTAAAATCTTACTTCTGCTTACGATTCATAGGAGGGACATATTTCAGTTCTGGAAAGTCTGTAGTTTTATAAAGTACAAAATTTTAAGTGTGATAAGCTTTCCTAGGCCTGCACTCTCATTAAAAATTATGAAATTTTCTTCCTTTTTTGGCAATATTTACTTCGTCTGTTGAAATGGAGGTCTACCAGTACATGATGAGTTTCTCTGCCCATTCTGTCCTCTCTTTAGTATACAACTATTCAAAGTGGAATGTGACTGACTCTCACCTGTTGTGGTCCCCGGACTCCTTCGTGTGATGCAGATGCAGACAGCGAGTGTGATGCTGGAGCAGCGACAGAGTACAAGGAGTAGGACTCCTCTATCACTGTGGAAATGGGCTCTGACAGGTCTTTCCTGGACATTGGAAGTGGCACGCTCCTGTCTGGAGCACTGTGCAGAAATTCATATTCACTATCTGTGGGTGGCGGGAACTTAACATCGTCCATAAAGTCACCGTCCTCCGGGCTGGCACCGCGTGATGCTAGTGCACCTGAGGTCAAGTCCTCTTCAACCTCTGGCCTTGAGGAGGAAGAGGGGGGCTCTTCAACTTGTTCACCGGTGTTGTCTGTGCACTGGATGGGCATGGAGAACTGTTGCTCTGCAGAAACTTGCAAAATACACAAAAACGTTTATGTCTAAAGTACACAAGACTGGTTTAGCAATAACTTTGTGTGAAGATTAAAAAAATGTGATATTTTCAGCTTTACTTAAATATCAGGATTGGAGAATTGACTGAGCAATTATTCCTCACTGCTCATAGGAGAGATAAAAAATAATACAAATATACTGCATATAAAATAACCAAGTGTCTTGTTCAAAGGAACAACAGGAGTGGTAAACAAAGCAGGGATGAAACATTATTCCAAAATATAAATGTACTATGCAGAACATTCTCTTGGTTTATTGATCATATTGATCATTAAGATTATATTAATCACATATAAATATTATAGTAGTGTAAGGTCTCTAAGGTGTATTTTTGGAACCCATGAAAAAACAAAACTTGTGAGTCTGTACATAATTGCCCTTTCTTGATGTACATATTTATCATCCTTTTCATATCGCACACTCGATCCTAAATTATTTGATAAGCCAAGTATCAGCGCTGATCCAGAATTGATATTCTTTCACTATGCTACTGTAATTTTACACTAATTTTTATTCGGAAACTCTCCAAAGGCTCCGATCTTCATCTAACGCCATAGAACCATTGAAGTTGGCGGACCTCCAGGAGTCCATGAAGTATAGCCAGGGAGTCTGGGATATTTTTTACAGTGGTAGGAATGACAATCCATTGTAATTAAAGTTATTATATTTATTGAGTTCTTAGCCTGTTTTACAGGTCACTTGGCTTTAACCTCAATAACTCAAAAACAACTGCACCTACAAAGTAAACTTAAAATCTAATGGCCATTATAATAAAAATGTTGTTCTGTGAGCGAAAAGGTCAAATATTAAAATAAATAGCCAAAACGTTATTGTCTATGATTAAATAATGAGGTTAACATTTGTATTGTTTAGACTATTTTCATAAAAGTAATCTTTACTAAGAGTGTACATAGATTTCTTTTTACATGTATTTAAAAGAGTTCATAGCTACACCTGCTCCCTAGAACACTACTTCGAGCTATGGTCCACAGCCGTGCCTATCCATCGGTATATTTCTACAGCTAAAATTACATGGTCTCACCTTGGGTGCATTCCCACCTCACACCCAGTGACAGATCCACAATAACCCTGAACGGCTATCGGAGACGAGCGAATGAAAAATTATGCTAAACAAACATATAATTTCCCTTAAAAATCATACCAAAAAAGGGCTTGTAATTGTGTAAGTGTGCAGTGTTAATTGTTCAGTCTGTTTTAATGCAGGGCAGGGATGCAGCAGCAGTAACACTGGACCTGCTTGCCTCTTCTCCAGGTGCTGCCGTCTTTAATTGCATTCTGGATAATTCATAATACAGCAACTAATATATTGTTGTGACATTTCTAAAGTAATTGTTAACTCTACAATTTCTCTCCTCATAATTTAATTAGACAAAGAAGCTGTACTTGGGTTAAAGAAGAACAGTAATCATTTAATGAAGACATTTGCCCTAAAATTTTTAAATTAAAAAGTAAAAATGGTAAATAATGTTACCACTGGCAGCATCATTTCCTTTGTGTATTCTTTTCAGGTGATCTTTCTGTCGTCTTGCAAGAGTCTGAATCCTCTGGAAAGTCCCCTGGATTTCCTGAAGCGTATCTAGAACATCCTCACTAACAACCAAAAAAAGAGACTGAGCATTGAGCAAGCACTTCCACTGTGCATAAACACTGAAAACTGCAAGATAACACTATACCTTGCTAAACTATGTACGCGCAAAAAAAAAAAATGTAAATGTAGTCAATTCTTTACTTAAACATACACAGAAAATGGGCCAAAAGAAGTGTATTCTCTTAAGCTGCCATACATACAGTATCAATGTCTTGGAATCTAAGACATTCAGCATATACTGTACATATATGCTGATCGGTCCAGTGTGCCAAAAGCTTGTCAAATAATAATCACCCAAAAATAGCAGATTTACAGTGTCCACCATCATGTCTGCATTATCTTACAAGAAATCATTTTGTACACCACACATGGCAATGCGCATGAATTTTAGGATCAGATAGCTGTCTCTAGGTCTGGTATGAGATTTTAACTTGTACACCACTTTAAACAATCTCTCTAAGATTATCTTAATATGGTTTTAAATGTCTGGTCCATTTTGGTATTTTTATCAGTGGAACCTGAAAGCACATTGTGATCCCTAAAAAATTTAATTCAGAGTTATACAGGAGTGTAAACTACATACATCTTCATGCCACTAACTCCAGGTACTGGACAGGGATGCATCGGTGTACATTCCTGGGTTTCCTTCTTCACGTTGCCAAAAAAGAAAGAAAGAAAGAAAGGATGAACAAAAGCCAGGCGTAAGAGCCGGTGAAATGACTTCTCTAAGTAATATATCTAACAAATACTATAATTAGTACAGAAAGCTAATTTATTTAGTGCAGGATTAAAGTGAAATTAAATATATAGACTACAATATGTTATATGTGGAAAAAACATCCAGTGTTGTGCTGTACTGAGCTTGATCATTTAAATTCTCTAAAATATGACTTTCATAGTAATGTACTAATTTTGTAGCTATGTCAAACGCAAATATATTTTCCTCAATTTGAGGATAATTTTTTCTCTTGATACCACAGTCAATGGGCTATAATCTCATGAAAGCCTTATGCTCTAGCGCCCCCTATTGTTTAGAGCCATGACAATCCTCAAACAATTGAGAAGAATTATCACAGTGGATTCAATTAGAGAAAAATTCTCACTATGGACGGATAGTGCTGAGAAATGATATCAAACTGTGAAGAAAAAGAACTACATCTTTTTCACACATTTCTCACTATTTAACCCAAGAGTGAACTGTGGATAAGTGGGAAAGCAGCTCAGGCAATGTCGTTGGATTTTCTGCCTGCTTTCTACTAATAATATCAGAATAAGGAAGGCGTATTCATGAGCTTATGTTGTGGTCCAAGCAGTCCATCAGAAAAATTGAGCTATATGTCCTGGATTTACGAACAAGTAATTATAAACTCTAACAACGGGTTATTAAATATTCCCGTTTCTTATTTCTATAACGACTCAGAATCATAAACATTTCTATCTTTAAAAAAAATGAGTGAAAAATGACAGTCCAGGGCTCTAACTCTTACTGAGTACAAGATTCTCACTAATACAACTAGCACAAGCAATGAGGTATTTTCTAGAGATCTAGGGTTAACAGCCAGTCTTTCAAAATGTATATTACACTATTAACAGATCTATCAAGTATATGTCTTACTCTACCCGATAAAGCTGAATATAATATTTATAAATTCAATAAGGATAAGAATGGTACCCTGATAAGGAGTGCAGCCTATCAGTGACCAGTTCAGAGACACACCTACCAGGATATAGTCAGTCCTGTGGGAAGTGGAGGAGTTGCTAGACCACTGACTACTAGGTGACAACCTTTCTGTTTCCTGTTTTCGGTGTGCACTCTCGCAACATTTCACTTCCCCTGAAAAATAAGAAAACAGCATGCAGTCATAAATTCTTTATGAGACAAAAACTGTATCAAAGTAAAATTAAACGTTAAAAAAAACAAAACAAACAAAAAAAAGAACCTAAGAAAACCCTATAATCTACATGTGGACATTTACAGCTTACATTTGCACAAATTACCCATGTGTGTATGTGTTTGTGTATATATATATATATATATATATATATATATATATAAAAGTTCACCAAGTTGAAAACTAGTCTGGTGTTTTTGTTGTAGTAAATGCAGTTCAAACTCCATTTAAAACTGCTGTAATGTATTTTAACCCAAACCTAAATCAAGAATACTAGTTGACAAGGTTTATACTAATACTACTTAGTATAGTGTTAGTATAAAGTAATAATGCTATAGTAATAATACTAGTTGACTGGTTGCTTCAAAAGTATAAGGATTTTCTCTATATTCCTCAATAAGTGTTTTCTGTCCTGCATTTAATATTGTTCTAATTATAATTACAGTAAGGTACAGAAGGGATTTACTATTAAATCTTGATAGGTAATTCCAAATTTGCCTTGAGGGATAACATTATATCATTATGTTGTTTGCTATTATGCAATTGGAAAGAAAATTACAAATCCACCAAAAATTGATTCTCAAAGTTAATAGAGCAATTTAAAACAGTTTTTGAGTTTATTTGGTCTGATGTTTTGAAGTTTAATGTTCCCTGTAAGAGTATCAATGCTAATTACATCATATTATAAAGGCTCAATAATGTTTCTTTGCAGGACTGAAGGAACTACGAGTGTACTTATTTATTTTATGTTGATAATAAAAACAGAGAGTTCATAATCATCAGAGATGCATACATCATTTGAAATATACTGTATTTAAGAACATGGTAATTTAGTATGAAAGCAAATGAGAAGTGCAGGTCAAGAATGTCACTTTACATGTGAAATATTTCAATATTTTTTGGTCATAAATGTTTCAAACAATGTAATGTGTCAGATTATAATACACTTATGTAATAATTACAGTCTAGCATCGAGTTTACATCAAGCCCACTCTTTGAACCGCATAAAAAACATAAATAAAATGTTATTGTTCACCCAACAAATGCTACCATTTCCACAACAGTATTCAATGGGCAGTATATTAGTTTAGTTTACACATAATTAATGTCAATACTAACCTGAAGCGTGCTTTATTAAATTTAGTTGTGCTTTTAGCTCTGAAATCTCCTGCTCTTGGTCTTCTATCTTTTTCTCCAGCTGCTGTGTATAACGTTGAAACTGCTCTGTCTGAACACACATAAGCAGACAGACAAACAGAAAGATAGATATATCAGACATAGTCTTGATTGACTTTGATTTGGCAGCTATATACGTAACTGTAAGGACAGAAAAAAAAACAGAAAAAATGCATGTGGCTTGTACTGAACCTTCTCCTGTAGTTGCTTCTTGGCATTTTCATTCTCAATCGAAATGTTGCGGTAGGCTTCGTAGGCTTTGTTCAGCGGATCACTAATGTTTCGGTCCATGCCGCAGCCTTCAGTAACATCACGGACACAGCTGTCATGGGTCCTGAAGCCACAAAGCACACACTCAAAAAAGAAAAGACATATTGTGTAGTTTATAACAGACATGTCAATGCTGTATTTGGACAACTGCTGGGATGTCTGGAGTGCTATATACAAATACCCAGTAAAAAAATTTTTTGATTTCATTAAGATTTAACCATTAGCTATAAAATTTTAAACAACACCTTTTACTATCATATTAAATTAGTCTTACTGAAGTCTGTTTGTCCCACCACAGCTTTTGTTTTTTTATTATTAAACCTTCTTAGAGATCAAACTCTAAATACAGCGCATTTTGAAAGACTAGATTTCAGAAAAGTCAGGAACCCTGAACCACACCGGCCTGGATGAATAATGACTGACCAGACTGACAAGTTTCACGGTGCAAAAATAAAAGCCAGGGCAAACCAAATACACAGTCTGAAAAAAAAATATATGTATACGTATGAAAATGCTTTAAATCCTTTTTTAAACAAATAAGTATGTCTGGTGGAGTGTATATACACGAATTCAGCAATAAGGTTATTTAGCCTAAATAATTATTACTTTCATGTACATAAATTCTTACAACCTTATTTATGTAATTTAAAATAAGTGAAGTCTAATTTGCAGTACTGTTTTAGAGCATATATGGATTACTTTAAAAAAAATACTTGGCTCTACATTTGCATCAGAAGAGAACTTATATTTTGCATAATATTGGAAGTTAAGAATGACGTCTACGCCAATGGAGCGACTCGTTAGAAGTTTAACTCTTCACTCCTTAGGTTAGAGCACATCAAATAAAGAAAAGGAAATCATGATTTGTTTTGTTTTAACGTTATGGCTTTGTTTAAAGACTAAAAAAAAAAACTACGACAGAAGAACGCGAGCCGAAAACTGTAGGCTAGCTAATAACGTCGTAACTACACAGACCTGGCAGCGCTCTACAGCTAGCAACTGTTGCTAACTAACTCGCTTCTTCCTCTTTGGCTTGAATGGAGCCTTACCTTCGTCCGAAAACTGCCCAAAACAGCTACATTTATCTATCGTTTTGATGTCAATGCGCGATCTCGGTCCTGCTCTACATCTCAGTGTTCACGTTAAAGGGGAGGAAATGGTGTGTTTCGTACAAATGTACATTTTTACATGTTTTACAACTAGCTGGGAACTTCCCTCGGGGAATCCCCGCGCGCCTGTGACTTCCGCCTGCAGCCGCTCAGCCAATCAGAAGCCGCGCTGCTGCCTCACGCTGATGGCAGCGCGAGACCCGGTGCTCTGTATCAGCCTACTCGACTGGCTGCAGTTTTCTATTAATGTCAGTTGGGCCGCAGGCAAAAGAGCTGTGCAGAGTCCTGATGTGTGTTGCACGATCATATTTTCACTTTATTCATGGCTAGTTTGCCCTGTGCTGCTCCAAACGATACTATCCATTATCACATACCCTATTAATAGTCCAGAACTAAGAGTGTATCAAATAGCTTTTTCTTGCTGAGTGCACTAAAGCACACAAAAATGCATAAGATCAACAATAAATCGATGCACTGATCAAACTGGGTAGTTTAAAATGCGTGTTTTTGTGGGCTGAGACTCTAAGACGTATATATTGTTTGTTGGAATGTACATTGATGTATGTAAATGAGGCTTCCTCTAATTAAATATGAATAGAGTTAGCTTTGTTTTGATATTTTATTTTATAAGTACAGTTTCAGAGAAGACATTCTATAGACGCTATTTATTCTAAAACATTGGGGGGGGGGAACTATTGTTTTTACCTGCAGTGCCTTGCCTTTAAGTCAGAATTTCAAGTGACTGTCAGTATGCAGCTCCAGCCATGTTTCTATTTTTTACACACAGATCCAGCACAAACATGGAAGGTAAATTAAATAGCTGATTTTTTCCCATAATCTAATATAGTTACTCCCCCTTCTTCAAAAGGCAAAAGTTCAGTAGAGGATTGAGTAAACATCTGGATTTAGTTAATTCTGCAAATATCTACAACATATTCTAAGTGCACAAGGCTGTGTGCTTTGACCCAGCTCTACTCCATGTAAACCTGTAGTATGTTCTATTAGAGTTTAATCTATTGAATAATATTTACTCTGAGGACTCTATGCACAGTAAGTTAAACACTACATATTAAACTACACACATTTAGCATAGTCCACATGCAAATAATTTAGTAAGAGATACCGTGCAACTGTATAACTTGATCAGTAATGTATTGTATAAAAGGTTAGTTATAAAAGGACTAATTTGTCCTTTTTTATGTTACCCATCAGAATATGTCATGTATATGTATATATGTATGTATACATGGACGTATGTATATATGTCAGAATATGTAATGATAGTACTTGAAGCATGCAAAAAAAAATTCTATTTCTATTTTCATTTGCAAAATGAGGTCACCTCGCTGTTACCACTCTAACTCTGCATTAGGATGACACATGATAGATGATAATAATAAACTGCAGCTACTACAGTATGCATGGCTGGAAACTATGCAATTATGAGCACAAGATGGCAGTGTTGTTATCATTTGTGATATGCTGGACTCGGTCTTCAGGGGAGCTGAGATTTGGCTCAAACTAAATCCGATCTTTTATATCCTTCCTACACAAGCTTCCTCTCTGACCTGGAGAAACACCAGGAATCTGATAGTAACTTTATACAGTTTATACAGTGAGGTAGGATAGTGAAGATCATAAAGAAAAAAAAAAGTCAGAAATTGTACCAAATGGAATGGCAAAAGCAACTTGGCTTGAACTCGAGTCCTTGGATTGTCATCCTAATTCAGATTTATGTTCATCTCATGGGTTTTTGAATCTAGTGATTATTTGTCATGTCCATCTGAGTGATAAAAGTGTTTGAATTCGTAACATTCCCTGGTGTAATAACCTGTCAGCATGAAATATGCCTTTGTGTGTGTGTGTGTGTGTGTGTGTGTGTGTGTGTGTGTGTGTGTGTGTGTGTGTGTGTGTGTGTGTGT
>JAQQZR010000035.1:16236154-16248451 GCA_030068235.1 Notoglanidium macrostoma | reverse complement strand
TTTTGATGTATTCAGTAATGTTTTACAACGTAGAAAGCAAAAAAAAAAAAAGAAAAACCTATGAAAAAGAGTAGGTGTGTCCAAACATTTCACCGGTAGTGTAGATATATAAACTTGCATAGGTCACAACATGGCTGAATATCTTAAAATTGTAGATTTGTCAGTCAGAACATCATAAATTAATAATTGCAATAAGTGTAGGTTAGAGTGTAGTGATGTGTAGAAATGTGTGCCCATGCTGGTGTTTTCTCAGTGCATGCTGCACTAACAGTTGTATCATATCAAAACAGCTGGCACTTCATTGCTGTTTTTTAAAAAAATATATATGAGTAAATGTCTTCACTGTGTACCTTCCCCTGTACACTTCTATGCTCTAGATCTCTAGGTTAGACATTATTGGTGTAGACAAAGTTGTGAACATTCTGACATCTTGAAGACAGCTCGCTATTTTTTTTTCCTTAGAATATATTTTTGGTTCTGTGCAGATGCAGTTACTCTAGTTTAGCAGTTGAATTACGTCTTGATGCCATACTGGTGTGTTGTAATATTTAAGAAAAGAAAATAGTTTTACTACTGTTTATTTATTTTCATTTTCAGTTTTATAGATTTACATTAAACATTGAAAGAATAGATTGTTCAATAGCATACAGTTTTTCAATAACATCGCTCTGACACTGCTGACTATGACTTTCTTTTCTCATTTTAGCTGATAACGGCCTGAAAGGTCACTGTATTGTCCATCCACAAGTGTGGCCGTCCATTGTATGTCCAAGGCATACAAGTCCAAATTTTTAAATTGACCTCAAATTAATTTCATGTAAAACTGTACCCTTTTCTAAATTCATGACCAAAAATCAATTTCAGCATACACCTGATAGTCTAAACATATTCCCTCTCCCAGACACCGTAGATCTTTCCTTACTCATGATTTTTTCAGTTTATTTATTGGTACACTTACATGGTTATATTATAAGGCGATCTTTCTGTTCACCTTCAAGATTTTCAGTTTTCTGAATTTCAAATTTCTGTTACTGAATACATTTTTATTGCAAATAACACTGATAACATTTATAAGAATTCACAAATTCTAACTAATTGCACGTCATGACAAAAGTTACCCCTGGTTAAGATTAGGTTGAGGGAATGGTTAACGGTTATAGCTTTTCTCACTGCTTTCTTAAAAATCGTTTACTGGTCTTTATTAAAAATCTGGTCAAAAGTGTGCTAATTGATTTCCTATAACAGCACAGCGGGTGAAGGAACAATTGTTTCTAGCTGGTATAACATAAGCGATAACAGGAACTAATTTGTTCTACAGATAATATACACCATTATAAGTAATTATCCATCCATCCATTATCTATACCGCTTATCTGTTAAGAGGGAAGCTGAAGCCAATTCCGGCTGACTTCGAGCGAGAGGCAGGGTATACCCTGGGCAGGTCAGCAATCTATCGCAGGTCGCAGTAGCCAGTAGATCTAATCTGTAGGAGGAAATTCATGCAGGCGCAGGGAGAACATGCAAACTCCATACAGGAAGGCCCCAGATGGCCGGCAGGTTTAAACCCAGAACCATCTTGCTGTGAGGTGACAGTGCAAATGGTTAAAAAAGTGTTATTCAGTAATCTGATCAACAACAACACACCACCCTGTCACGTCAGGCCGCATCATGCTACACCATCGTTGATTACTTTCCTATAATCACACACCCTTTTGTGTTTTATTCTGGTCTTAGAATTCCTATGAATCTATTGGTCTTTTTCTGCATGCCTGCAGGTTGATTGATGTGGTCACACGGGGGGCATATTCATGAGGAGGGCCATGAAGGACTGTGTTTGCAAGAGTTAAAAAAATTGTCAAACACCCCAGGATTAGCAAATAGATGAATTTTAACTCCTGTGCCTAGCAGTGAATTGTAACGTCCAGGTTTTTGTATCTGTTTATGCAGTAGATATTCAGGCAGAGCTCTTTACTTTGTTAAAATGACAGATATTCAGGTCTGTTGAGACTCTAACATAAAAAAGCAACATATTCACTTCAGTTGATACCTGAACTGTCAGATTTCAAACAGAGGAAACATCATTTTGGCAAAGGTGCAATTAATCCAAAACGATAAACACATTTTTAAAAACTGTAATGGTGCAGAGATGTTTACTACAGTGCAGTAAACAATCTGTCAGAGACCGTATGTCTCATTAAGCAAGCATTGTTATTATTATATTGTCAAAAAACAAAATAGAGTGGAGTTTGACGTGTGTTTACAAACAATTGCAATAAAATGAACTAGTTAGCAAATGGCATCACTGTCATTTCATCTGTTTAACAGGGTTTTGTTTTTTTTTTTAAATGAAATTCATTACTAGGGCTAATACTTCATTTTCAGCTCATATAGAGAATGAAACATGTTCTCTATAATAAAATTAGGCCTCGGCGTAGCTGGCACGGAACTCATCTGGTGTGTGTGCATGTGCTGCTCTGTGTATTGTCTGTAAGATTTGACAGGATAGGATGAAGTAGCCAAGTTAAAATAGATTATTCATAATGCAGAGCTCTGCTTAAGGCCACATCAGAATTCAGAACAGCAGACAGAAAGTGCTGAGGTCGGGGGATATTTTAGTAGATAACAGGAAATGCCGGGTTGAGGTTTGAGGACAAGCCATCAAGGTTTCAGGTATAGAGGACGCAGAGAGAGAGAGAGAGAGAGAGAGAGAGAGAGAAAGTGCACATCTTGAACTGTATATGCAAGAGAGAAATGACCATTGAAAGAGAGCTTGGCAGGAATAATGTAGGCTGGAGGCTGGAGTGTTTACGACACCGTGGAAACCAGTTCAATGATTATATAATTCTTCTCCATGTGTGTGATGGTAATTATTTTGACTTCAATTCGACTGCATGAGAATGAGTGTGTGGTTTTGGGGGGTGGGGTGGGGTGGGGTGGGGTGGGGGGTTATATCTGACAATATTTTGACAGCTATCTAACAATATCTGACAGCTTGGACTGCTTTTTTACACAAGCTGCAGCTTTTATTATTTTTAAAAGATATATTTCAAATCTACTTTCCTTTTGGTCTCTGAGGTTAAAGTTAGGGTTGGGGGTTAGGTGTAGGCATAGCATTTATTAGCTGTATTAATACTTGTTAATGGAAGGTCCAGGGTGTGTGTGTGTGTGTGTGTGTGTGTGTGTGTGTGTGTGTGTGTGTGTGTGTGTGTGTGTGTGTTGTGCTGAGGTTTGTTGACTGTAAAAGACACTTACTTATACCATTGTTAATTATGGCTATGTCCATTCTCCTTACAATAAAGTTAGTGTGTTTATTTCAATTTTTTTTAACCCATTTTGTACTTAAAATAATACTTGAAATGCTTGGAAATAGCCGTGAAAATGCATGCCTCATGTGGGCTTTGACAGCAGTCATATAAATATATTAAAACAGACAGCTCAGTGCAGATCATTAACAAACAGATCAGTTTTTCTTACTTATATTTTCTACAAACACAGCTCGGGAAAAGTATGCTCCTTATTTACTAACTACGGTTGTTTTAAGGAAGCAGTAAAAACACATCTTGGGTAATAAAAGCATGGTTATTTTGTACTACAAAATGTGTTAATCCAGTCCAGAAAATACAAACCACATACTAGTTAATGGCCGCAAAGAGGAATGTAAAGTATGCACGCTTAAGGAAAGACTAGGAAATGAGGGGTGTGTCCGGAGTATTTAATAACTTATATTAAAACCTGGAATCTTATATAAGATATCAGACGCACTGACTTGTACAGCTAGCGTAGTGTGTAAGGTTTTGTTAAAATACCACATAAAACCATGATTCTTTTTGTTCGTATAGAGTTCCTTTTTGCATGAAGCACCCCTTTGCCAGGCAGCGCAATGGTTTGGTCCGTAGTGGGAGGGTTTGTTCTGTGGGGAACTCAACACAGATCAATGAACGGAGCTAAACAAACGGGTTGGGCAATCGAACTTAAGGACGGTCGTGGGATGTACTATCGCTGCATTTGAGCATATAGCGTTTTTTCTGGTTGTTTTTGTGTGCAGACGAGTCAAATTCGGATTCAGTAATCGCATCGGCAGGTCTCTATGTTTTATAGAATCAAATATACAACTTTACTACCATCCAGTCCTTTGGATATTGACACTTACGAGCGCGAATAACAACTGACACTAAATCGTCTGTGCGGCGGTACATCGAGTTCGAGGATGATTTTTGCGAATTCTGGCAACCCGCTGAGAAACACATATCGAAAACAGGTAAAGGAATAAGCTCTGTTTACTAATTGTTACTAATGTTGCCGTCTAATAACCTACCAAACCGGGGATGATCCTACCGGCCGAATAATGTATGGCCAGAATAATCTGCCTTGAGTTTTGTGTAACATTGTAACTAACTCTTATCATTAAACAGCAGGCTGTGTGATTATATTACAAATGCTAAAGGCTATCACATGCATCCGGAGTTTCATTTAAGCACAAATCTGCCAACTTGAGCAATTAGCCTATAGCTTAGCCTGTTCTAAAGTAATGTCTTACATGCCGTTTAGCCTGTATTTAACCCTGTGTCGGAGGGTGTTGTGGATTATAAAGATAAGAACCACTTCCGATCTGTTTGGTTTTAAGTATATATATTTTTTTCATCTAACAGCCTTTCATTCACAAACTCAGCAGTTTTACAGTATCAGGTTATGGTCTTAAAGGTCAATAGATTAAACCTAAGTATAAGGTACATGTCACTACAAATCTTCCATGTCATTTTAAATTTGTTTTCATTTAAGCTATGCAGCTTGATAAAGGAGAGTTTTAGACATATCATGGATCATGGATTTGAGCTGCAGCTCATACACACTACCTTACAGTCCTGATCTGGGGTTAATCTGAGGGCAGGTGAGATTGGATAAGTGAGATAAGAGACCTTAGAGCTCTGAAGAGTTCATTTGTCCCTCTGTTGAACGATTCTATGTAAAACCCTACACGAGAGTGTTTCACGATCAGACAGGGTTTCATGTGGAACCCATAGTTGTCCAATGACCCTTTAAAGCACTTTTTTTATTATTGTTATTATTATTAAGAGTGTATCTATAAATCCTAGGAGAATTGTGTAGCATTGTTTCTGTCGTGTGTTAGTCTAGATGATGATAAAGTATGGCATGCCATGTGTTCATAGTTGATGAAGATCTCAATATTTATAAGCTTGACAGAACATCGATTGGCTGTAAGGGAGAGAGTAAAGAGGATTAAGCGTACTCGTAGCCCGGTTTAGCAGTGTGTGAGCCAAGCAGGGAGAGAATAGGAGCTCTCAGGGTGAGGCCTCTTACTGGTAAGCCAATGTATTTCCAGTGCGGATATGACTAGCTATCTGAGTCTGGGGCAGGCCGATAACAGTCTCCCCTCCTTAGACCATCTTTCGTGTTTTCCCTCCTTCACTCATGCTCTGCTTTTCTGTCAGAGCTGAATACACAGCAGTAAGGAACAATCAGGCTTTGAGATGGTCAGAAAAGCCAGGTCTGCTGGAGTGTGGCCAGGAAAAAGAACTGTAAAAGTGGACAGGGCTGCTCTCTGCTCAAAGATGCTCTTTGTCCTCTCTTAGTTCCAACCAGTGTGGAACGCTTCCTAGTAGAGCGGTTGTCCTCCACTGGGAAGATTAGATAATGTTTTTATTTTAAGCGGATTTGAAAGGCTACCTTGCAAAAACGTAGAAGAGATGTCATGAGCTGAAGAATGAATCCGGTGTTCTTCTGTCCATTGTTCCAGTGTTAAATACATGTGAAACGGAAATACATAATGGGGAGGCAAAAATAGCCTATCATGATACTGGACATTTTTATGATTCATTATATGTACTTTATTATATAGGTTTGGTAACAAATTGGCAACAAAACTGTAGTGTTGCATTTAAAAAAAACTGAGTTCAGTTACACTTTCATTCAACATTTACAAAAACAAGTTCTGTAGCACTGAAAAAATTGAACGTCTATTTAGCCACTTCCAATCAGAATTTGTATAATTCATTTTTAATAGAGATCCTCGATGATACCTGTGATATCTCAGAAAAAATGTATTGTGACAGTATGAATACGATTTATTGTCATATTGCCCATCCCAGCTGAATATTAGAAAAAGACCCAGCAACATATTTCCAATCTTTAACTGTCTAGTTTGGGAGTGGCTGTGCCCATTGTAGCCGCAGATACTTGCACTTGGTTGAACCTGATGTGATTTTCTGCTGTTGTAATGCATCTGCTTCAAGGTTTTAGCTGTTGTTCCTTCTTGGTTGCTTTTCTGCTCACCATGGTTGTAAAGAGTGGTTATTTGAGTTACTTTAGCATTCCTGTCAGCTCAAACCAGTCTAGCCATTTTCCTCTTCCATTCCTCTGATGAACAAGGTGTTTCCACCCACAGAACTGCCACTCCCTGGTTGTTGTTGTTGTTAATTTTTTTGCTTTTATATATATATATAATATACTGTACGTGCGTGTGTGTATGCACCTAGCAGCCATAACATTAAAACCACCTGCCTAATATTGTGATTCCTCCTTGTGCCACCAAAATAGCTCTAACTTGTTGAGGCATGGACTCCACAAGACCTCTGAAGGTGTGCTGTGGTATCTGCCACCAATACTTTAGCAGCAGATCCTCTTACAAGTCCTGGAAAGTTGTGAGGTGAGGCCTCTATGGATTAGACTTTTATGTCCAGCACATTCTAGAGATACTTGATCAGATTGAGATCTGGAGAATTCAAGGCCAAGTTAACTCCTTAAACTGTTTGTCATGTTAATCAAACCATTCCTGAACAAATATTGTTGTGGCAGGGGCGCTTTATCCTGCTGAAAGAGGCCGTTGCGATTTAGGGAATACTGTTGCTGTGAAGGGGTGTACTTGGTCTGCAGCAATGTTAAGGTAGATGGTATATGTCCCAGTTAATCACACTGCCTCCACCAGCTTGCCTTCTTCCCATAGTGCATCTTGATGTCATCTCTTCAACAGGTAAGTGACGCGCTTGCATCTGATCATCCAGATGATGTAAAAGGAAATGTGATTCATCAGGCCATCTTCTTCCATTGCTCCATGGTCCAGTTCTGATGCTCATTTGCACATTCATAATGTCATAGTCATAGTCATAGACAGCACTATCTTTGATGTAGCAGTTTATGCTACAGTAGCTCTTCTGTGGGATTGAATCATTTGGGCTAGCCTTCACTCCCCACACACATCAGTGAGCCTTGGGTACCAATGACCCTGTTGCCGGGTCACCAGTTGTCTTTCCTTGGACCACCATTGGTAGGTACTGACCCACTGCATACCAGGAACACCCCAGAAGACCTTCTGTTTTGGAGATGCACTGACACATTTGTCTAGCCATCACAATTTGGCTCTATTAAAGCTGCTCAGATCCTTACACTTGCTCATTTTTCCTGCTTCCAAAACATTAACTTTGAGAACTGACTGGTCACTTGGCCTAATATATCCACCCCTTGACAGGTGCCATTGGAACGAGGTAATCAATGTTATTCCCTTCACCTGTCAGTGGCTTTAATGGTGCGCGTGTGCGCGTGCGCACTATATATAGTTCACCAGTACTGTGTGCTTATCATGTGATTTGTGCTTTATTGTGCAGACATTTAAAAAAAAAAATGTCAACAGGACTGGGATTTCTGCAAGCACATGAACAACTATTTTTGAGTCTTCTAGTACTGTCTTGAAAATGGTTATGTACTGAAGTCATTACAACAAAGCCTACAAAACTCATTAAAACATACCAGGCTGCATGATTATCTGTGGTAATAGTATTACATTCAATATCAAATTAAATTACATCAGACATCGGTTAATACAATTCTCTGACATGTATCATTAAATGCTGGAATGAGAGAAAATTCAATTGAATGTATTAATTGGTAAATAAGTGTGTGTAAATGGCAAAATTGCTATTTTGATTTTCGTTTATGGTGCAGCCCTCATATCCTGCTTTAACACTATCCTCCTCGCAAGACTTTTCCTGGTGAATTTTTCTTACTTCTATCTATTTGGTTATCTGGTTTTATATAAATCAGATAGGTTCAGCCTCACAAGAATGCAAGCTACAGGCATATTGGCTCTTGGACAGAATTTGGCTCTCATGCTTGGAAGTCCTGCCAGTGTTCCTTCTGGTTGGACTAATGTTCCTGTTTCATTCGCCATGCCGTGACCTCATAGCCTCTGTGCAGCTGTTTTATAACTATACTATGAAGTGCTTTTGGGTTGCCAAACCATTTGAATAGTGGCTTAGCCTGTCCTGCTGCATAATTGCTTTCTTTGTGCATAGACCTTTCATGGAATGATATTTTGCTCATCATTACTGGACTTCCCTGAGCCGAGGCCTGCTTTTCAGCACCTTGCAATATCAGTCTCAGACAGCAGGGCTTTAGCTTTACTGCACCTCCTGAGCCAGTGCTGGAATAAAAACAGGTTTACATTCAGTCTTTGATATAAAATTAAAATCAGTTATCAGGAATGTTCAGGTCAGTAGCATGAGGGGACAGAGGTATAATTGCCCTCATTTGGCCAGTTGTCTTTTATTATCAGAAGAAAAGTCAACTTCAGAGTTACTGAGATGAGGTTGAGTAGATTTGTAAGAAATACAATGAGCCACATTGACAGAATCATGGTCATGCCTTGTTCCCCTCTAATGAGGCCTATTATTTTACTCCAGTCTCTCTTATAGAGCCTGTTTGGAGAAAGGATGCAACTGTTTTTTTTTTTTTTGGGAAATTCCTGCAGATATTCGCTTTAGACCATAGTTTTTTTTAGAAGAATCCGAACAGTAGCATGTAAACAAGATCTTGCTGAGTAGAGTTGTACTGATCTGATACTGAAATACTGAATCTGTGTGTGTTTGGAATTGTTTTCATGTCTGATGCCGTACCTATTTTGTATAGAACATAAGGTTAAATCATCTTAAAGGCCTTCATGATCAAGCCTCTGACATTTTTCAGAACCTGGCAACCCAAGCATGCAGTCCATATGGTTCATAATATAATGTCAGTATTGGATCAGCGTTAAATATTAGGCTGTACTTTGAGTTGTGATATCAGGATTATTCATTACTGAAGATGGAAAAAGTAGAGTATCTCTATTCCTGAATATTACAACATGTTGGTCCAATATAATGATGGGTATAAATACATGAATAAGAAAGTTCAACCATTGATCTAAGTAGCCATGTGGTATACCTTGGTATATAGTTAATTATTAATATTGTGGTATATGTGTTGTACATGTATGTTTTATAGTTTCTGAACCAAGTAAGGATCTACTTTCTGTCAGTTTTCTGTTTGAATGTGCAGTGTGTTCAGTGGCTTAATGTAGCTCTAATTTGGAAATAATAATTGCACAGAAAAAACGGTGAATCCTTTCGGTAGCCTTTGGGTAGTGAACTGTTTAGACACAGACCACGGACATCCCTTTAAGTTAATTGTTAAGGTGAATCTACGTTTCATTTAACTGTCATTTTACTTGGTCACACTGTAGGAGTTGTGCTGATGTTTTGCTGAATACTGCTTTTGACCAGTTTGGTCTAGCTTTTCTCCAAATACACCACCATCAGGTCTGATCATTTCTTTGGTTCTGTCCCAAATGGTGCACTTGTAGACACATGGTGCTTGTTTACTTGAGCCTGCAAGGTTTGCAAGGCTGTAGGGAGTCCCGTTTCTCATTTAGGGCTTCAAGAGGGTGCTCGCGAACACCCTCTAGGCACTCTTTGGCACAGCCTGCATCAAAGCAGGCTCATCAGTGGTCCCTGACCTACAACTCCCTGCAATGGTGATCAAGGACTAGTGATGGCGGATATGATGAGAGACCAATCGAGTCCTAAAGGTTTTAGTCCTGTCGTTTTAACCGGCATAGCAACATGAGGGTAGCACAAAATGTAGCATGTAACAACCAGTGCGACACGCCGAATCTCATCAAACAATTTATTAAGCTGACCGTGATGTATTACAGAAACTATAGTGTACCCATACATAAAATTATACTACTGCTACTGTTTAAATTTGTCAATGAAGAAACTGATGATTATAAATGTTATTCATCAATGTAAAATGAAGTTTAATATTTCACTGGTTATTGTATTACAGCAAATTATTTCAAATTATTTCTTGCTCATAGCTTGTGCGCAATCTGTACAAGTATTTGTATGAGTAATTACATGTAAGATTGTGACTTTCCATCGGTATCTCGGCATGGCGAGCCACTGTGAAAACACCGCTCTGAACGCAACAGGCAACAAATGCTAACCCGTAAAACTCTCAAGCCATCAATCACTCGCACATCTCAGCCATGTCACCAAAGTGTGAACTTGGAGGAGGACTGCGGGACTTAGGGTGCCATTTGGGACAGGGTCATAACCATTGTTTTCCCCAGCTGTACTGTTTTCACTCTAAACTAGAAAGATTTTCAGTCTTATCAGTTGTTGAAGCAAGGAGTAGGTCCTGGCCTATCTCCTCTCCTTGGGCAGGAATTTTACTTTAACTTGTGATTCATAAATACTTTTGAGATGGGCAGCCTCATGCACAGCGGTGCAGTTCGTTTGTGTTCTCGGAAGCAGCTTTGTATGAAATTAAAATTCCAGCAAGTTTTGCTGGCCAATCAGAAGCTAGCCAGGTTTGGCCAAACGCGTATAGGGTTATGAGGACAAGAGCAGAGTGTACTGCCAATGTGTTGCATCTCTGCTTTGGTTCTTCCGTAGGGAGGAGAAAAAGTCTGAAGCACTCTAAAATCCCAGACAGCGAGTGTTAAATTGCCGAGGGGACTTGCGAACGCTGGGAAGACGATCTGAGCCTCTGGAGGACGTCCAGACTGTGATTGCTCAATGCTGTCACTGCCACATTCCTCAGATTCCAAGCGCTTCCTCTTTTCTTGGGACTCCTTGAACGTACTGTGAAAGAGAGAGAGAGAAAGGAGTAATCAGAGTGGAACAGAGGGAGTACTTGAAGAGGAAAAGCTCCCCAGCTCAGAACATCTGTGTCCATGCAAACAGGACGGAAGTGATTGGCTCTGCCATACAAGAGCTCTTTTATAATGTGAAGAATAGGGCTATCTAACCAGTGCAGTAAAAGCCTGTCCAAATATCCCCCAAGATATTCTCTGGAATGCATGGCCTTTCAATGAGAGACCTGTTTCCGGCCTAATTGAAGGTTTATATGTATAGGTTTTGCAGATATCTGATTAAATGGAGGGAAAAAAGTCACAGTTTTGCGATTATATTAGCAGTACTGAGGTCAAACATATGTTCCTCAGAAGTTTGTGTTTAAATGTTACATGTAATACATTGTAAAATCCACATGAAGTGAAATTCTTAATGGTTAAGCACAGCATAGTTTCAGTTTTGTGTGCCCAAAATAAAACGGAGATAAATACTTGAGGTACTTTTACCTCACAGTGGTGGTAGGTTTTGCACAGCACACACATCACATCCTGCAGGTTTGACGCAGTGTTGTCATTCTTTTCCTGTTGCTTACTTTTCATTCCCAGACCTGCCTCTCTGACTGGTTTGCATGTAAGGACCTTGGCATGCTAGTGGTTTCGTGTGCGTGTGTGTGATATCCCACGGTTCAGGGAAAGGTATTTGAAGTGTAGACCTTGTCATGGGGACTATTAGATTTCTGCTAGGCACGGTAGAAATGGCTGCTTCTCCCTCCTGCTTGCAAACATGCATACATACATTGTAAATGTCATGCATTTTTTTTTTTATGTAAAGCAACAGCAAAATGAGCCGTATCCTGCCAGGAAGCTCAGCTGCATGTATGCCTTATACACACACAATCGGCCTTTTTTTTTTTTTTTCTTTTTTTCTTTTTTTTTTTTCTCTTGCCGTGCATTGAGCGCTTCTGGTTTGGGAGAAGAGGTGGAATGTGAAGAGGACGGAGCACAGTAGAGCAAGATATTCATCTTCATTCAGCATTGACACTGTGGAGTTATTTAGTTTGCAGTCAGGAATCAGGGCCCATTTGTACAGCAGGCTATTTCTGTTTGCTCCTTTTAGACAGACTGGTAGGGTTATTTTTCCCGGAATAGGAGCAGTGCTGTGTTTTTATCTTTTAAGTTCTATTAATAAGTTAGCCACTAGGAAACATGATTAGTAGTCAGAATGGCCGAGCTTAAGTCTAGTCAAGCTCACATTGTGTATTTGTTTAAATACTTGTCTATTAACGTATCCTGAATCTCGCAGTCCAGTCTTTTCTTCAGCTGTGGTATGTGATATGTGATATATATGTTGTATGTGATATGTGAGATATATCTCACATATCACATACATC
>JAQQZR010000035.1:16157503-16199405 GCA_030068235.1 Notoglanidium macrostoma | reverse complement strand
GTCTGTGTCTGTGTCTGTGTCTGTGTGTGTGTGTGTGTGTGTGTGTGTGTGTGTGTGTGTGTGTGTGTGTGTGTGTGGTCTGAGACTACGGTGTGTGTGGGCAGTGATTGAAGGATGCTTGAGGTGTGTGTGTGTGTGTGTGTGTGTGTGGCAGGAGCTCATGTGTGTGGGCGATTCTGCCAGTTAACACCTGAAACAAGTGCCAATGTTTAGCTGGATGAACGAGTGGGAGACTGCATACAGAAAGAGTCGCTAATGAACATGAAACATCATATACTAGACAGCCATTAAGTTATGGGAAAAAGTAATAATTTATGAACAGAGAACTTTGTACAGACTGTGTGAAGAAATAAAAAGTTTTTTTTCATAGAGATATCTATATGAGAGTTATTTTTATTTTATTTTGTTTGTTTTATTTTACATGTGCTACAAAATTGCCAGTGGTAACTTGTCCGGTTAAAGAGAAATCTTCCTCTGTAAATTTTTTGGTAGTGTTTGTCAAAGCCATTTTTTTGTCTAGATTGTTCTTTACATTCTGTTTTTGTCCATTCTTTGATTTTTTTTTTTTTTTTTTTTCTTTTTTTTTTTTAATAAAAATTAAAATTGCTTTATGTAGACTTTCTTTTTATGGTTTAAGCAGAGGAGATGCAGCGCTCTCCATAAATAACGGCAGCCTTCATAAAAATGAACAAAAGTGATTATATTAAAAAACATTTCACACAAACTAATGTTACACATAATACTCAAACAATAGTAGTATTTATTTTTGTTATTACACAACGTATTCTCATTAGTACAACCTTTTTTAACTCAAAACTAAAACTGTTGATACCCCTAAAGAATATGCTTAAATAAATGGAAAGAGAATTTCTCGGTCTTTCTCGGGCCCCTTTGGAAATACTAGAAAGACGAGGTCAATTCTATTGTATTTGCTATACACTGAAGACATTTGTGTTCAAGATCAAAAGATGAATATGAAATGATGGATCAAGATTTCAGCTTTCAATTTCTAATATTTACATCTAGATGTGTTCAACAACATGGAACACCTTTTGTCTGAACACTCCCATTTTTTTGTGTGATCAAAAATATTGGAACATGTGACTGACAGATGTGTTTCTTGACCAGGTGTGCCCTGTTAGATTGATTGTTGAAACAATTAATAGCCCTGAATGTCTTCTTGGTTTGAGCCCTTAGTTTCACCTGTGGAAACTGTTGTTAAAAAGGATAAGCCAACATGAAGACCAGAGAGCTATCTGTGGGAGAAATGCAAGCCATTCTGTAGCTCAGAAAAGGAGGAACATTGATTAAAGCCACTGCACAAGCATTGGGCCTGGCCAATATAACAATTTGGAATGTCCTGTAAATGAAAGAAAACACTGGTGTATTAACAATCAGAAATCGAACCGGTCAGCTACAGGAATCAACGGCAGTAAATGGCAGAAGCGTGAGCGCTGTGAAGAAAAACCCAAAAACAACAGTCAGTGACCTCACCAATAACCTTCACAGAGCAGGGGTGAAGGTATCACAATCAAAGAAGACTTCAAAAGCTGAAATATAAAGGCCACGCCACAAGATGCACACCATTCATCAGCAGTAAGAATCGGAAGACCAGATTATTATTCTCAAAGCAATACAGAGATGAGCAAGAAAAGTTCTAGAAACAAGATTAATCTCCAAAGTGATGGAAGGTCAAAGTGTGGAGAAAGAAAAGATCTGCTCATGATCCAAGACAAGATGAGGTCAAGTGTGGTGTCGTGGCATGGCTTTTTCTGGAACAGGCTCATTAATCTTAATGATGATGTAGCTCATGATGATAGCAGCAGATCAAATTCAGAAGTTTACAGACGCATTCGGTCTGCCAATTTACAGAGAAATGCATCCAATCTAATTAGGAGGAATTTCATTATGCATCAGGGGGAAAAAAGTTTTAGACTGGCCAAGTCACCAGACCTTAACCCAATTGAGAATGCATTTCACCTGCTGGAGAGAAGGCTGACGTGAGAGAAGTGTTATAAGCCTGGAAAAGCATCACGAAAGAACAATGAAACAGTTTGGTGATGTCAGTGGGTCACTAGCTTGATGTAGTTATTGCAAGCAAGGGATATACAACCAAATATACCTTTGCTCACCTAAAAATGTGGTGATCTTCCACCAAATGTGCTAGGTCCTAAGTTGTTTAACACATCTAGATGAAAATATTAGCAAATGAAAGCTGAAATGATGATCTATCCTCTCATATTCATCTTTTGATCTCAAACAGAGGGGGCTGTGTATTATTTTTCACTTGCTCCCAGTCTTAAGGAACTTCTTAGGCCTAAAGACTGTTACAATATCCTGTTTTCTTGGGGTATAAATATGATGTTACACAGAATATTTAACACAAAACAGACAGACGGTGGTTGTCCACCTGCAAAATCAGGTAATGGATATAAAAATACATAAGCAGTTAAAATACCATTACATGTATGTACAATCAGGGCCATAACAAAATGTTTTTCAAGTGTAAAACAGTTGTACATTTGCCAGGAATTGAAAGGTGAAAGAAAGTTAAAAGATCACAGTTTCAAAATTAAACGCTTTAGTTGTTCTTGAGGTTGTCAAGTTTCAAAATAAACTGTTAATCACCACTTTCATAAGAACCAGCTGTTTGGAAGTGATGCAAGAAAGAAGGCCTTACTGAGAGCTCAGAGAGTATCTGAACTCCACCAAGCGCATTGTGTGTTGTGGTCAGATGAAACCAAAATCAAACCTTTAGGTCATGAGCACCATCAACGTGTTTGGTGACAAAGGGGCCTGCATATTTAGAAACCTGATAGCCCACTGTAAAATATGGTAGGAGAATAGTCATGTTTTGGGGCTGTTTTGTGGCAGGTGGTTAAAGGGCTCTTATGAACTTTGTTGGCATCATGAATTCTGTCATATTTAATTCTGTAATATTTCAGCCAAGCCAATTACCTATGCCAGAAGATATAGTCATGGAGTTTTCAACAAGATGATGAGCTAAACATACTCCCAAATCAATACAGATATGGTTAAATAAACACAAAATCAGTCCAGCCACAAAACCATTTCAGTCTCTTGATTGGAACCGTTCTGAAAACTCGTGGTCTGTCTTAAAGATGCAAGTCCACATGCACAAACCTACAAATATAAACAAGCTCAGAACATCCGGCATGGAGGAGTCAACCAACATTACAAGGTTAAAGTATTGAATTAAAACTATACAGTGTCCCTGTAAGATCATTCTTACCGCATTGTTATTTTTTACTGTCAATTTGCACGTCAGAACTTGTCTGTTAAAAACCATGATGGTGGTTCAGTGCCAAGCAGAAAAAATAGTATGCACCGTTTTAACCAGTAATGCTGACACTGTTTTTTCCCTACTGTTCTTGCCATGAGAAAAGCTAACTGCAAGTGTATTTGTTGGCATGACAGAACATTACACACTCTTTTGGAATACGTTGTTTTTAATTGAAAAGTTCTAGACTGCAGATTTATAAGGATTTATATCTAGTGGGAATAGTGGGGCAGGGCCTATTAGCAGATGGGTCTGACAAGGATCTGGAGCTGTTAGGGGGTGTGTGTGTGTGTGTGTGTGTGCGCGCGTGTGTGTGTGTGCTTGTGTGTATCTAGTGGTGTTACGCCACCCTACAGGAGGCCTAGAGGGCCAGATCGAGGCTCAGACTGCAGCTGTCTACTCTCAATTACCTGCCAAGCCCTGCAGACTCGACACATTGTCCGAATTACATCATTCTAATATTAAAACTCCACAAAACACTGACCAAAATGAAGATTACAGCAGATATATGAAGGGTGTAAGTCAGAAGAGTGAGACGTGGGCTCATGGCGCTGTGAACTGAAAGTTGTTCTTTTTTTTGGTGGGTGTAAAAATTTTGTCCAAAATACTGAAATACGCCAGGACCATTTTTTTTTTTTTTTTTTTTTTTTTTTTTTTTTTTATATGAAATGCATTCTTTTTACACATGTTAACTATCATGCTCCCACATTTACTCGTCATCCTCTCCCTTTCTGAACATACAATAGAGGTAGTGTCATTTTGCTTTGTTTTATTTTAACGTGTACTTTCTTTTGGTTTTTCAGATTTCACAAATCTGAGAGTTTTGGACAGTTTATTATTCACTGGTTATCAGGCATTAAGATTACATATCACAGTCTGCATATCTGATTCACTTGTAGTAGTAGTAGTAGTAGTAGTAGTAGTAGATTTAAAATAAATAAGCCAGTGAACAAGAGGTGATTAAGAGAAGTGCTAGACTGTGAGACTTGTGAGACAGTGAGTCAAAAACGATCAGCCATGAGTACATCTGATACAGAGAAAACTCTGAATCTAAGAGCACTTTTAACTTATTACTCAATTCTAGCTTACTTCTGCTTAACAGTGTGCCCTGAATTACAGTGTGTTACCGAACACCATGACTTGAATCAAGTAAAATCATTTCTTTAATCCACAAACTTTATCTTTATTTGAAATCTCCACTCGGCCCATACTAAAGATTTTCCCTGCTGTTTTATATGAGCTGTGAAAGCTGTCGGCCACTTTGGCACAGTTTGGGGATGTCTGGAACGGCAAGAAGCCGCAGAGGCTGTGTGGCTGGCTGAGACTGGGTGTAGTTTTAGTGAAGAAGTCGCTGAGGTCTTTTGTGTGGAACAGTGGGGTACACTCACACCCCACAGTTTGTTTGTGTGTGTGTTTAAAATTCAGTGGGACTCGCATGCACACACCCCACAGGGTGTGCACTGAGTTCTGCTCAACTCTTTCTTCTCACCTCCAGTCTGCAGTCTCTCACTTCTCTCTCACTTTCTCTAGGCTTTCTCACTCGACTACATCCATAGGATGTTGTTAGATGATAATTAATCCATGCCAGAACATACTTGGAACAATTACTGAGAAATACAGTGTTGTCCATTGCCACAAGACTTCTGCTGTTTGGGACAAAATATATTGGAAAAGCAGTGAACACACCCTTTATGGAGTAAACCTTTTAAGTGATCACAATGTGGTTATACTCCCCTTCTTAGTAGAAGAATAGTTCTGCTGCCAGTTTGAAGACTACTATATTTTCTCATTTCTTTTCTCATCAGGACTCACTTTGAATTCGAAATCCCCTACTTTCCCCTCGAGACAAGAGCATTAAAGGCGACACCTAGTGGATGTTTAAGCAAGATCAATCTCTAAAATGCACAGCCTTAATATCTACAGTTTCTCTACAGGTGGGTCAGAGTCAAGCGCTGTTGATGATTGATCAAGCCCAGGTGATTTTCCTGTCTGAAGTTAAATAGTTTCATCTCAGCTTACCAGGTATGTGTCTTTCTGCTTTTGCAGGTGTGTTAGAGCAGACAAATCAACTGCTACTGTATGTTCTGGGTTAGCTCTCGCATGTCCAGTTCAGTCCTGAGCTTGGGTTTATGTCTATGTGGGTAGTCAATTACACTATTCCCTCTGAAGTTAGACTCACTCAACTTCTAGACTTTAATAAGTAGCATCATTGTAAATCCTTTACTTGATATAGAAAACTTTAACAGGTATTTCTGTTTCAGAAAGCCTTCCAAGTAGAACTTCTTTAGAATTCAGAACTGATACCACTAATATTAATATTATTACTATTACTGCTATTACCACCACCACTACTATTACTACTTCTACTACTACTACTACTAATAATAATAATAATAATAATAAGGTACCACTTTATAATACATTTCATTAATACATCAATATTCGATAGCTTCCACTAGTTTTGGTCATGCAGAAAGGTTTACATATATTTATGGGATGCATGACTTACACATTAAAGGGGCCGGTTTACCCTTCCCATAATCCAATGCGTTGTTTTTGTTTTGAAAGCGTGTGACTGCAACCTGCTAGCTCTCTGCAGCAAAACCTCTGCAAATTCACTGTTAGTGATCCCATTGAAACCCATCTCCAACCTTTTCTTCAGCTACATGTCATACTTTGAAGCTTTGAATAAAATACGCCGTATCTTTTCTTTCCTTAACAATTTGGAATGTCATACACCTGCGAGATGGCCGAGGCCGGTTCCATTACATTATGAAAACAGAAAAAGAATTTAACCTATAGATGCTTTGAAAAAATAAATTAAATTTCACATTACAGTTGAAGATCTGTGGCCTAAGATGTCGCCAAATTGTTGTGGGTTGTTTTTGCTACTTGTCACAGAGAATTCTTGGAAGGGTGAGCCAACCCTGTTAGCAATGACTTTAACTACCATTTTTTAAACAGCATGCCCCAAAGTGTTTTATTCTGCTTATACCACAGCAATTTGCCTATTATTATTATTATTATTATTATTATTATTATTATTATTATTATTATTAAAGTTTGACATGTCATATTTTTTTTATCCATTTATAGTTACAGTTAATGTTGTAGAACCTCCATCAAACAAGTTACTTCCTCAGACTGATACGCTGACATTGGAAACTTCCAGAAATCCTAAATAAACACTTCTAACAGAAATCTTTACAATGTCAACGACTGCACGGATTTTATTCTGCATATGTGGAATTCCTACCAGAGCTACAAGTCCTTCTGTGAGTTGCTGGAAATTTTTTTTCTTTTTTTTTTTTTTTTTTGGATATATAATATATAATATAAACTTGTGATTTGCCTTTTAAGCAAATCTGAGTCACTGTGTTATGGAAAATTAATAAGCATGAGTAAACAGGCAATTGATTGGTTCAATAGTCCAGTACAGAAGCAGCTCGTGCTCTAGGTCGTGTCTCATTTCACATTTCAGTGTGTGCTAGTTAACAGTCTCTTAAGGGAAGCTGAACGCTTCGTTCCAACTTCCTCATCGTAGCCATGATTTCTGCTCTTCACTGACAAGTATGGAGTCCAGGGTCTGTAACATTCCCTCGCTTCTGAGCCTTTTTGTGATTTTACTACGCCACTACGCTAACTCTCAGGCTAATGGCGGTGAGTAGCAATATCTCGCTTCCGCTTTCTTTACCAACAAGGTTTGTTTGTTAAGCATGAATGTCGCAGTGAAGTGCTGTTTATTGCTTTCTTGGCTGCAGCCGAGGCGCTAAAAAGTTGTACTGATCCAAAAACTCCTTCCATGACAGAGCTGCTACAGGCTTTTTAAAACCTAGCATTGTTTTTAGCCTGTACACTCGCATTGCGCGAGGACAGCACAATGCCTTTAGGCTTTGTTTGTGTTTTATAGCTCTCGTCTTGTTGACAAATAGAGGTTTGTATTGAAAAGACGTTCCTGAATCAGGCAGAATAATAGCTGACTGTTGCTATGTGACGACTCTCTGGAAGGTTCTGTGCAGCCTGCTTGAAGTGAAGCAGGAAGCTCAGGGCAGTATCTTTAATACACTATTAATGTTGTATGTTTTTTTGCGTGTGTGTTAGCTGTGTTTGTAAACACTGTACTGTACAGAAGTCTTAGGCACATGCAAAGAAATGCTCGAAAGTAATTAGGTAAAATCTTTCTGTTTATTCAAAAAATAATACTACAACATGCAATAAACAGTAATAAACTAAACCAGGTCAATATTTGGTGTGATGACACTTTGCTTTTTTTCTTAGTAGTCCCTGTACAGTTTGTGCAGTTTTCTAAGGAAACAGGCTGGTAGATAGATAGCTGATACAGGAAAGTGGTCTCTTCCGTAATATGTTGCGTTCTTTACTGACACAAACAGATTTTTTTTTGGAACTCTAAAATGTTTTTGTCCACTCATTGACTGCTTTGTTAGGAACACTATGCTAATACTGGTTAAGACACCTGTTGGCTCTCAGAACAGCGTCAATTCTTTGTGGCATGCATTCCACATGTATGGTGTTGGAAATGTTCTTGTTCTCTTCCCCCAAGCCATCCGACTCCTGAACACTCAGGAACTGGACTGACACATGCATACACACACACACACACACGCACGCACACAAATGTACACTCATCTATCATCAACCTCTAAAATTCTGCACATTTTGCACCTTAACAATTTTTTGCACATATTTTGCACAAGCGCTGTGCTGTCTTGTCTTGTCTCGTGATGTCTGCACTGTCTCGTGGCAGTGTTTTTGTCTTTTTGTCTGTCTCGTTATGTCTGCACTGTTTGTTTTTGCCATGTTTGCACACTTCATGTTGTCTTCCGTTGCACACGTGTGCCTTTTATACTTCTGTTGTCTTATATGCAGCACCTTGATCCTAGAGAAACGTTGTCTCGTTTCACTGTACCACATGTATATATGTTGAATTGACAATAAAAGCCACTTGACTTGAGAATCTGGTCCATGTTGATGTGATTGCATCATATAATTGCTGCAGATTCAACAGCTGTGCATCCCTTATACCACAAGTGTACTACTGGATTTGGGTCTGGTGACTGGGCTGTTGATGTACGCTGCTGGTCATGGAGCCAGTTTGAGATGACAGTTCGATGATTGTGCTTTGAGGCTTGGTGCATTATCATGGTGTTTCTGCCCACAGGATAGCCACTCACTGGATGGTTGGGGCTGTTTTTCTTACACCATATTGTGTAGACTCTTAAAACTGATGTGTGTGGAAAATCTCAGTAGGTCCATGGAATTATCCAATCATTTGGTAGCAGCGTAACACATAAAATCATGTAGATGCAGGTCAAGAGTTGTAGTTAACGTTTACATCAAACATCAGAATGAGGAAAATGTGATCACTGTGACTTTGCCTGTGGCATGGTTGTTTGTGATTGACTGGTTTGAGTATTTAAGAAACTGTTGATCTCCTGGGAAGAGAACAACCATGGCATAAAGTCACTGTGATCACATTTTTCCCCATTCGGATCTCCCGGGATGAGATCAGCAGAATATCCAGTTCTGCAGGCAGAAATGCAACTGTCCAGTTTCTGTGAACCAGCGTCCACTGTTGCTTCAGATTCTTTGGTAAAACAATGACACTGTTTATGTCTGTTTAGTGCGCCAAGTTGCCTAAACCAAAATAAATATTCAAAGTTACATATTAAATATTTATTCCGAACCCTATCACTATGACTTGGGAAACACTGAAAAAAACACTGATGCTCTTCTGTATTTTTTGTACATTTATAATACATTGTATGTTTGGTGAGAAATAACGTATCCGTATTCGGTTATGCCCGTTATGTCCCTGTATATGATGTCCCCTTCTGTTTCTATGCTCTACACTGTATGGAGAGTGTAGTGAAAAATCAGTGTTAATCTCCAAAGTATTGCTATAATCAATATCTGCTCAATTTCAGTTGGTTTCCTTGCTGCAGAGAGCTTACTCCCGTTATCTAAATGTGTTTGCAGATTGCCCAGCTGATGGACGGACATGGGTGCCCTTTGGCCAGAGTTGCTATCACTTTGTCCACGGAGAAGAGGACGTTGCCAAACGTTACACCATAGAGAAAGCTAAAGATATGTGCAAAGGCTTTAGTAAGAGTCCTTGGCGTTTCTGTACACCATTAATAGGTAGGTGATAAATGTGAACTCCTAACCATCCGTTCTCTCCGTATTTCTTTCATCAGCCCTTCTGACAGTGCGCAGTGATGCAGTTAACAAATTCATCGTTCAGTACAGCCCTAAAGTTTGGAAAGACAGTGTGAACATCTGGCTGGGATTGTATTTCGACAGTGATGGTAAGGCCTATTGTTTGTCATTTCAATCTGTGTACTGGTCAAGCAGGTAGTTTCACATCAGTTCAATGGATGTGGCTTTTGGGAGGAACCGGGGGCCTGTAGCATGAAAGGCATGAAGAGAGTTCCGGTGTGGGTTAATCTTGTACTTCATGTAAACAGAGTTTCTTTAAAATAGTGAAAGTTTTTATGATTTCATTTGCTGCTTGAACGTATTCAAATGTGTTTACCATTCTCAGAAGCATGGCTCGTCAGTCACTCAGCAGGCAGGCACTGTCTTTGTTTTCTTTTCCTTTTCTTTATAATTAATAATAACTGTGAAAATTTGTTTTGATAGGCTTGTGGATTTTAATGAAAAACTGCGAGTTAGGCACAAAACGTAGTTCAAAGTAAACATACATAAGCAAATTTAATTTCTATTCAGACTCGCGTTTGAGGCATCTGTAAACTTTTTAATGATACACAAGAGCGGTGAGAAAATAATATAGGGAATTTGTCATTAAAAACACCTCCAGCTGTGTTGTCTAAAGTGGAGTAATACAGCTTCCTCTCACTTCACAACACCAACATCCTGTTATTTTTAGAGACTTATCGTAAGGTACAGACAAAACAAAAGGCACGAAGAACATTTAATTCACACCCAGATAACA
This sequence comes from Notoglanidium macrostoma, assembly GCA_030068235.1. Lineage (NCBI taxonomy): Eukaryota > Metazoa > Chordata > Actinopteri > Siluriformes > Auchenoglanididae > Notoglanidium > Notoglanidium macrostoma. The sequence continues at coordinate 16,189,131 of JAQQZR010000035.1, read as the reverse complement.
TTTCCATGTGTATGTCTCACATATCCGGTAATCATGTAAATACCGTGCATTTATTCAACGAAGGGAAGCTTTTCTTAACGTTTCATCAAAATAGATCAAGTCAGGTTAACAGACTGATAAACCCGTTCACTGAAGTGATTGATTTTGCAGGTTATGTTGCTGTCAACTAATTGATTTCTCACTCTACTTGCATGTCTCTTTCTTTCTGTCTGTGCTAGATGATCAGTTTAAATGGAACGATGACACTGATGTGAGCTTTAAGAATTGGGTGGAAGGGGGCTCACCTGATTTGGACTTACCCTTCTTGGACAAATGTGTGGCGCTGCACTCCACCACTGGCAAATGGGAGATCATCAGCTGCACTGAGGAGAAGGAGAACGGAGTGGTGTGTGAAACAGCCCAGAGTAAGCTACAGCTACATTATGGAAAATGATGACACTGCATTGTGTCCTTCGGATATTTTAATAATTCTTTTTGTTGTTTGTGTGTGTGTTTTTTGTTTGTTTGTTTTTGTTGTTTTTTTTGTCAGAGCCTGCTGTAATTAGGAAAAAGAGTAAGTATGGCATTGCCTTTTTTTTTTTTGCCTAGATTCATCTTAATATAGAGATAGGTGACAAGTTAATTGATAAAGCCTGTGACTTGCATTGTGGAAGGCCATTGAACTGCCATAGTTTGTGTCCACTTCTGTCCTTGGGGTGAGTTAAAACAAAATGGTACAAAGCTCTTCTGAGCGTGTGATCACCTTCATCCTTTGGTGAAACCTTTCTGTCCTGATGGGAGTGGTCTTTTCCACGATGACTCCGCCCCATTCACATTGCATGAGGGCTCACCGAATGTTTTGATGATTTTTGAGTGACATCTTGAAGAGTGCTCTCCAACACCATGGTGGCCCAGCACCTTACTAAGATATTTTAAATGGCATTTCCTTTCATTTTTCACCTGTCAAAAATATCCTGATCTTGACAGTATAGGGTTTAACATGTCTGTGTTCTGTCCTTTGTTCAGATGGCAGTCCTCTGCTCTCGGCGCTGGTCATTCTGAGTGTGATTGCTATTTTGGGAGTGTCTGCAGTTGTGTGGTTTTTCCATCAAAGGAACAGCTCGGGCTCACCATTGCTTCCCTCTTTCGAGTTCCATCCTCCTTTCAGAGCGCCCTCAGCTGATCAGTCATGTTTGGTGGAGGCTGAAGAGCTTGAAGAAACTTCCTAAAGCCCTGGGTCTTGGGCTTTAATGATGCTGTTGTGTTTCAGTTACAGCCCATTAAAAGTAAAGTGAAACTATGGAAGACTTGTTACATACTACACAATCAGCTGTTCTCTTTATATATGCCACTTACCTAAAGTGAATATTCAGTTAATGAATAGCTCTGGGTCCATTTGAGTGATACATTGTTTGTTTTCTATGGTTAATGTATCACAGAAAACGGAGGAGTTATTTTGGATGCTCTGGTTTTTTGTTTTTTTTTGCGACCATTCCGGCAGACCGGAATGATTTTCCATCTAGATATCGCATAACTCATGGCCGCACCTTCCCTAATCTCTTTGCAATGTCCTAATTGTCCAGGTATTTGTAAAAGCTATTTTGTTGAAGTCACATTTATCGTGTTCTTGATTGTTGCACTTTCTGGATGCCTCCATTTCACTATAGTAGCCAGTATTTTAGACTCTTTGATGCTATTCTTTATAAACAGAGCAAAGAATGGCCTGGAGCTTTCAAAAGGTTTTCAACATGCTGGGTGTCAGTTAGCCTGACTTTGGGAGATGCTCTATTTTATTACAAAATATCTGTAATTTGATGAAGCGATTACTTTATTTTTTCCCTGTGCAATCTGTATGCTGCATTTGTACTATTAGCAATGTGATGTAATTAGCATCTAAAAGTGAAATGGCACCTTGGAAAATAATCAGCACAGCAAAAATGTAAATCTTTATAGTTTAATGAGCATTAATGTCACTTGTATTCTGGATTGCACTTTCATTTCATATAATTATTCATTTAGATTAAAAACTCATGAGCCTTGTTTTGGTAGATTTTGTGTATGTGTGTGTGTGTGTGTGTGATACATGCATGCACCTTCTCTGGTTAGCCTTTAACTGAAGTCCTGTTGATTACTAGCAATGAAGGTCACTTACTTAACATTTAAAGTTGGAGATGTTTAATAAAAATCCGAATTTATCTTTGTTGCTATATTGTTCCTATATTATACAAGTCAGAATTCATTTTCATGTAAGACACTGAATATGGTTTGTCTTTTGTGCATTCACTCTTTGTATCTGCAGTATAGCATACACATTTTGGTTAATGCTTTTAGTTGAAATGCAGCATTTTAAGTTGCACACAGAGCTTTAGTTATGAAAGGTTTGAATCATGTCATGATCGGACAGGACAAGCTAAACTCAGTGTCCACTTGATTAGGAACACCTGTATACTTGCTAATTTATGCAGATATTGAATTATGTGGCAGCAGCACAATACATACATAACAAAACTCTATGTTCACATCAAACATAAAAATGGGGGAGGGGTTTCCTGTGTGGATGGAAACGCATTGTTGGTAAGAGAGGTCAGAGGAAAATGGCCAGACGGGTTTGAGCCGGAAGGAAGGATATAGTAATTGAAATAAGCACTTTTCACAACCATGGTGGGCAGGAAAGGATCTCAGAATGCACACATCAAACCTTGTGGCTGGGCTACAAGAGCAGAAGCCCACATCAGGTTCCTGTCAGCCAAGAACCAAAATCTGAGGATATCGTGGGCACAGACTCACCCAAACTGGACAGGTGAAGATAGAAAAAATATCACCTGGTCTTCATTCATTCATTCTGAGGTTTGATGTGAACATTAACTAAAGATTTTGGCCTGTGTCTTCATGACTTTTTTTTTTTTTTTTTTTTTCATGCTGCCACATGATTGACTGGTTAAATAACTGCATGAATGTACAGGTGTTCCTAATTAAGTGGACAGCAAGTGTGTTTCCTCTGTTTCACACATGTACCTCGTTCGCTAAAATATACACTGAAGTCACAACAGAAACTAAACTATAGTATTGAAAATGTCCATGTCTTTAGTGAATGGATGATGACACACAGAACCATATGAATTAGGACAGCCAATTTAATTACCCCTAGAGGCATTAATGCATGCAGTGATATTCTACCAGATATTCCACTTCAGCTCCAGGGTCTCTCACTGGTGTTTCACAGACTCTAGCATTGCTCATAAGGCTGCTGTAAATACTTCGATATTCATGATTAATGAGTGCTTGTGGAATGATTAAGCCAATATTGCACCTTAGATTATGACTGCAGTCATATTGATTGGCAGCACTAATTACTATAGACATGAGTTTTACTGATTCATATTCTGAAAATGGGGACATTTTCATGCAATTAGATGCATGATTATTAAATATGCCATAATTTCCAATCAGCAGTGCCTCACGTACAGCAGGAGCAGAGGAAACAGTTGTTACTCGTTTCCTCTTTATCGACTTCATTTTAAATATAGTGAGTGACATATTGAGTTCTCAGTATTAAATGTCATGTGAACACTGAGTCAATATGGGGATTTACAATTTTGAATAATTCCCACCATGCTTAGTGGTTATAGCACTTAGCAAATATGAGTTGTTTTTTTTTTGTTTTTTTTTACTGTTAGCCATGTTGTGCTGTTTATTTGTCAAGTGTGAATTTTCTCATCCTTCCTCTGTATATGATGGAAGGCAGACTTAGTCTTACTTCAGACTTAGAGAAGTAGTCTGCTTGAGTTAAAAGCTTGTGGCTTTACTGCTTTTGAATATGGATCTCTGGGACAGCCTGAGACAATATCTACAATATTACTATACTACATGGTCAAGAATGCCTATTGCTATGTTCTAGACATTTCTAACAAGAAATAACTTATTTAGATTTGTTTGCTCAAAGTCTGTGTCAAATCTGCCATGGTGTGAGCATTTATCTTAGGAATTTCATTATTTGGCAACAGTTACTCATTTGATAAGGATGTAAATTCATACTATGACCACCAGAGTGCACTGTGTCTCATGCAAAATACATTGAGTTTTCCCAGGCATCGTCAGTGAAAAGTGGGTTACTCAGGTAATAACCCTACAAAGATAAGTGCAAATTTTACCATTTATAATCATCTATTGTTCAGCACAGATTGTCTGGGAACTCTGGTTTCCTCCCCCAGCCAAAAGACATGCAGATTAGGTCAACCGGCTATTCTAAATTGCCCATAGTCAAATTAGCCCTGCGATAGATTGGTGACCTGTCCAGGGTGTACCCCACCTCTCACCCAAATTGGCCCGACTCTTAACGGATAAGTGATAGAGATGATGGATGGATGGATGGATGTAGGTGACTTCCCTGCTGAAAAATCCAGCTTCATCTGAATCAAAGCACACCTGATGGTCAATACCATTTTCCAACTTCTTTTCTTGCTTGCCTAAATTATTCAGCAGCTGTTTTAGGTTTTCTAATTGCCTTACTTTTTTGTGTGTTTTTTTTTTTTACAAACATCATTGTCCAAGATGACGAATTAGTAGCAATAACTCAGAAGTGGTTTCTACCTATCAGCATTTATCGGCTGGCAAAACGGGTTTGGCAGCTGGTATCCGGTCAGACTAAGCTGGATTTTTCAGCAGGGTCAGCATATGTGCATGAATTTGAGGCTGTTGATACTTTAGGCCTTGAGTGGCGAATGTAATGAACAACAGCCACTTTCTGTCATTATAATCACTGCTCCAAAGTCCACTAGGCTATGTGTAGGTCAGCATGTTCACAGAAACAGCCTGATGACACACATATTTCCTGTCTAAATCAGACCTGCCTTTGGATGCAGCTAAAACTGGATCTTGCAAAGCTGCCTATGGAGGTATGCATGTAAGCCACTTCAAATGCAGTGCTTATTTTCCATTTCAGAACAATAGCTAAAATTAATTCCTCTTATGAACATGAGTAATGCATGAGAAATCTATGATGTGCCGCAAGAGACATTTCATAGTATGTCTGGTTATAGAGAACCGACACTCTTCCAACATTCCTCCTCTATGTAATGTGAATATCTGTCTGAAGCTGGCAGGGTTAAGAGTAACAAGAGTCTTGGAACATTGTGTCCTCTGATTTCTCATAATCATACGTTTTTGAAATAGCAACCCAGTCATGGAGCGTGTGTGTTTTCCAACAGTCACTTGCAGTCTTATCTGCACTCAGAGTGAATCATCAGCAGAATAGCTGTAAGGTCAAACTGTGTCTCAAACACTGAACACCACACACTACACACTTGCCTTCCGGAGGCTTGACTTCCTGATTCTACGGTGTCAATCTAGAGTTAAGATAAACGGCTATTATAAGTTAAGAAATGTACCCTCTCCAACCTCCCCCCACTTTTTTTTTTTTTTTTTATCTCTTTCTCTGTTTCTCCTTCACAGATATCTCAGAAGGCAAGAATTCTATGTGACATTTTACCCCCTTTCTTTCTTGTCGCTTTCCCAGGGATCAGGGGACCATTGCAACCTCTTAGGTCCAGACAACGGAGAAGAGATGTGCAAATGCAACAAAAGCCTATTTTATTGGAAAGGAATACAATTACTACCTAAGAGAGGGGCAGACCGCATGGGAAGAGCCCCACACCAAATCTGCACTGAAATAACAATGGGAGAAATGCAACTACTCTCTTCTTACATGCTGGCAGTTTTCTTTTACAAGCCTACATGCAAACAGTAATCTTTGGGATAAAGACTGGCAGTGCTGTTTGGAAAAAAAAAACGTGATCATGCAGTAGTAGGCTCCCTGCTCTAGTGTCGTCAGCTTGATTAAATGCAAGTCTTGCACAGATGCAGTACACAGCACATAGCATTTCAAAACAATTTCCAGTGTGCAGTAGCGCATATTTACATTCCTCACCCTTTACATATCACATTTGTGTCAGTGATTTCATAATAAAAAATAATGAACTAGACAACAGCTAATATGCACTGATTAAGGAATGAGCAAATTGTCCGTCTTCCTAGCAGTGTGCTCTTACATTGGTTTTCTTAAATTACATGTTTCTTATCATGCATAGAGGTGATTAACATAATTAATGGACTTCTTGGTATAGCTGGGGGGTAAAAAACATCCTCTTTCTATGCATGAGAATGATGGCCCCAGCTTTCATTCTAATTACCCTGGCCTGCATGGCATGGTGCTTTTTTTTCTCTGACAGCCTTCAGCTTTTGTCTTATCTCTCCTCTGTCTGCTCTGTCTGTCTCGCCTGCTGTGGCCTGTTCGCCTCAAGATGGATGGTTTGTGGGGAACATACATCACACAAGGCTTGTCACCACTATGATTATGCTTGTAATGGCCTATTTTTGATCAAATAACACGAAAGGGATCTCATTCACACATCCTTGCTCTTCGCTGCTGCCTAAAGGCGTTGCTGCTGACCTGAAATTGCTAATTAAAACGGACAGTGGTGTACATTAATACAGCATGCCATCTCATAACAGCTGGCATGGAAACGTGTCCACAAGATAGGCTATTATAGCTGCTGCTGCCCATCATACAGCATACATTTGGTTCACAGTTAAATTGGACTATTTGATGTTCTTTGTTTTTGCACTAGAGCATTTTAGATTTTAATACAGCTAAAGGTGCTATAGTAATACTATAATGCTAAAAGTCATACAAGCATATAAGTTTTGCTACACTCCAAATGCAAATCAACAGTCATGTCTTTGTTACTTGCTCTCTTCTCTTTTCTTTTTCTTAGAGAAACCTCCTGCTATACATCTGTTTCTCATGCAGGATTCCTGTCCTGTCTTTTGCTCTTTTGCCTCTAACCCTGACCCAATTAATACGGCAAAAAGATTTAAGATGGCCATCGGAGAAGGATAATAAAGGAATTCACTCAGGAATGCACTCATTTGTCAACATGACTCTTCCATTATTTCACAGCTTTAAGTTGAAGATGAAGCTAGTCCTATGGCAATCATCTTCCCAATTATGGAAGCTTTAATTGTTTGAAGATAGTAAAGTGATCTGTCCATAAATCCGTTTTCTGGTTTGTTTTTATCTGAGCCACATGTCAAGATATATGTGGGGCTTTTTTTTTTCTTTTCTGCAATGCCGTTCTATTTTTTCAGTAACATGATGTATGCATATTTTGCCATACATTGTCTTTTACAATTTATTTCAAATCCTGTATTAATAAAATGCAACGTGAGGATCGATAAGTGTATGAGAAAATTAGATTCAGAGTAGGTGCTGTCTATTCATTAAGTTCTGAGCTTGACTTGACATCTGTGACAATATAGATCATGTAAATATGTTAATTAGATATCATGGTGATTACAGCAGGATTATAGCTTATGGCCGTCACTTCAAGTTGAAAAGGTCATTATGAACTGTGCATTGTAGATTATTAGACTCTTCTGTCCTGTGGTATTATAAAAGTTTAAATATCAGATACTATATATTAACATCTCCGAAAGCAGGAAATAAGTATAAAATCTGTTCTCAAAAAACATCTTTTTTTTAACCAAACACATTTTTGAGAAAACCCCAGATATTTATGTTTTTAACTCCCAGAGCTTACAGGCCATGAAGTGAACAGTGAGTAATCAATGTATAAAAAAGAGGTATTGGAAAATGCAAGATTTCACCAGACAAACTGCACAAATGTATTCTGACCAGAAATGTATTTTTACTTGCACTACATACACTATATGGCCACAAGTATAAAGACACCTGACCCTCACACTCAGATGTGCTTGCTGAACATCCAATTCCAGATCTAGTCTCCCTTTGCTGTTATAATAACCTTCTGGTTATCCCACTCTTCTGAGAAGGCTTTATGCTATATTTTGGAATGTAGCCACAAGAGCATTAATGATATCAGGCAATGATGTCAACTTAGAAGGCCTGGTGTACAGTCCTGCATTCAGGGCTCTGTGCAGGCCACTTGAGTTTTTCCATACCAACCATGCTATGTTTTCATGGACCTCGCTTTGTGCACAGGCGCACTGTCATGCTGAAACAGTTTGGGCTCCTTAGTTATAGTAAAGGGAAATTGTAATGCTACAGCATACAGAGACGTCCTGTACAATTGTGTGCTTCCAACTTTGTAGCAACGGTTTGGGGAAGAATCACATATGGGTGGGATGATCACAAACCTTTTTCTGCATAGTGTATATTGCACACTAAAAGTTAAAAGTTCTATGTAGAACCTCACAAGAGTGTTTTATAACAGGCTCCATTTTTAGAACCACAAATTGAAAATTAATTATCCAGTGAACATCGAAGAGCCTCCTGTGCTAAAGACAAATCAGTTTGCACTGTGTATAAATTTGCTTGGCTCTCAATCAATGCAGACATTTTTCTAATCAGTCTCTATTTTATATGAGCATTACCTCTGGTGGCTTTTGTAATTCCTGTTATTTAAAATATAATATAAGTATTTATTTTTCACTAGAAACCTGGTTTAACCAAAATAATTCAAGAACATTCCGTAATAATGACATTAAAACCTTAAATTATTATGTATGGTCTTTACGGATTGCTTTAATTTTAATTTCTTTTGTGTCTGGCTCTCTTGTGTCCAGCTGTGTGAGAGGCTCAGTAACGTGCGTGTGTGTGTGTGTGTGTGTGTGTGTGTGTGTGTGTGTGTGTGTGTGTGTGTGTGTGTGTGTGTGTGCTCTCACTGCACTCCTCTGATGTCTCTTCATGACCACTCCACTCTCAGACCATCCATTAAATATTGATATGCATATGGAATGATGAAATGATGACATGTCTTATTTATAAATACAAATACAAAACCATTATCAAGGGATACAGCGTTTTAATATTTGAATACATCACTTCCTTTAGTAAGCATATTTACTGTCACAGTCTAAGGGGAAATACATAGTGAAACATGACAGTAATGTATACTGACACATACTACAGTCATAGAACAATTATCTAAAATAATGACATTTTAACCACTGAAACAATCACGGTAATATGGAATTATATTTGGTGTATGTTGACCACAGTGTCGGAAATGGTAATGATCTTTAATGAGCAATTAACATTTGTAAGAAAAGCTGAACACAGGAGAAAAAAAAAAAAGACAGAAATGACATTTCAACGAAATATTTTGTTATTTTCTTCAGGTGCTGGAGCTTTCAGTGAAATTATCAGGTAAGTAAAAGGATGGGTAAAACCTGTGTTCTTTAAAAGTGTTAGGCAAAAATCAATAACAGCAAGCACAAGCCTGGCAGCTGATTATTCCAGGATGCTCTGTGGGCTAATAGAAAAAAAAAAAAAGGAAAAGCAAATCAATCATCACATTAATTTGTTTTCCATCAGTCCTGGGAGAAATCATCTTTATGCTTTCTTTCTGTCTCATTATACTTTTTAATCAAGACTCTCTTAAAGCTGCTTTTTAAAGTAAATAGGCTATTTGCCCTTCCCCCCACAACAGACTTGCTTTGCAGTCATTGTACTTGCACTTATTATGCTACAAAAGACTGAGCGGGCCTGACATTTCCACGGCATGCATAAGAGCCTGGTATGCAAGCCTTCTGTGATAATGACATTGCTTTGAGCTCGTCCCCCCTATGCCTTCACTAATCAAGATTCTCCAATACAATTAAAATCCCAGCAGCTCACTGCTAGGGTGACAAACGTGTCAAATCATTTCTCTCTCGGACGGCATCGAGCCAGACGGTGTTGTCTCTTCCTGCGTCTCTAAAAGAAATGCAAAAACTGACCCCCCTCGCTCACAAGGATGGAAGACGGGGGAAATCAATGAGGTTGCGAGACAGCAAGCAGCCACAGAAACCTGCTTTAAATTCCAAAAGCTGAATAAGGATATTCACGCATCTTTAATTCAGGAGGGTCTGACTTTGTCTCTAAATGACTTCCACTATGCAATTACCAAGGGCAGCTATTCTCTGCATGGAACTGACTCTTATGTGATAGGAAACCATCAGTAAATTACAACTGGCCATTTTTCATTAAAAAATACAGTGTAGCACGATGCACATGTTTAATGTGCTTAAGTTAGGTTTAATCAAGATGCAGCATTGCACATTTGTGCCATAGGGATTTTTATCCTTCCCAATCAGTGGTGTTGAAGCAGCTATTAAAGGAATTCCCATAAGCACTCCACATTTCTCATTAATTTAGAGGTTTCTTTGCATCCTCTATATTTCATGTTGTCACCTTGGGGTTAAAAATATTGCAGTTGACGTGCCATGGACTGTGGACTATCTCTCTCATTTTTTGTGTTTTCATTCTACTACTTCACTACTCTCGAGCCCTTCACTTACCTCCTGTCACTCCAACTCACTGATTCAAAACTGGTCACCAAGTCTCTGGTCTTCAATTGTGTAAGAAATATCCCCAGAATACTGACCTTGACAGACAGCCTTTTGTCATGGTATGTATGTATAAACATGACCATGATGCAGTATAACTAATACTTTTCTCCACATATTCCAACTTGGAAGGAGGTTGGGATCATAGTGCAGCCTCAGAACAGTGGAGTGTTAAGGGCATTGGTCAAAGAACCACCAGTGACAGATTGGAGGTGTTGGGATATAAACTGTCAACATTCCAATCAGTAGTCAAGATTCATAACAAACGAGAAAAATATGCCCCACAAACAAGACGTGTGCTTTTACACAACATTGTAAGACATTAGAGGAGCTAGAGGAGTTATACATATTTTGTGCTATATGAAGTCCCGTGTACAGCAGCCCTATAACCTATTATATGTTCACGATCCTGGGCGCAATATTCTGTCCATCCAAGTATGCTACATGTCCATTTGAGTGCAAAATTTTGCATGTGCTTAGGGAAAAGGTGTTTAATTTAAACCAACAGGACATGCACTGTGGTAAATTTCACATTATATTCTTTCATTATGACATACTCACAAGAAACACAAGTTGTCAAATACCATATGTTGCTATAATAAAGTAACAAAAAATTTTTTTCAAACACCTTAAAACATACAATGTAAAACATAAATTAATAAGGCACGATATGATTCTTGGTATACTGATGGGGTTGTGTTTCATCTCTTAAACAAGGTGAAAAGTCGGAGATTCAGAGTTAGGTGCTGTCTACTTATCAAAGTTTGGCGCTCAACTTATATCCACAACATAGTTATAAAAAGATGTTCATTAGAAACATGCAGTCTTCACTCGAAACTCAAAAAGACTTTGTATAATTAACTTATCATTTAATCTGATTCTGTGTGTTGTAAACTGTTTTGGTACACTTATATAATATCACATATTTATATCTTCTATTCTGAACGTGATATGGAAAAAAAGATTTTCTAATAACTTACTCTTGTTTTTATAGCTGCCCCCAATACAACATAATCTCTGAGTAGTTTTAGGATCTTCAGAGGTGTAACATTAACCTTCACATTCTTCAGGACTTTAGTGTGTCAACTCTGCCAGATTGCTTGGCCAAACTTTGCCAACTGTTCTTGACATTTTGTCAGCTTTTGCCAAAAGTCCTATACACTCCTCCTCAGATCAGCTCTAGAGACTAAGATTGTCATGGCATAACTTCTTTCATTTGGTTATTTTCAAACTATTTGATGTTGATTCTGGGCAGTCTGTAGCATTATATTACCTAGATGAGATGGCAATAAAGATCTACCTAACCTGAATAATGCATGGACTAATACTGAGACCAGATGACATGAATTCAGACAGATTTTGACATGATTTTGTCATAGCCAACAAATTTCCAGTGTCTGGCCCCGATATGAATGTTGGGAACAGCTTTTGTACTGTGACATAATCGAACAACAGTGATGTGGTGTCTGGGACGCCCCATGACACCCTGACATGAAGTCTAACATGTCAATTTCTTTGTATTTTCTCACCCACTTTGTCAACTCCTGTGACGTGTTCCTCGACGTTCCTTCTGTATCTATGACTGACAGTTTTTTGACCCTCCTCCCCGACGACGCACAAGGATGTGAACGATGATTGGTCGGGGTCAAACGTGTAGTGTTGCCAGTCTCCAGGCCAAGACAAGGCAAGAATTTATGGCACTATGATTGCCTTATCTGATATGGTGACCATCATGAAAGACAAAAAATATCATGTAGTCTCATCCTGGCATAACAGGGTTTTTTTTTTTATACATGCACTAGGCAGTGAAAAATAGGCGTAAACAAAAGGGAAAAACTGGCAGGATTAAAGCAAATAATTAAATAATGCAGAATTAAAATGGTCTATTATGAATTATGGACTATTAGCCTGCGTGCCCCTTTTTCTTTTGCATGATCTGTGTAGGAACAATGGTCATCTGAGTAGATCAGTAATGCTCGCTCTCTTCATGAATGCCACTATTTACTAAATGGCATGACTTTGCAGATAGGAGAGAGGATACAGCCTGTAACCTGTTATGCTAGAAGTTTGGGAGTTGTGTTTTGAATAAATGCAGGCGTTCAGACGGAAAGCGTGACGTCACGGCCGTTGGTTGAAACGGAGCAGAAGTGAGCACAGTGTGAAGAGTCTCTCTTTTATCTGCGCACACACACACACACACACACATACATACACACACACACACACACACACACCAAGACAACAGCACCGCTCCACTCTCCGGCTCTGACATCTGCTCACTGGCGCGTCGCTTTTTATAAATCAGGAAGAAACACAGAAACACAGCTCTGTATGTATGAAGGGGCTGGAAGCTGCAGTTTAAACATAAGAGCCGAGACTTAAAAGGTGAAGATAAAAAGGTGAGTTTTCTTGAAAATGATTTTTATTTCAATTATTGTTTTTTCAGGAAGATATCACCTCTACTACCTACCAAGCAGTGTGTTTATCTGTATATAAACTAGCAGTGTTACAGCTGTCGTTGTTTAGTGAGATTGTTTACTTAACGCTCACCCCGATTAGCACACAGGGTCTTAATGCTAACACAAACACATAAATAAAATAAATCAAAGAAAGCTGCCCTAAAGTGTTAACTGAGCCTACGGTGACTTCTTGTTTTTAGTTTCTTTTAATGTAAAGCCGGTACCTGGCAACAAAAACCAGCCAAGCCTTTCTTGAAACTTATTAAACTCTTTCTGTGGCATTTATTTCAAATGTTTGTAATGGACCGCTTAATTTGTAATGAAATGAGCAGGCTAACAAGGCTGGCTAATCTCAGCAGTGCGACTGACCTCTTTTGTCTCAACTCCAGACTTCATTCATGTGGTTGGTAACAACTGGGAAAGAAATAAGTCGTTGTGTTGGAGGTACAGTGCATGTAGGGAACAAAAACAAGATTTAATTTTAGAAGTTTTGTTTTTGGTTGGCAACTTTTAGGGGTTCGGAACAAAATGCATTTAGCAGAAATTTGTGTATTTACATTTACAGTGCGTTATTACCAAATGTTAGTGAGTTGTTGTTGTTGTTTTTTTTTAATCTATCTATCTGTCTATCAAGTTAAAATGAGGAGCTGTTTGGGCAGCTCTTGAAACAACATTGAGAAGATGAAGTATAGATTGAGGGCTTGTTAATGTGTTTGTTTGTTTGTTTGTTTTTATTGTAAACCCCTTTGCAGATGCTATTCCTCCCCCATTTGAATGCTTTGTCAATATGAGCCTTTTGCCTTACTGGGCTTGTAACACTTTCAATCATTTTCTCTTTTTCTTTTCCACCTTTAAACATTCACAGAAGATGAGTTAGGTGATAGCACCTTGTAAAGACATTGCAGAATTGTGTGCTTGTGAAACCGATTTATTAATGGCTTATTAATGTTTTGCTTAATGTGAATTGATCATTGCCCTAAACGCTGTAGTTTAAAATTCAGTTGGGTTTTTTTTTTTTTTTTTTAATTTTTTTTTTTATTAGGGCTGTTGGGAAAAATAAAACTTCATGCCTCAGTCTAATTTGCATGACTGTGAAGGTGCTTGGGATTTTATAATGAAAATCTCTTTTAGGGATCTGATCGTAAGCAGTAGACGGAGTAACTAGTGCTTCTACTACTAACTCTTAAACTACAGACTTTACTCTGCTGGCTATCGTTTTAATCTTCGTGTAGAAGATTGAGGTAAGAAGTGTGATCGGTTGTGTTACATGGCAAACAAGGTTGTGATTATGGCGTGGACGAATGGAGATGGATACTATGACATCCACAAGGGTGGGAGGAGGGGAGAGTCGTTTTAACAAGCCGTTTACTTGTTCTGTCTGTTGCTCCTTCTGTGTTGTGGGCTTCCTGGCCCTGGTTCCCTTTGCAAAACAGATCTCAACAGGCATCACCTGGATAAACAGATCAGTCAATAAATAATTAAATATATCTGAATGTAGCGCTCGCTGACTTATTGAGTTATAAAACAGAGGATTTTATGTCTTTCTAAAGGCGATACTGTGATGGGTAGGCTAAGCTGAGGCCGAGCCGTGAAACAGGCTTAATTTCTCCGAGTCTTTTCAGCCTGCACTAACAGGCATTCTTGTGTGTGACAGAGGCTGGAGTTGTAAATGCCCCGGGTCTTTCTCTGGTGAAGAGGGTATTTCTCATCAATGGACACAGCTCCGAGGCTTTGTACTCCTTGGCAAATTGCACAACTCGCGTTACACTGAAAATGCCACTCTATTGAGACAGCCTAACTACATAAACTGCAGCGTTACATAAATGTAGTCCTGTTTGATTTAAAACTGACTCTTTCATGGCTAAGTTGTTCTACACTTCATGGCAACATCCACAGCTCTATTGTTCGCTGTTTGTTTTGTATGAAGAGGCTAATATAAGGAATGAAGCATCTGTTCTGCTGAGCGTTCTGATGTGCTGCTCGCCTCTTCTGGGAAATGCAGCTCGCCACTCTGATGCATTCACTTGACAGCTGCTTGATTCTGTGGAGATGCTTGGAAACCATTAGTGGAAATGAATTGCAACCTCCCCCTGCCTTTTTTTTTTTTTTTTCTTATTCAGAGGCTTGCTCCCTCACTGAGGCACACGCACCCACACTCACTCTCTCAGTTTGTAGTGCAAACAAATGGCCATTGTTGCTTTTTGTGATACAGCAGCTGAACACAAAAGAAGGTCTTGATATACTTGTTGTAGTACCTCAGCTGAAGAGAGCGAAGGAGAGAAGAGTAGAGCTGTCGAGGCTTGTTTTGTGGTTGAGACGTTTCCCAAGGAAACTATGCAGTAGTTTTCCAGACAAACGAGGTTTTGATCTCAACATCCAGCTCAATATGAACCTATTGACAATAAACATGTAGAGCTCGAAGTTCAAAGCGGGTTGACTTTGCATGGTTTCATTCAGTCGGATACATCTTAAAGAACGTCACGCTAACCAAGGCCAATTTCCTTTCACACCGAAAACAAATCGGCTCTCTAGAAGCCAGTACTTTTCCCCGTTGAAGTTAAACGTGATGGACCATGTGATTATAGGAAAAGAATCAATGACAGCATGGCATAATGCAAAGCGGTGCAACAGTACTATCCCAATGTCGATTATTCTCTAATTACAGAACATCCTGAAGTGTTCTCACCTTATACCACAGGAATTTAGCAATGATTACGTTAGCATTTCATTTAATGTCGTTGAACGTCTCCGAGACAAGTTAGCTCCTGTTACCACTTCCATTATGAACGCTGTAAACTCTTGTTCCTTCATAGTCTCTTGAACTTAATAAGATAAAAAAAAACACGGCTTGTCATGTTACTGAGAAAGCGCAAAGACAGGACACGTATTAACATTTACCGGAGACTCTTACCTAAATGTTAAATAAACATCTCACAGAAACCGTCACCAAATCAACAATTTGTGCATCTTTATTAAATCACGACACTTATTAGCTTTAGGTTATGTCAAGTATGTGAAGTAGTTGTTACTATAGAAAAGATAACGCGTTTAAAGAAGCACATTAATGTAAACCTGTGGTTTGAAGGTGTACAGCTGAAGATATGTTGTAGAAAATGAATGACTTTCCGACCAGTCAGAATCAAGAATCCAACAGCCCTGCGGTGTAAAAGCAATCAGCTGTTCGTTTATACACGGTGAGAAACTAGATTCCAAAGTGAATCTTTATTATTTACGCAACCTAAAGAGTCTGTCAGGTCGGTGGTGCAGATGGGTGTTATAAACACCGGTGAATCAACAAGATGCACAGCTTGAAAGGTTATCACATTACCTCCCATTTATTCAACAGTGTCTTTATTGAGAATGCTTTCGGGACGTTGAAACAGTAATGCGCTACTGCAGACTCGGGGACTGTGCGCAGTTATTTAAGATTATGAAAAATAACACCATGGTGTTTGAGCATGTTGCACTCCCAGGGTCACTGTGACTTCAGGATGCCACACACCGAGAACTGCTTTCGTGAGGCTAGTCCTCTGTAAATGAGCATATAACGTGCTGGACGTTCAAGCTAATGCTTGTCAACAGTAAAAGAAAATGTGCTGGCCACCATGTTCAGTTCAGCCATTACTGGGTTTTGAATGTTCGTTACTCAGTGTTCATTACACTCAGAGTTTGTCTTGTAATGAATGGCAATTACTAGCCATGAGAAAACAATTCAGTTGGCTCCTGGGGTATTACCTTTGAGCATGTATGTGGTCTTTTTAAAAGAAAACATGATTGACCATGGTGTTCTATCCTGAGCCTTGATAAACGAGTCATAGCCATCTTGAGATCTGGGATCATAAAATGAATCTGGACAGGGAATGGTGTGTCTTATTTATTTTCCTTGAACATTTCTTCCACCATGAAGTGGATTAAAAAAAAAAAAAAAAAAGGTAATAGGATTATCAACTTTTAGCCTGGAGATTTAGGGTGACACAAAGCTAGGCAAAGGTAGTGCTGCTCTGAAGATCTCCTACTGTGTAAATGGGGGTGATGTTTGAAATGCCAGTAGTTTGGGCTGTTTGCCCGCCTGCTACCCTCCATTAGCACCCCGGAGCAGAAGAGTGTGCGCTGTACTCACAAGCGCTGATGGGGGAGAGGGAGAAAGAGCAGTATGTTGAGTAAGGTCTTGCATATTCATAGCCAAGGGACAGCTGCTTTCACTGGAAGCCCAGAATCTCTCTGGTTATCTCGCTCTCTCTCTCTCTCTCTCTCTCTCACACACACACACACACACACACACACACACACACAGCCTGCACTTCTGCAGGCAAGCCCCGTCTTATTTATTGATCTCTCTGCATTTAAAATTTGGTCACTGCTGCCACAGAGCGTCTCCATTTTAGCTGTGTTTGCAGCTGCTGCTGCAGACAAGTGATTTTTTTTCCCCCCCAATGCACCATGAAACAAGTAAGGAAGGGTATGAAGAAAGTCCGTCCTTGAATGAGTGTGAGGCAATGAACAGAAGTGCTCGCCCCATATGCAGAATGTAGTATGCTCACTAGACGCTCAGTTGTCAGTTTTTCAGTAAAGTATTAATGAAATGATTAGGCACGTAATGACCGACTGCAGTCTGTTGTGCTGTACACACACTACACCATCCATCAGTGGAGAGAGGACTGTGGATAAGTGGTCAGTAACACTGCTGACCATGCTGGATGCTTACGAAGGCAAATTTTCTTTTTTTTTTTGCATACTGTTGTCCATCCAAGACATCCCATACACCATAGTGAATAAACCGTATCAAGTCTGCTTAAGTTCGATTGAATGTGAAATATTTGAACAGAGACAGAAACAGACAGGTGTGGTTTGGGAGGTTTTAATTCCTGTGGATCATAAATTACAGGTTCTTAACCCTGGTCCTGGAGTACATTTTACAGTTTTTCCTGCTCTAACACACCCACTGTTAATTATCTGATTAGTTGGATTAGTGTTCAACCAGGAGAACACTAAAAGGTAATGTAAGTACTCCATGACCCGGGATGGGATCCTTGCCTTAAATGATCTGTAGAGTCCCGTGGCTGTAACATTAGCCATCTTTACCTGTGTGACACTTCAAAGACCTTTGAGTCAGAGGCCTAGCGGTGACCTCCTGTGCTCCCCCACGGCACCGAAACTGAAGCGGCTGAAGAGAAGAGAAATAAGACCCCTGCGTTATTTCATTCTCACTCTCCGTAGCCTGGCCGTGGTGAACTGGCAGGAAAGGGCTGTCGTGTAGGAGAGCGTTTTAATGGAAGATGTTTCCTCACTTCTTTATTGAGGCTGGTATTGATGTGCTGCTGCTGGTTGTTGTGCTTTGATGGAAATCTCCCGAGCAGCTCCAGGCTCGTGTGGCTCCACAACACACGCCACATATTTAGACCGAAATAAAGCAGGCTGCAAGCGAGCGCCAGCATCACTGATTTTTCGGAAGCGATACATTAGGCTTTAAATGCTTCCTGGGGTGGACGGCTAACATTCGGTAGAGCAAATGAGCCTTTCAAGTAATCGGACTGGTTTTTGTTATTGTCGTTGTGTGCGATGAGCATTCTGACCTAATGTGCAGCCTGCAGTAATTAAGGATTGAGACTTGAGAGAAAAACATATTGCTGAATTTCAAAAAGGAAAAACCATTACATAAAATAGTTTACGAGATTACGGGTCTCGGAGCATTTCGGCAGTGAGACGTTTCAGTCGAAGCCCTGCAGCTGTAATTATGTGCTTTGCTATCGTAACCGGTAATTTGTAAATGTCGAATGTAAGTAAATACATTAATTGTGATTCATCATTGTAATGTTAACAATGATGAAAAGCTGAGTGGTTGTAACACAAGGCTTGTACACATGAAGTGTAGATTAGAACCCCGAGTACAGATTTATGAATTTGATTATAGATTTGCAAATGGTGAAATTAGATTTGTTTGTTTGTTTTTTTTTTCTTCTTACCATAGCCTGGTGAGATTTTTAATCAGGGGTGTGATCTAAAGAAAGGCAGTGTCACCATTAAGGCATTACTGTTAGTGACTACAACCACAAATAGCACATTGTGTGATAACTACAGATACTATAGGTGTGTGTGAGTGAGTGTAAATAAGGTGTAATGGTGCTTGCGGGAGGGTATAAATACACCCCAGCAGTGCGGAAGCACACCCAGATGGATCTGTGTTTAATGAAAATAAGGCAAAGCTGCTGGCTCACCAGAATGTGTCAGGAGGGGAGGACAAGCTGGCACTCGTGCTGATAACCTCCTGCTTCAACTAGAGTTGGAGAAAGCCGAGAAGGAAACAAAATTATTCTCTCGGTGGGTATTCACCGCTGAAGATGTGCTTTAATCTTGGCAAAGGTTTGATCTGTGTCCAGAAAACCTTGGCACCCATCAAATATTACTGCATTGTGCCCTTTAATAGTCATCAGTGAGAGACTTATCCAAGCTTCCCCTCTCCTAACAATGAACTAGTTCCTATGAATAATATGCTGAATGTATTGCCAGGACATATGTTGTTTTTAAGAAAACTGAGCTGTAAACTGAGCTCGTATCTTATGCTCTACTGTGTATTTGTACTCTGTACTAGCGTGCTAAGCCTATTGTCTTAACTATCATCTTGATATCTGATTTATAATAATAGATCTCTCTTCTCATTTTAGTATGCTTTGATTTTTTTTTAGCTCCTTCAGGATGGAAGAAAATGAATGAAAACTCAGATGAGATGATCATGTTGAAAAGTGCGTGTGTGCGCTTGTGCGTTTTGGAGGTTCTAGGTTACTCATGTCCCTGCACTGAAGTTCATATTAATCAGTAAGTGTCTGCTCATTGTGGTTATGTCCTGCGGATTTTGTGCTCCACTGTTAAACGCACATGTGCCACACAGGAAATAACCGGTCCTAACAATGGAGCATGACAATTGATTTGATGAATATTGCTTCTTAGAGGCGGTCTTTATTTCTTTATCTTCTCCACGTTTTATTGTAATTACTTGATGTGCTCACTTTAATTGCAAGGTGATGTGTCTGCCATCCTGTGATCTGTCTGTCCTGGCAGTTCTTAGAATCTGTCTTTGTACTATTTTTAATATTTATTTGTGTGATTAAGGCTTGAGGAAGACAACACAGCTTCGCTTATGTTTAAATGCATCCAACCGAAAGTAATAACTGGGTGACAGAAGGTACTTCTGTCTTGCACCGTAGCTGTATGGCTGATTCAGTAATTAATCCTTTGATGCAGAAGAAAAAAAAAAACTAATTCTGAACAAAGTATAGCAATAATCTTGACGTGTTGGAAATACACTATTCAAACTAATTATTCAATTATAATATTTTGAAAAAAGGTTAAACCGTTCATCGGAGTCGGACACAAAAATATTGTGTTTTTTATAATGATAATATATTATTCTGTAATTTTGTTTAAATTGAGTGTAATATCTGTGTATAAATTTTGCAAAGATATAACACAGACACGCTGCATTGGCAATGCCAAATAGTTTAGTAACCTGTCTAAGATCACATACAGTAACCAAAGTTCACACTCTGCTCAACACAGACAGGAGGGAGGGGGTGTGTGTGTCTGTGTGTGTCTGTGTCTGTGTCTGTGTCTGTGTCTGTGTCTGTGTCTGTGTCTGTGTCGCTATTTCTCCTAAAATGTTTCCCTGAGCCATGTTGGTGTGTGTGTGTATATCTTGTAGGTGTGTGCCGCACACCGAGCCTGGTTTATTAACAGATTGATGCCAAGTGTCAAGTGTAATATAATGTGATTGTAAATATAGCAGCTTCCTTCATGGGAAGAGAGAAGGTGAGGGACAGAGGACGCAAAAAGGTAACTGATTAGGAATAGTCATTATCTCGGTTAATTTAACTTTGCTCCATCCTTGTTTTATCTCACAAACACTTTTATATTCAAGGTAAAGTCTAATGTGTAAAGTCTAACATGGAAACCGAATAAGGCAGCTGTTTGTCCGTGCGTGTGACGTGGATAACACGGACTAAAGGAACCTGTTCATAAATGACTTGTATTGATCTGAGCTGAATCTTCATTAGATTGGCAGAGCACGGTGCTGTTTATGCAAAACACATTATATTGCCTTAATGCGTGAAAAGAATAAAACGCATCCAGAAGGTCAAAAACAGCGGGTGGCAACAGACTGGCACACTTTGTGAAGTGTATTGCGTCAGCTTAGCAGGTTTTTTGTCATTTCTTTCTGTCTCATTTTTGACACCCCCAATTTCCTCTCTTTTCTTCTGCTACACACACACACACACACACACACACATTCTTACTCTTGAATACGTCCATTACAGACTTCCATCCACTGCTTCCTATGAATAGATACATTAATTCTTTCTACGTTTATAGAAATTTGCAGTGGCATTCAAAAGTTTGGTTAAAATGTCTTTGACTGTGAATAGTTAAGTGAGCAGAAGATGAACCGATCACCAAAAAGCACAAAGTTAAAGGTGACACATTTCTTTAATATTTTAAGCAAGATTGCATTTTTTTATTTACTTCATTTACAGGTACAAAATACCAAAAAAATGAAAAGGGGCTGAAGCAAAAGTTTAGACACCTGACATGATCAGTACTTGGTAACATCCCCTTTGGCAAGTACCACAGCTTGTAAACGCTTCTCCTAGCTAGCTAAGAGTCTTTCAATTCTTACTTGGGGAATTTTCACCCATTCTCCCTTGCAAAAGGATTCTAATCCTGCAAGAGTCTTGGGTCATCTTGTATGTACTCCTCTTTTGAGATCTCTCCACAGATGTTCAGTGCTGTTTAGGTTGGGAGGCTGCGAGGGCCACGGCAAAATCTTCAGCTTACGCATCTTGAGGTATTCCATTGTAGATTTTGAGATGTTTTGGATCATTATTTTGTTTTAGGACCTATCCTCTTTTTAACTTCAACTTTTTTGTAGACGGTATGATATCTGCTTCCAGAATTCGTTTGCTATTTATTCGGATCCATACTTCCCTGTACCAATGAAATGTTAACAGTGCCACTGGCTGCAACACAAACCAAAGCATGATCGATCCATCCCCATGCTTAACAATCGGAGAGATGTTGTTTTCCTGGAATTCAGCACCCTTTTCTCCAAACATACCTTTGCACATTGTGGCCAAAAAGCTCTATTTTGACATCATCAGTCTACAGGACTTGTTTCCAAAATGCTGTTTAGATATTCATTCGCAAACTTCGGACACTGAATTTTGTGGCTTGGATGCAGGAAAAGTTTCCTTTTGCTGACTCTAACATGAAGGTCATTTTTGTTCAAGTGTCGCTGCACGGTAGAACAGTGCACCACCACTCCAGCGTCCGTTATTCTTCCTCAAAGTCTTTTGCAGTCGAACAGGGGTTTTTATTTGCCTTTCTATCAATCCAACGAGCAGTTCATTCAGAACGTTTTCTTGGTCTTCCAGACCTTAACTTGACCTCCATCGTTCCTTTCAACTGCCATTTCTTAACATTACAAACTGAGGAAACGGCTACGTGAAAACGCTTAGGTATCATCTTGTAGCCTTCTCCTGGTTTGTAAGCATCAATTATTTTATTTTTCAGAATGCTAGGGAGTTGCTCAGAGGAGCCCATGGCTGTTGATTTTAGGGACAAGTTTGAGGAGTCCGAGAATTTATACAGCTTTGAAATCTGCATCACCTGGCCTTTCCTAATGATTGTGAACAAGCCATAGCTCAATGAGCTAATTAAGGTCTGGGATGTTGGTAAAAAGTTACCTGAGAACTCGAATGTATTGGGGTGCCCAAACTTTTGCATGGCGTTCCTGTCTTTTTTTACTTTTTAAGCAAGGGTGCCCGAGCCGTCGCATGCCATTGTATCTTCAGGCTGCTACTAAATGCTGTTCAAAGTGAACCTAGCTCATCCCCCATTCTTCCTTTCCAGTAATATCATCCTGGGCTGAGATGTAATGGTTCATGGAGCGGGTTGATTCTCTTCATCTAAGATATCATGTAGGGGAGGTAGTGTCTCTTCATCCATGAAGCTTTTAGGGCAGTTCAAGCTGCTGAAGAAGTACACTTTGTCATTCTGATGTCCGGATTAAACAGAGGTGTCAGACTCTGAGCATGGAGAGCCGCCCCACTGTCCTGCGGAAATGAGCATTTTCCCTGGTTAAACACTAAATTTAACCTCATTCTATAAGGAGGAAAACACTCTTACAGGAAAATAATCAGTGATGGCAAGGTACAAGTTAACCTTAATTGATTAGTGTGTCCCAGAGTGCTCTTCTTTTACTATAGCGATTTGTCAACCTGTCAATTAATTTTTTTTGCTTACTGAAAAAATGGCATTGTAATTTTTAGCAGTTTATAGTTGCGTTAATGTGTAACATCCATGAAACAAATCAGTTCCTGTTCTTTCTTACATTACAGCAGTTACAAACAGTCACCCATTCACCAGCCTGGCCTTTCTTTCATGTCATGTTACTGAGAAACCGGAAAGCACAAAGTTTTCTTTGTCCTCAAGACACACCCTAGGATGAAAACATTGCAGAGTGCTGACACCTGAGACTCCTTCTATAAATAGATATTTCCTAACCGAAAGCTTCAGCATATCAACAATCATTATAGTTGTGTGTTTTTTTTTTTTTTTGTTTTTTTTTTAAGTTTGTTTAATAACAGCACATTTTTAAAATTAGTTTTCTAATTCAAGATTCAAGATCCTTTATTTGTCTCATGCAAGTACAACACGGAGAAATGTATCCTGAACCGCTCCTTTTGACTGTGCAAACGTTATAAACGATAAGTAAATTTTGAATTGAAATCCGAAATTTTCTGAAACAAATAAAAGTAAAGAAAATTTCTGAACACAATAAAAATAAAGAAATGAGTAGAGATAAAATATGTAATATATATAAAATCTGAGGATTAGCAGCAATATGTACTTTGTGCAAATTAGACTTGGATTAGCATCTACCATGCAAGTCCCTGTGAATTAGCCGTTACTATAGAAGTGAGGATGCATTTGAATAAGCGCATTAATACATTATATTAATGTTAAACTGTGACTTGATTTACAGCCAGGAGTAGCGACCGGGCTGATGTTATCGGAAATGAACTCCTCCTGACCAATCAAATGTATGTGACTGGAGTCAGTCCAATAGTTCTTGTCTGTTTTGTACAGTGACATTCATGCAGCCACCCACAAACAGCCAGCAGTGATCCATCTCGATAACACGCTATCTGTGAAAACTCCTGTCTGTTTGGGGACAGCCTTCCAACATGTACTCCCCACTCTCCATCCATCCTCCGCGTCTCACTCTTTCTTTCTTTTCATCCCTTTGTCTTACAGTCTCTGGGGTTCACTGTCGCTCTTTCTCTTTGTCTTTACTCTGGAGAAGCTTGGAGTAGAGGGTAACTCCAAGCCTGCTGCTCCAGTGAACCCTATCCCTGTTAGCGTCTAATGAGACTGTGACTTACACCAAAGAGAAATGACCTCCGAGTGAGTGCAGTGTTGTGTAGCTTGTTTAGTGTGTAGTTTTTAACGTTTTAAACCTTTCACATATCCATGATGCAGATTTTTAACATTTTTTTTTTTTTTTGTTATTTTTTTTTTTTTTAAACGAGTATCCAGGTATTGAAGAAAATGTAAGCACATTAGCAACTATGTGATTAGGGCATATATTTCTTTTTATTTATCCCCAAACCAGTTGCCCTGTTTTAAAATGTTTTGTGTGTTATCGATCGTTTTAATAGATATTTAGATTTTAATATCTAAAACCGCACAGAAATGAACACGATCTGATTAGTGTAGCAGGTAATAATTTAAAGACGATAATACGTTCAGACGGTCAGAGCGACAGGGCTAGTCGATGTCCGACTCCCTAATGCAATATGTTTAGCTCATGTTGTGCTTGGGATCTTAGGAAAAACTCCATGAGGCCAGACTGCATTTGTTCGTAGTGTGCTTGGAAGCAAAGTTGCTTCTGAAAAGGCTTTGTGGTGCAGTAGGGACTTTCCTGATCCTTCTGGATAATCTCTTTAGTTTGGTGCAGGTCCTTTTTATAAGTGCTTTGTTTTGGTGAAGTGTGGGACTGAGAGTTTGACTGCAGGCCTCAGGGCACTAATTACAGACTGGGTAATAAGACACCCAGCTGCGCAGCCTTGTGTTAATTTACTCACGATAAATCAGAACGAAACAGGATGACTTCTCAGTAAAGTCTGATGTAATTCTGTGTTCGGGTCAGTGTTAGCCGATAAAGAAAGTTAGAGGTGTGTGTGGCTGGTCCTCATGAGGGAAACTGAATTTTACAACGGTGTTTGGGAAAAAAAATGTTTAATATGATTTTTTTTTTTTTATCTTGATTTTTAAAAGAATCCAAAGGTTGTGTGTAGGAGTAGTTTGTGCTCTGTGACTCGGTATGAGACTTTTGTGAGCATAGTTAGACAGACTATTAGACTATTTCAGAGGTGCCTGTATTTTCTTTTTTTCCTCCTGTGTCTTTGGTGTGCAGATGCCGAGAACGGAAAGTGAATTTAGCATTGTTTGGTTGTGATGCCCAGCTGCCTTACTGCACCCCCAATGCAAATGGCGAAACATCCTCTTCTCTCCATGCTGACTCTGGCCTCAGACCTGATGAAATGCTCTAAGGCCACTTCCTGCACACAGATCGTGCTTTCTACACACAGTCTGCACTTGAATCATGTATAGCAAAATTCACCTACCTTAATAAAGCACATCAAAAAATGGCTTTGGTAATATCAGAGCTGATAAAATGGCATCCTTTTAAGGAGCAGAGTAAATGCCACTTAGCTGGATGAGGGTGGGAGGGAGTGAGAGAGTATATCCCTGCCGTCAGCTCTTCCTTGCACTGATAGAGGTGACATCAAGGTGAAGGCACACTTGGTTGGAAATCATTGATATTCTGACTTGCCGGCTGCAAATGGCTCCGTGGCAGATGGAGTCTTTGTCAGGGAAGAAAAATGGCAGCCAGGGAATGCGGCTGCTGTTTTCTCCCCCCTCCGACCCTCCGTGCTAGCAGCCTGTGACCTTCCACTGCTCATGTGACGATTCTGCCTGTGCACTTTGATCAATTACTCTGCCTGCATTGTTTTCAAGGAATGTAGAAGGATCAAAATGGCGTTCTCCAGACACACTGATGCTACTGGTTTACCACCTTACACTCTGCATGTGTGTGTAGTGATTTCATGTCTGGAATTTCTAAAGCTTACAATTTTGGAGGGGTTCTTTATTTATTTATTTGGAAAAAATAAATTTTCCAAATGTTTCCCATTTCAGTGAAAATCCCTGTTGTGTGTGATTTGTCAGCTTCACCTGTTCGCTCTGTGGTGTTCAGCCTTTCTGGAAGGATTTATGTAAAGACGTATTGTTTCTGTGTTTCTGGCATGAGAGAGACACACAAATGGATGTCATGTTTTTTTTTTTGTTTTGTTTTGTTTTTTTTTGCGCCATCCTTCAAGACCTTGGTGATCAAGGGTCATTTAATTAATTAATTTTTTTGTTTGTTTTAATTCTTACTGTGCTCTCACAAATGTGATTGCTTTGGATTAGAACCTCTTTTGGATTCGAACCACTGGAATTGTCATGAAAGGTTTGCTTAGTGCCTGTGCTGTGTAACAATTTAGATAATTAGACTAAACTAACTTGGTCCTTAAACAAGATTAATATTATGTATAATCATTAATTGGGGTGTCATGGTGGTGAAGTGTGTATGGTCGCTGCCTCAAAGCTCCAAGGTCCCTGGTCTGATCCTGAGACTGTTCTGTCTGTGCAGAGTTGCACGTTCTCTCCACGCCCATGTAGGTTTCCACCATGACCTCTGGTTTCCTCCAGGTTCCCATGAACAAGACAAGGTGGATTGACTACTCTGTTGTCCCTAGGTGTCGATGTGTGTCTGCGTGGTAACGTGTGTTACAAGGTAACACTCCTGCCCTGCACCCGGGATGAGCTCCCGATCAACTGTGACCCTGGCCTAGATAAAGTGGTTGCTGAAGATAAATGAATGAATGATCTTTTTATTTTTGGTCTTTTCTTGGCCAGATCCCATCCACCAGTTACGTCTCCCCTATTATACCACAGCTTCCAATCTGGGAGGGTGAAGGCTATCACATGCTTCCTCCAAGACCTTGGCTTATGGTTTCCTCAGGGTGGTGTAACGCACTCGGAGGAAAGTGCTCTCTTGACACCCGTGATTGGCTAATGTTTTGTGATTGATGGAGGGGAGAGTATGCCATCCCTCCTTCTTTCCCTGAGAACATGGAGTCTGTAGGACTTTCAGCCTCGCATAGATGTGGCATCATCAGGATTTGAACTAGCAATCTCCAGGTGAAAGGGCGATCACTTTTCTGTTGCTTTTACCCTGCTTCTGGAAAGTGATTTATGTAATTTTCATCTTTTACATGTTTGCTTGGAACACTGCAGTCTATTAAAGCAGAACTAATTCCTTGCTTGCTTAAATGAGCAGTAATAAAATAAAATGGTGTGCATGGTCATCTGTCATTCAAATTGACATACTTGTTTCAAATGATGCACGTTCTTTACCTGTAATGATATCAAAAGTAACCCATTTGGCCAGGTTTGTTTCTAACATAAACAAATAAAACATGTAATATTCATTCTTATTGTGTGATAGCTGTCTGAATTTATTATTAAAGCAAACTGTCAGGATTAATTGTCCATGAGGAAGAAGCTCCTCTGCTTTCCAATCCTTTACAGATGAAGAAAACATGCTGATCAAGGAAGAGGTTGAGGGTATCAGTATTTATGATTTATAATTTAATAAGCGGTATTGCTGCTTTGATTTCACCGTGCTTAATTTGCTAAATCTTCAGGTCTTGGAACACTAAGATGGTGATGATCCAGCAAGCTAGGAAGCATGTGGTAGGCGTCATTGCCTAACCTTACAGACATGTAAAAGCGCTTCTGGAATCTCATGTAGCCAGTGATCTTCAATGCTGATAAGTAGGACTATGTAATTGATCACTCCAGTACAGCGACGTAACAAGTTCATAGCAACACGAGTATTCTCAGAACAAAGGGAAACATTTATGGATTGCACCGTCTGTCAGCTTATCAAAACAACTGCAGGCCTACTGTGCTGTCACCTCAGTAAGCTACAAAGCACATTTGCCCAAAGCGCTTCCAAAACAAAGCTATGTTTCATAAAGTAGGCCTACTTACAATAAACTAACATTAACTGCACAGCATAATCAAGGAAAAAAGTGTCTTACCTAACAACATAAAATATTCCACAAAGCTGTCATGTCCGTGTCCTCCTCCTCTTCCCTGTGTTGTTTTGCTTTGAGTGTCTTTGGCGTGTCCCTTACGTATCCATGAGCGCAAATGGCTCGGGATTGAGCTTTGTAAGCGGCAGGCCCACGATTTTTAAAAACGTCAGCAACGAGATGGTGAGGATGAGAAGAGATGCATGCTGTGAGGTACAAATGAGCTTCATTTCGGAGAACCCCCGCTCGCACTCCACTTGAGATTGGTATGGTATTCACAGTAGCCAACAACTGCCACAGTGCTTCTGGAACTTTTTGTGCGTTTGAGTCCCTGTACATTCTAAACGCCTGAATGACTATACGTGGGCTGTTAACTCCATTTAATTCCTGGCAGGAGCACAATCTTGCTCAATAACTTTCTTTCTGAGCACTCTTTGGAGTTTCACAATGTCAGTTGTTGTGTTAAGTTACTGTTGAAGATTTATTCATTCCTATTGTTCTCTCTGTTCCCAAAGATCCTAAAGACCCTATTTTTGACATGTCGCACAGCCAAGGTTCAAATTGGCCATCGTTATTATAATACTGAGTATAATATGTTTGCTGAAGTTTAAACTGCATTGCTGGCCATATTTCTGTTGAGTCTTTTTCCTGTGTTCATATAAGCCCACTGCTCTCCAGTTTCTCCTTTCTGCTGAACAAACCTCTACCAATCATCTCCCTCACTACTTCACTAGCATTTCCTTCCTCAGTCATGGCTAGCATCATCACTGCTAGTCTTCGGAATGATCACCAAACTGCTGTTGGCTTCATCAGTGACCTGCTGCGGTCTGCTCTCTTGGACTGTTGCCTTTTTAGTATTTTGCTCTGTTTTCTTATTATTTTTGTACATAAAAATGCTAGTAATGATGACTACTTGCTTTTCGCCATGACACACTCGTCACTACAACGTATGCTACGTGACTGTAGGCTTCGCTTCCTGACATCAAATTCGGGTGAATATTGAACTTAAAATCGTTATTTGAACGAAGCTGTTGATAGTTAGTTAGATAGGTGATAGATAGCTATTAGTAATATGAAAATGAGTAAGCAATGTATGAAACCTATATAGATAGTATTGAGTATGACTGCTGTGGGAATAAATAGGCAAAAGGAAATGGTGTATTGGTAGACAGGTAGTGACTATAAATAAAGAGTGTGATTGCTATCCTGCATGACATGCCTGCTGCTGTACAAGTCCCTATATCTTCAGGCATTTCCTGGTCACACTACAGCCAGAAATAAGTAAAAATGGTCAGTAACTGATATATCAGTAGATATATCACTTGTGGTAGCAGCATAATTCATGCTCATGGGTTCTACCAGAGATTGCAGGATATGACAGAGGTTACATTTGATTTATACCCAACATCTGTCTCTGGCAGGTGTGTGGTCTTGTCACATTTGAAGGCTGTGCTTTCCAGATGTTGTTCTGTGCGATGTGGACTGGGTTAGAGAGAAACATGTTCGAATCTTTGAGGTTCAGTAGATTTCAGGTTTCTGTGTAATCCAGATTTCTTTTCATTTCTGAAATAACGTCAGTGTTTTATAAAGTGCCTCAGTGTAATTCTAAAGAAGGCACCATTCATGTAATCATTCACATTTCATAAACAACATCTAGACACTTGATACTGTATTCTTAAATGAAATGGGGTAATTGTTTTACAAATAATTAAACTTGTTTAATAGATGAACTCTGCCCCGTTATGCCAGCTAAAATGGAGAAAGTTGTCTTTGTAGTGATTCAGAGCTAAACAAAGAGTTAAAAATGGCCATGATGACTTGGATCCAACATGACTTCATGGATTTACTACAGTTCAGGCTATTGCCTGATTTTTGGTGCTTTGCTTTGGTTTGTTTGTTTTGCAATTGCGTTGTTCATTGTAAAATGTCTGGTTCGACTATTCAGCAACGTGTTATTGCTCATTACAATGCTCGACTTCAGCCGGTACAGTGAGAGAAGTCCCTGGCATTAGATTGTCCTGTCGGGACCCAAACATTTGCAAATCAATTCCTTGAAGTCTCTAATGTCTAGGTTTTCAGTTTGAACTAAAATCACATTTTTTACTCCCAGTGCCATTCCAATTCATTGTCCCCTGAAATCCGATGCTGATGTGTATGATTTTGGTGTTTATGGTTATTTATACTTTATTTTGCTTCTTTATTTGTACCCTATTCAACCACATCTATTTGTTCTGATTCAAATACACTTTATCTGTGATTCATCTGCGTTTGTCATGAGAGGCACTGTATAAATTAAAAACAGATTAAGAGCTTATGTTCCTTTAATTCGACTGTACAGTGAGAAAAATTCCACTGATGTGTTTAAGGTTGCCATGAGAGAGATTTATTATTTTAGAATCCAATTTTATTCTAATCCATTAACAAGGAACTCATGGAACAATAAAAGATAACATTTCAATTTAGAACAGTTGCATTGCATCAAGTGTAATTTGGGGATGACACGGTGGTGCAGTGGTTATCACGGTCACCTGACCAAGAAGGTTCTGGGTTCAAACCTGTGGCTGCCTGGGGGTTTTCTCTGGGGAGTTTGTGTGTGGTTGTATTGGTTTCCTCCAGGTGGTCCGGTTTCCTCCCACAGCCCAAAGACATGCAGATAAGGTCAACTAGCTACTCTAAATTGCTCCTAGGTGAGAATGTGAGTGTGAATAGCTGATTGTCTCTGTGGTAGCTCTGCGATAGATAGGTGACCTGCCCAAGGTGTACCCCGCTTCTCACCCAAAGTCAACTGGGATTGGCTCCAGCTTCCTGGTGACCCTTAATGGATCTGGAGTATAGACAAAGCATGGCTGGATGGAAGTGTAATGTGATGTTTCTATTAATTATTTAATTAGACCAGTCATGCAGTAATGCCACACTAATTGATAATGCAGACATAAAATTTGGGGGAGGTTATGTTTAGGTCACACGTGTCATTTAATGTAATTGCCATCTGAAAATGCATGCCAACACATTTATACAGAGAGCATATTTATGTGCACAGTTACATTAGGCTCTGTTGCTTCTGATTTGGCTGTAAAGATTCCTAAAATTTATATTATGTATTTCATGAAGGTGATCTGATGGCATTATCGTATTAAAGCTTATATTGTGTGTTGGGTTGTATAGAGAAAATGTTTTCATTGCTGATTATTCTTTAGTTTCTGTCTGTCATGCAGCTCTAAATATCTGAAGGAAGACATAGGACCTTGATTTGCTTTTGTTTTTCATGCTGTGTCATAACTGTCATTAGACTAAAGCAAACACTAGCAACAATGTTTTTGTGGCCTTATTTTGAACAAAATGACTTCAACTGTGTGTTATCTGTTTTGCAATTAGGGAAAGTAGGGTTTTGACACCTAGGTGCCTACCAATTCATATGTGTAGTTTAAATTTAATGATGAGGTTGAAACTATGGTCTATATATGAACACTATAATGGACTCCCTGATGTGTTTTATTTCTCCGTTTAATCATTCTTTGTCCACTGGCCTGTCTTAAATCATTTTGGTTTTATACGAAGACAATACAATCAGAATGATATCATTCTGCTTAAGAAAACTCTGTGTCCTTAAAATTCTGCATGG
>JAQQZR010000035.1:16121657-16146713 GCA_030068235.1 Notoglanidium macrostoma | reverse complement strand
CACACACACACACGTCTTTAAGTAACTTGTCATGTTAAGGAATTTGAGTAATTCCTTTTCATGACAAATTACTTTTTAAATCTACACTATATGGCCAAATGTTCGTGGGCATGTGAACATCACACCCAAATATGCCTGAACATTCCTTTCCAGATTTAGCCTCTTCATTGCTGTCATCATTCAGCCAGAAGAGCATTAGCGAGGAAAAAGACCTGGTGTGTAATCAGTGTTCCAGTTCATCCTAAAAGTGTTCAGTTGGGATGAGGTAAATGTTCTATGCGGATCACTCGAGTTCTTCCACTCCAACCTTTGGCACACCATGTCTTCAATGAGACATTGTCATGCCTGGAGCAGGTTTGCGGCCCTTTAGTTCCACTGAAGGGAAATTGTAACGCTACAGCATACAAACACATTTTAGACAATTGTTGCAACAGTTTGGGGAATCCCCACATGAGGTCAGGTGTCCACATACTTTTGGCCACATAGTGTATGGGTTGGCTGTCATCTTGTCCAGTAGAGTGATTAATAAAAATCAATAAATAATCAAATAAATGGTTGCACTCTTCTGTTAATTGATTCCCTTTAGCCGTGTTCTCCTCATTCACTCTCTTGTACAGATCTGTGTATGCATGACTGAGAATGTCAACTGTCATTTCACTCAGCACTCAAACCATCACTCACAAAACTGCCACAATATTTATGCATGTAACTGTAACAGTTGTAACTAGGCAACTGAACTGTTTTTTTTATTTTTTTATTATTATTATTATTATTTTTTAATTTTTTTATTGGTGCTTGTATAGAATGTGTACCTTTTTCCATCCTAGTGGTGCTATACTGCTCGTTGATGTGTGCCTCATTTGATTCACTCTGTGCTTTTAACAGTATGTGTGCCTATTTGACCTGTCACTGATTAACACACTAAACACTATTACCAATCTGAGCTTTTAATCAATTTCCCCAGATAGTGTGAAATAAAAAAAAAAAGACACTTCATGAATAATGTACACACATTGTTGTGGGTGTGATTTATATAATACTGTCATTAATAATAATGGAGCATATGAATCTACTGAAGTCCTCGGTCTCTTGTTCTCTTGTGTTTTCTCTCTGCAGGACATCTGTTTCAACTGGTTAGTGATCCAGGATTTAGAGCATCTTTCCCTATGTTGAGCCATCCAGCATTCAGGCTGTACGCTCCTCTGTCTGGGTGCTCTGATTTCAGAGGCCTTGGGATTTTGGGATTGCAGGGAGGCTTAACGTCCCACCCACAGCTTGGAACCTTTCCAGGTATGTTGCCATACAGTTAAATGCAAAAGGTTGCATATGCTGCGGACTAAATTAAGAAAACATCAATTTAAAAAGCACTCCTTTCTGAATGTGATCTGGCTCTGCTAACTCTACGAACTTATACTGTGACCCATTGACTTTATAACTGCTATTGCGAACCTTTTCTGTCCTTCACGCTCCATTGTAATATTTGATCCCCATTCTTTGGTAGCTACCTGATAGCTGGGACAACCCTTGCCATTCTGCCTTTGTCATGACAACTTAGATTTTTTTCTTTTGGGTCTTGAGAATATGTGGGCAATTCAGACTATTTGAATGTTGTTTCTTAACCTCTAAGTAATCAATGAATGGCATAGCTTTTACATGTCCGCTTCAGTTGGATTATTTTGTGTAAACACCTACAAGGCAGTATTTAGTGGTTCTTTTTTTTTTTTTCCGCTCCACATTATTTTTCTTTTAACTGTGTGGATGTGGCACATGGTCCATGTATAGCACCTTTACTGTATTTTACATCAAGCTGGAGAGGTGTGTTCAGGGCTTGACATTTATAGCAGGCTAACTAGCTGGGGTCGAGGCAATTCTTTGACCTCACCTTGCACCCAATTGCAAACTTTTTTTTCTAAATGTGACATGCTGCGCTTTCTCCTGTATGAGGGGGATTGTTGTGATTGTTGTTGTGAAATATTGAGGTCCTGAACATTTTAGGGTTCACTCCAAAGAGCGAATTTGTTTATTGTTTGGATTGGAAAATGTTAAGGTCTTGCTTCTTGTTTGTCTGCTCCTGTTATTTGTGTCTCTGGCTTTTTTATGATTCTGTTCTGTGTTAGTCTGAGTTTCCTATTTGCCCTAAAGTGGATGGTTAAGGAAGTGTTCTCAGCTGGGTAGCATTTTGATGGCAGTGACTTTTTCTGTTTCAAGTTTACAAGTCTCACCAGTAATTACAAAAGTAGATGGAATGTGCAGGTTGTCTGTCTAGGTTATTGCTTTGTCTGGTGTGTGTGTGTGTGTGTGTGTGTGTATTTACTCAAATAGAATTTCTCTACTACTAAACCATTTAGACTGGTGGCGGGCGTCCGATGCACAACTTCATGGCGCTGCGCTCTTTCCTCCTCTCTTGGGTCTTCCTCCACTATTCACACCTCCATCACTGAGCCAGTTACACACTCCCAAGAAGAACACACGGGGATCTGCTAAAGGTAGCCTGGAGCCTAAGTATTTCTGTCTCAAGATTATTTATCCTTTTTTAGTAAGATGCATACATTTTTGCAGCTTTGCTTGTACCAGTTATGGGGACATACTTGTAAATCCACTTCAGTCAAAGAATGATATAAAATAAATTACATTGCCACCAGTGGCATAATGCTTCCAGTTTGGGTAAGTTTGATGCTTAAAACAACAGCAATCACCAAGTAATTGCAGTCACCTGTATTCAGAGGGTTTAAGCTGTTTCTAGCCCCAAAGCAAAAAACAGCATGCTGGTCTGCAGGTATGCTAAACCTGAAGTGCTTAAATAGAGCAATAGCCCTAGCAGCATAAAGACAAGAAGTAATTTAGAGATTTACTACACAGCCATTGTAATAGTGAAATTGATGTAATCCATGCGGCCCATGTGTGTTTGTCAATCGTAAAGGGTTGAATGGTGTGGTCACTGGCAATGGCAAAGCAAAATCTGCTTCCTCTGGAGCAAGCTCTACCTCGTCCTCACCCTCGCCAGCTTGCACAACCTCTGAACAGACCAGTTCTCTCAAATCAGGTCCGAAACCTCAGAACAGGACCACCAAAACCACCCTCAACCACTGCAAAACCGAGCAGTCAGCCACCAATCCTCCTAACTGGAGCAGGAAGCTGAAGCTCAAGACAGATCAAGCCCAAGAGAAAACTAGCCACAAAACAAAAGAGGTATGATGCAAACATTGCTATAATCACACAAAAATAAATGCCCATGTTAACGTTCAACAACTGTAAGAATGTGTAAGTTAAGAATGTGTGTGTTTTGAGAATGTGAGCTCTAAGTGGATGCAGCATGTTTTATTTGATTTATTCTCATTCAGATCAGGCATTGTGAATATAAAACGTTATTTTGATATAATAGCCTTCGTGTGCTGCTCGGGGTACTGTTCTTGGCTGGTTTCCCAGTCAGAAAAATCTGCAAGTAGTTCTATTTATGGAGGAGAACTCTGACAGGTTTGCTAGAAGCATGCTTCAGATTGATAGATGAGATACATGTGTGTATAGAAAGGGAGAAAATGAGTCGTGTATGTGTGCAGACTATGATATGATGTGTCATTTCTCTCCATGACAGGCACTCTGTACAGCAGTGACAGAGATTTCCAGCAACAGTGATAGCCAATCAGGATCCAGTTCTGACAGCTCCAGTGACACACTCAGCAGTTTGGGCTCTGTCGACCTGGAGAATGAAGATGATGATGAGGATCTGAGTGTATGCAGCATAGACTCAGACTCTCAGAGAGGACAAAGAGTGAGCAGGGAGGTTAAGGTATGTCATGTAAATTACTGCTGCTGATTGGTTAGATACACTGATGTATGTTTTGTTGTATTGGCAACTTTTTGAATGGTCTTGGGTCATTAAATGTGGGTAGGTTGCTGTTCTGTGATTTAGATGTTACCTGGAATCCACAAAGGGACCTCCTGTGTTAACCACACTCTGGATCAGTTCCATTCTTTAACCTCTACTGGCAAGAAAATATCAAAAGCACATTAAGGTTTTATGAAGGAAATTAATGCTTGTACATACAGTACATCAGTGTCAATAGAATATAGAAGATGTGGTAAGACTTTGTATTAGAGTTCACTTAACTGACATTACTTAATACATTACGTAGGACACAAGGATGGGTCAGGTAGGTCAGGAAAGCAGAAGGGGGTCAGGATCACTGGAGTCTCAGGAGTAGCAATAGAAAAGGCAGAATGTTAGGTATGGTCATTGTCACCTAAAGGTAAGGAACGGAGTATATCGTGTGCTGAGTGCAAGCAGGAACTCCGGCAAGACTAGCTATGACAGCATAAGTAAAAGGGAGAGCCAGAAGGTAACACAGACATGAGGGCCCCCGGGACATAAAGCGGCCAGCCACTCCACAGTCAACAAACCTGAGAGAACGTGCGAGAGTGGGGGTCGACAGCATCCAAACATCCCAGTTTACCAAAACATTCTATGCCTGAGAACCCTCCAGATCTGCTCCTTTACCTAATAGAAGGCTATTAACAAAAGGCTTGGCTAAACAAATATGTTTTCAGCCTAGATTTCAACATTGAGACTGTGTCTGAGTCCCGAACACTAATTGGAAGGCTGTTCCATAATTGAGGGGCTTTGTAAGAAAAAGCTCTGCCCCCTGCTGTAGCCTTCACTATTACTATTTATTTTTTTTTTATTTATTTATCTAATTTGCATGAACTTGCATTTTGTCTTGGATTTAATCAACAGCAGTCATTGCAGTTGTATTTTATTAACATTAAAATCATAGATCACTTAATACATGGGTTTAACTTAATTGTGGTTTAGTGATTCAGAAGGTCATGTTTTATGAATGTTAACCGATTCAGTAAGAAGTGTCAGTTAAGGAAACCTGACTTTAAAAGTACGAACAAAAATGCCAGGGATCCAATGAGCCACTAGCTTATTTGTGTTTATTCGTACCCTCATGTTTGAGTAATGAGAATCATTACACTTTGCTCTGTAACTACAGCCTGTGTAATCATAAATTAAATTTTCTATAAAGCTGTAGTGAATGGATTTCAAAGGCCTTTATGCTTTTCTCACACATCCAATTAATAGATGGGACTGTGCTTTTACAAATCTGCAACCCACGGAGTTGGTGTGAATAGAAGTATTAGATGAAACAAAAGCACACCTGTTCCTTGAACCCCTAAAAACCACTTGGTGTTAATTTGCCTTTAGGCAACTCTGCTCTGTTCAAGGGGTTAGTGTGTGTGTGTGCATGCTCAGGATTGTGTTCGAGACGGACAACTATTGCAGTGATTGGGTGGATCTTGTGTGACCCATTCCTGTCGTCTTCCCATCAGGACTCCTCACAGATGGACCAACTTGCAGGTTGCTTTTCTAGTAGACCAGATACGTGCTCTATGGACCTAACACAATCGCAGGCAGCTCCATTACTGTTCCGCAGCTCGGAAACCAGAGAGAAGCCCAGCAAACACACCAGTGTCATCCAGGCCACAGGAGTAGCATACAGCACCAAGGCTTTCTCCCTCCCTCCACAACCCAACCGAGATGCCTTGTCCAAACCTTTGTGTCTCACCTTGTCTCCCAAACCTTCCCCACTATCGTCTTCTCCCAAACCTCTCTCCGTGTCCTCATCTCCAAAGCACCGCTCTGTCTCTGCATCTCCAAAACCACTTTCTCTTGCCTGCTGTCCAAAGCCAACATCTCTCTCCTCTGTTCCTAACACCTCCAACATCACCTGCTCACCCAAACCATCATCCTTAATGAAAGCCAGGAGTTCTCCAGACGAGTCTCTCCTGCACGTCATTGACTTTACTCAGCATAAGCAGGTAACAGTCGGTCTTCCTCTCTGCTTTACACTCTTATCCATCTCCCTTTGACATTTCTAGGACTGGATTGCGGATCAGAATCCGCTTATACAATTTATAATGAACCAGAACATGAGAAATGATACCGAGTCAAATGGCAATATTTATTGTAATTATGTGTGCACAATTCGAGTGCAAGTTTAAGCCGACGGTGTGTTCAAGGTCCTCCTGTGTAACTTAGCATAACACCATGTTTTATTTATATTATTTTTCAGTTTATTTTTAAGAGTCACTTGGTTTGTGGCATGCAGCCTTGAAAAGGCCAGTACATGTACATGTGTCTGAGACAAATGTGGGTCAGACTTGAAGGCAGAAGTAATATTTCTTATGGATGGGGAGGTGGAAGATTATATGCACTTCTCAGGTAATAATACCTATTTTTGTAATAATTTGGTTCAGTTGGTCCAGTGGGTGGAGAAATTTCATAGTGCAGGGTTACAGTTATCCATCTTTTTTTTCCACCAAGATGATGCTTGCTGATGCAGAAGATGGTGATTGATGGATGAACCCCTGCCTTAAGGCCTCATTGATATACTCCTACATAGCAGCAGTTTCCTTGCCAGATTAGAGCTGACTCAAAAGGCTGGAAGAGTATCCCC
Source organism: Notoglanidium macrostoma (assembly GCA_030068235.1). Lineage (NCBI taxonomy): Eukaryota > Metazoa > Chordata > Actinopteri > Siluriformes > Auchenoglanididae > Notoglanidium > Notoglanidium macrostoma. The sequence continues at coordinate 16,140,255 of JAQQZR010000035.1, read as the reverse complement.
TGGGAGGAGGTCAGAGGCACAATCCCATGAGCAATGAAGAGGAAGTCTTGTGGCTTAGCTCTTAAAGCTTGTAGACCAGGTTGTTGTACTCCTGAGCAATTTCTAGCCCCTCAGGGCCCTCTGTGAAGGTAGAACTCTCCTGGAGCTGGAAGCCATTTGAAGTCATTTGGACCAAGCTACAATTTTCCAGTAGGTCTAGAAAATTTATGGGTTGTGGATCTCCAGCCATGGTAATTCCAGAGCAGACTATTGTGGTAAGGAAAGGACATAAATGCTAGGGTTTCCTAATGGGCAGGTTGTATGCCTGCTTGTCCCAGCAGAGTTGCCTGCTAGTTTCTAGTCAGCTATGTTTGTAACCTTGATATCATTATTTTCCCCATTACAAACATATAGAAATCTGAAAGGATGAGGAAATGCATTTTATTAAGAATTTTACTGACTGAAAACACAGAAAAGGAGAGTCACACCTGCCTCCTGTGTGGCAGCCTATTTAGATATGAAGGTTTAGGAAGGTGGTATTTATGTAGCCTGTGCTTAGGGTGGTGATTGCAAACAGGTGCTGGTACACGACAGAGTAATGGATCCATGTCGAACATGACTCTTTTCAGCATACACGTACATTGAATGACACAGGACCTCTCAAATGAGACAGGATTGTTGCTAGATTTAGCTAGAAAAGCTGCAAATACTGTTGCTGGTTAACAGCCATGTCTACCATGTCTCTACTATTCTATTTGTTTAAATACACTTTTATAATATAGATTTTTTAAATATTCTGTAGCTCGTTATTTTTTTTTCTTAGTTCAGAATGAGTACAAACAGACATTATTTGGACACAGACACCCTGAGTGTGTTATGAAAGCGCATTGTAGCATTATAGTTGCAACACAGTTGCCTGTCTTAGCATGTTACATGAACGCATGATATCACGATGCCATGTTCATTGAGTACGAGTATGAGACCCATGTTTATTAGACAACTGCATTTTTATTACAAAAAATGTAACATAAGAGCACTAAGCCATTCAAAATAAACATTAAGCATATAATCATTTTGATAGTTTTCCAAATCGATAAATGTTTGTTTTGGAGCACACAAAAGAAACTCGAATCTCATGCCTTATACTAACAGTGATTATTACATTCGTAGTTATTTTATGCTGTTCATGCTGTAATAAAATTTTCTTTGCAGCACTTCTTCCATAATTTCCATTCAATAAAAGCAAAATTGATTATTTAAAGTACTTGTTGTTATTGAATCTTTTATGTACATCATTTGTCCCCACAGGCAAAGGAACACCAAGAAGCAAATAAATTCCTGAAGAAAAGTGTGTCGTCACTGTCACCTCAGCGTAGTCCTAAGCTTATATCCCCCAATCCCCAGCACTCCAACCTGTTTCTCACCTCTACCCTGCTGAAGGACTCTCCCCATCTTAATGGAGTTGTTCTGAGTACTGTGCAGGATGCTCCCCTGGCACTTATTACCAGACCTCGCTCTGACAGCTCTAAAACCCCAGATAAGCCTTTACTAGCAGCCACCAGTCCCTGCTTTAACACTCCCATCAACCTGAGCACTGGAGCCAGACAGTCTTCCTCTGGACCTCCTGCCTCAGACCGAGCCTCGACACAGCGAGAGTCCCACAGTGCGAGCGCGGGGTCACTGCTCCAGGGAAAAATGTTCAGGGAAATGGAGTCTGACATTCCCAGCAGCAAAGACTCCGATGATTCAGGCGAATATGAGGATGGTGAAGATGAAGATTTAAGTGACAGTCTGTCAGGTTAGTATAGGTAGTGTGAATTTGTGTGTAGTAGCTGTAAGTTTGTAATCTGCTATTAATATTGATTAGATTGTCATATGTGCTAATGAACCTTTACTTAACTTCATTCTCTGTAGGCTCTGGCAGTAACCTGGACACTGACTCTGATAATGATGAGGAGGATATTAAAGATGAAGAAATAGATACTGACACAGAGAGTCACACAGACAGCATGCCACTAAGACTCACTAAAAGCCCAACCTCTTTGACAGACCTTTCGACTGGCAAAATCAGCAGCTCCAGTTCACCTAACCGGCAAATCCATAAACCTGCTAAGATTTTGCAAACTATGAACAGATCTTGGGCTCTGGCCCATCACAGCACCCCAAGCTCATCGTATGTAGAAACGCCCTCAGGTGATTAAATACACTAAAAAAAAAAAACAGCCTTCGTTAGAGACACCATAAAACACATTCTTCTTAGATCTTAACCTAACGTTTTGTGATACGTTTTCATTTACCATAAAAAAAGAAATCTGGAAAATACATGAAATTAGATCATGCCGACATGAGAAAATTATGAGATCACATGGACATGATTTCTTTATAAGTTTGTGAGCACTCATTACTGGTGGTCCTTTTCCACTTTCAGCAAAGAGAAGAAGAGTAACAGATGAGCAGGCACTGCGTAGGCCTCTCGAACACGGGTAAGAGATCCAGTCACTGTAGAAAAAAAATAAATAAATAAATAAAAAAGCTGTAATGCAGGCAAAAGATACACTTAGCAAAAAGTGATCGCCTAACAGAGTAAAGGAAGGTCGGTACATTGATCAAAAAGGTGTGTGCTTGGTAGAGGAAATGAAAAGACAAGATAAAGATAAGAAAAATTGAAAAATGGGGAGGGTATAATTTTGGCCGGTACTCCACTTAAGTCAGGCTCAGACTTGCTTGACTAAAGCCATGGCACCTGTCCAGAGGAGAAAAGCAGAAAGCGCCACTGTTTCTGGCTTCTGTCCTTCCTCCACCCATCCATCCATGCTTCCTCCCATGGTGGAGTCTGTTGGCACACAGACACAGTGACTACAGGTCTCTAGAGTGTTCCAGTGTGTGACTCACAGCTGGACAAGCCTGCTGCACCTCATTTGAATAACTGGTCCGAGTTGTGCCAGGCTTCTGCAGTGAGTGAATCTGACACCTTCACTAAGACAGGCTAGGCAGGTAGAACAAGAGAAAATTATTGTGATTACTTAGTCAGTGTGTATGCATGTGTGAGTACTGTCACTGGTACAGTTCTGAACCAATTCAATACTTTCTAGGTGGAAAAGAGAGACCCGCATCAGGAATATCAGTGAACGTGTGCAGGCAGAAGTCGCCTACTATGCTCCCTGTGGCAAAAAACTCAAACAGTACGCAGACGTTATGAAGGTACGAATCCGCCCTGCTTGAGAATGATTTGTTTACAATTTCTACAGTACCTGAACTCACTTTATATTTTGTTTAAGACGGCTCCAATTTTATTTTCTAATAACAGCACATCCTGAAGTGTTTTATTCATCTTGTACCACAGCAATTTGTTAATATTTACATTTAATATTGTGAGACAAGCTAGTTCCTGGTATCCCTTATGTTATAAGAGCTATAAACAATCATTCCCTAAACAGCCCCTCTTTTTTTTTTTCTGTCTCTGTTTTTAAGCTAATAAGATAAAGACCTCCGTCCTGTAGACTCTCTCATGGCAGAAAACATACTGACCAATACAAAGCACTGACACCAGGGACGCCTTCCGTAAATGTTAAACAATTTCTCACAGAAAGCTTCAGCATATCACTGATTATATATTTCACTTTCTTAAATAACACTTTTTTTAATTAGGCTTAGACTTTGTGGAGCATCTATACAAGTCCCTGTGAATTAGCTGTTACTGTAGAAATGATAATGAATGTATTAATATTACCATGTGATTTGAATTACAGCTGTCAGAGCTGCTGTAATAGAAATAATCCAACATCTTATGGCCAGTCAGATTTCACATTTCAACAGCGCTTTACAAAATAGGATTTTTATTTATATAATGTAATGTTTACTATACTAGTGTATATATTAACAAACTGTATCTAAATTAGGTACTTCAATAAGGTTTTCCTAATTCTGTCTCTCTCATCCTTTTGTAGTACTTGGCAAGAAATGGAATAAGCGAGATCACGCGTGACAATTTCAGCTTCAGTGCTAAAATAAGGGTTGGCAACTTCTATGAAGCTCGAGAAGGACCCGAGGTGATTTATCGTTCATTTTCTATTCATTGTCTGTCATTTCATTCTTAATTGTTAATGAGGAATATTCATTGGTCTGACTGCATGGGAATCATTCTATATATGCTATAATCTTGTATGTGTGAGCACTTATGACACTTCCAACAATTTTGACAGTTAAAAGTAAATTATGCAATATATTAAAGAATGTCTGAAACAGAGCAGAACAGGAAACGCTGCTTTCTGTAATAATATGAAACAACCATTTAACTGAACAGGCCACTAAAAGGTCAGGTTTTTCCCCCCATATAACAGCCTTTATTAACACTATTATAACAATATTATTTCCACTTCCTGTGGTAGAATTAGCAACTAGTTCTTACTCACAAACAGTCTGACAATTGCAGACGAGATTAATATACAAAATGCTGTACGATCCAGAATGCAGCTGGGGGAAAATGTTTCATTGTTTTTTTTTTATTTGTTTGTTTATTTTGCTTTGTTTTTTTGTTGTTGTTTTTTTCTTTATTGTTGCTATGGTGATGTAAACACCTTTCCAGATGTCTTATTGACTAGTTCTGGGTTAAATGTATGAACGTACCCCATCATTAATTATAGAAGGATTTGTTTTGAAAAGTGTTTTCATGTTGTACATTGCTGTTGACCGATTTGTGTTTTTGGACTGCTTTTGTCCTGCTGATTTCCAGGGTTTGCAGTGGTGCTTGCTGAAAGAAGATGAAGTTGTTCCCTGTATTTTGACAATGGAGGCACACCGAGGTCGTCCTAAGAGTCTGGACCTACAGCGTACTGATGATCCCTTCCATTCTCGCCAAAGGAAAAGACGACCACCTAGTGTGGCTGAGACTGAGATGGCTAATGCTTCATTGATTAAACTACAGCGGAAGCTGGAGGCCCAGGGTACGATTCCACCTCAGGATTCTGAATGGCATTCTGCTCACTCTAGAGCTCTTTTAGCATGATAGATTAAGTTTACTCAATCTGTAAACTTGAAGGACAGAATATTTGGAATATTAATCTGAATGTGTAATATGAGCTGTACAAAATCCTCTAATATAATTTGTAAAATAAAGATGTGCAATTTCAGCCATGGTCATTAAGACACATATTATGCGTGTTAGGCAAAAGCAGTATGCTTCCTGTATTTTTTGCAGCTTGTTAGCCTTTTGGACATTTTGTTGGGCAAACAGCAAATGAACATTCACTCTCCACTTCCTGTTTTTTCTGGCTCAGCGCTTGCACGGCAGGCTGCTCAGATAAAGATGATGCGAAAACTGGAAAAAAGGGCTCTTGCACAAGCTGCCAAAGAGGCCAAAAGACAGAAAGGTAAAGCGTTCTACACTGCACAGCTTGGACGCGTTTCGTGTCGACAGGCTTGCTAAGCATGTAATTTAAAAATCTTTGTGTGCACAGAACGTTTGTTTAAAAAAAACCCGTGTGTGGCTTCTTGGTTCTTAGCAATCAGATAGTCATATGATCCATCATGTGTTCGATGTCACTGCACATGTAATTCATTTCTAGCTTTAAACCCAAACCTCCTCCGTTCTCCCACTTCACTCATGTTTATAACTGTCATTGTGACTCACACTCTCATTATGACAAGGTGTGATTTAGCAAAACCTTCAAGTCAAAATAAATCTCGAAATCTTCGCTAAATCACAGCTTAATATGTAGCACAGGAAGTAGGTCTAAGTGTGTGTTGTGTGATTTCAGCCCTGCTGGCAGCAGAGGAAAAGCGCAAACAGAAAGAGCAGCTGAAGATTCTAAAGCAGCAGGTGAAGGCTTCACTCATCTTCACCCTCTCACTCAGCACCACCTCTCAGAAGAAACCCCACATTTCCACCCCCTAATAATTTCAGTTATTAGTGGAACCTCATTTGTATACTGAGTATGTTTTGGGGGATTCACACACAATAAACATGAGTTTTTATTTGATGTGTGTGCATACACATTGTGGGATTTTTTTTACTTTGTACCAAAATCCAAATTATTGATTTAAAAAAAAAAAAAAAAAACAGTTTTCAGACTGTGTTAACATAGTACAGGACTAAATAAAGTCAGCGACTTGTACCTGAACTTGTTCTTGTTTTTCTCTCATTTTTTTCATGTTCACTCTCCAACTCTCCCTAATAGGAGAAGGTCAGGAGACTTGAACAGATTCGTGTCGAGAAGGAGCTTCGAGCTCAGCAGATACTTGAGGTAAAAAGAAAATACACATCTGCAGTGAATCTGAACTGATTCATTAAAATATATATTTTAATAAAAGTTTTAACCTTGTACTCTTCAGAGTTTTATATTTTAGAAATACCAGAAGGCCATAGAGTTGTTAAGGGATTTAAAAATAAAATCCTCTTTTACTAGTTTTTGTTACACGTTACTCAAAATATCAGTAATCTCTGAATAATGATAAACCCAGAAGTTATTCTAGACCAAAACCAGCAAAGTCAGCTGAATGAAACTTTAACAAGCTCAGAACTGTCTGCAGTTTTGTTGCCCATAGTGTGAAGATGCCACACTTTATAAGCCACATTACCAACCACTTGCAAAGCATGCAATTACATATTTAAACCTAATTATACTTTCTCTGTTATTCCTCTCTTTTAAATCTCCTGAAGTGTTTTGTCATGTTCAAGTTAATGGGATGAAAGAGTGATTGACTTCTGACCTGTAGTATATTTGTAATATTAATCAGTCAATTCTACAGAAAGGCTGAGTTCAGTATGCTCACCCACACAAAACAGGAAAACCTCAACCACAGTGTTCGGATTGCTGTTGAACAAACTATTAAAATGCTCTTGCTAGTTGGGAAATTTTACAGTGTTGTGAAATAAACCTCTTTCATCATAGCATGTTCCCTGACTTCGTAGGGCTGCTGCAAACTATTGTTTTTATAATTGATCGTGTTCAATCGATTATTAATTGAATGTGTTCTGGGTTAATGTAGTGTACTTAATTACATAAAGATGTATTTAAATGACAAATGAGGAATATGAAATATTTTAATAATGAACCTAAACAACGTGACGTGTCCGCTGAAGTATGTTCATCTTTCTCGCTGCACTGAGAATTTTTACAGACCTTTTTTAAAACATGAAATTGCTGCAGTAATATTACATATTTTACTACTTTGATTGTAAATTTGTTAAAACATCAAGCAGCTTCGAGGAAACCTCATGTAATATGATGTTAATGTTAACAAGCAGGCGCCAAATACAAGGTGCTTTGATTTTAAACGTTCCTGCATCATTGCATTCAAATACACTGGCTATTATTTCACGAGGCAAATGTTTTCCCAGAGTATGGTCTAAGCACTCCTTACCCCTAGTGAGTAACTTGCATTTTGCAGCGGATAGTCCGTTTCCTGTCTTGAATGAAAAGAAAACCTCAGTAGTATATCCCATTCTACGCAAAAATAGAAGCGTTGTCATCTTTCATAACGTGTTTCTTTATGGTTGGGGAATTGGACCAAGGGAGTTCATTAGGAAAGGTGGGTACAGTCAAATATTTGACAACACACCAAAAAAAAAAAAAAAAAAAAAAACCTACAAGAGCCAAAGCTGCTTCACTGGTATATTCCATTCTACCAAAAAACACAGACTTCGTATTTTTTTTCATAATGCCTATGTTTATGCTTGGTAAAAAAAAAAAAGAATTGAATTTTCGCTATTGACATAGTCTGAATTTGTTGAAGCTCTACTTGGTAGTAAACAGTATCGAATAATAAAATGATGTGTCCTGGTTGGTTTGTGGAGTTAGGTAATCTCAGAATGTATAGGTGGGGGGGGAGAACATCCTGGCATCTGTATGATTAGATTTGCTATAAAATAAACAACAGACACTGATTCCTAGCACTCATTTTTCAGCTGTTTAGTTTGATGGATAAAGCTCCTTGTTCTGATTTTCAGGCAAAAAGGAAAAAGAAGGAAGAGGCCATCAATGCAAAAACACTAGAAGCTGAGAAACGATTGAAGGTGACCGTGATTATACCGTGTTCTATGTGTGTTCTTTGTGCTCGTGTGTGTGTGTGGTGGTCTAATGAACTCAGTTGGCTCATACTTGTGTGGCTTCAGATATATTTCTGATATGACAAGCAGGCAGTTCTAAATTAATAACCGCACATACTGAGGCTGTCTGTGTTTGAGTAACTCTCATCTTTCCACTCCGCTACACTTGGACACACACATACACAATCTGAAGCTGCAACACTGGGCCAACCAAGTTAACAGACTATTTCAAGGCATGTTTTTATACATTTCAATAAAAAAGCAAATTATTCTGTCTTGGGTTTTTGTCTTTAAACCTCTTGTTTGTGTGTGGTGTTTCTACTGTCTTTGTTCAGGAGAAGGAACTGCGCAGACAACAGGCATTCATTCTGAAGCAACAGGTATGCGGTAACAGGTCTTTCAGCTTGTGTCTGCTTTAAAGGGCAGCTTAATCAGAAACATTGTTCTGTGGCTCTCCCTTGGATATTTCCCATGTTTCTGTGCTCATTCTTTTAACGTTCTTGTGCTATTTGGGGTACCGCCCACTTTGGGAACTGCTCATGAAGGTGGTTAAATGTCATTTTGTCTCTCTCTCTTAATTCTTTGCCAACTCTTTCTGGCAGGAATTGGAGAGGCATAGACTAGAAATGGTATGGGTATGTTTACTTTTGTACGTCTCCCACTACGTTGTGACTTATTTGTGATGTGGTTGCCCATTGTAATGCGTAAGCAGGCTGCTGTCATGCCTACATTTTCTTTGCATGGCTCTCATTATGTTACACACTGTACATTTTCTGGCTGGGCCAGGGAGAGAGAGATAGTTCTAATTTTGCAGCGTGACCAAATGGTATTACCAAGACGTAATGATTTGCACTGATCAGTTATTCATTCAAATCATGACATCCAAAACACTGATTTTTGTTTTTGTAATAATTTTAGTGTAAAATTTTGTGATACATTTGTCCAAACATTTACAGTGATGGGTACCATAAGGACTTGCACTTCTACTTATCACTATTTTAGGTGTTTTTTTTTGTTTTTGTTTTTGTTTTTTTTTACCCAAAACATCAGTTTAATTGTTACTTACAAATCATGCAGGTTTAACCCAGCTTCACTGTGGACTCACTAAATTAAGCAGCACTGACGGGTTTCCACATATCCGTGTAGAGAAATTCTATTATCACATCAGTTTAATGTCTGACTTGTTCGAGTGACACATTTTGTTAAACTGGGAGGAAGGACACAGTACTTATTGTGAAGGATTCTCCCACATCTCCCTCCCTTGTTCAGCTGACTGTGCTCTAAAGGGCAGCATGTAGAAACCTTCAGTTTAATGAATAACACTTGTCTGAACCAAAGACGGTTTCTGCATTTTAGTGACAGAGATGTTGATCTGTTCAGCACTGGCTTTGCATATTTGCTTTATTTATACATCTTAGCAGTACTACCTCCATACACTGCACTGTGTGTCTAGCACCTACCTGTTGCCTTATTCTTTTTTATTTGTTACATTTGATTGAGCTTTCCTGTGCTTGAGCTAATCTGAAATTAATGTTTTAATTAATGTTATTTTTTACTTTATTGCTAAGGTCATGACATACATGTATTTATGTCCATGCGTGTGATGGTAAACGGTGTGTTTGTGGTGGTGTAGGAGCGGGAGAGACGAAAGCAGCACATGATGCTGATAAAAATCATGGAGGCTCGGAAAAGAGCTGAGGTGTGTCAGGAATTACATAATGATCATTGTTTTTGTTTCTATAATAACATGCATTTGTTTAGCTTCATAGGAAATAAGAAGCAGCGCCCTCCTTTCCTTTGTGTTCAAGGGTGCGCAAAGATAATATACAATTAACCTTTGTCCTACATCTTTACCTCATAACTGTCTGTCACTCAGCCAGTCTCGCAGTCTGTCTTTCATTTCTAAACTGTATGACCTGAGTAAAAGTGTAAATGCATTCCTTGAGTAATTTCCAGCACAAGTGCCATGTTGAATAGTAATGACTTTTGGCTACAAACTGTTCACTCTTGTGTACTCTGGCTACAGGAACGAGAGCGTCTGAAGCAGGAGAAGAGAGATGAGAAACGCCTAAACAAAGAGCGCAAACTGGAGCTCAGACGGCTGGAATTAGAGATGGTTAAAGAGCTGAACAAACCCAATGAAGACCTGTGTCTGCCTGATCAGAAGGTGTTTGTGCCAACATCATTACCCAGTTGTCCAAAATTTTACAATTGAGAATCTTGCATTTTTTTTAAACTCTGTGCAGGTGTTCATCTGTTTCTGTTCTGATTTTTCATTTGCATCCTCTATTACATTACCTGCTCTATGTCCAGTACCATCAATATGGGTCTGTGGGATTTGGATGACCACATTGCCATCTAGTGGCTACAGAACATACTACTGCGCAATAGATGACCTAAGCATAAGTGGCAGGAGTTTGCTTACGTTTAGGCTAATTTGCTTTTTTGACGGGAAAGCTGTCGGTGCAGAGCAAGCTGTGTACCAGTAGAACACACCACACATATTGTGGGTTACTCTGAGCATGTGGGTGTACTTTATAAAATAATCCTTACCTTCTTTTCACCCCATCATCTCCTGTAGGCTCTGCCTGAGCTTTCACGGTTACCAGGCCTTCTGTTACCGGATAGCTGTTTTGGGGATTGCCTGATGGTGATGCAGTTCCTGCGCTGCTTTGGAAAGGTGCTGAATTTGGACCGTAGCACTAAGCTGCCAACCCTTCACATGCTGCAAGCAGGACTCCTCAACCTGAGCCCAAGTGCTGCTCAGCTGCAGGATCTGCTCATTGGCCTGCTGTCTGCTGTAGTGTGTGATCCAGGCTTTCCACCAGGATCAATAGTAAGGAACACTTGTGCACACACACTCATAAACATGGTTCAGATACCCCCACACCACCAGTGCCAAAGGAACTGACATTATTCTGTGTAATCCTATAGATATAATATACCATTGGTAATCATATTGGACAGCACATTATAGAATGGCAGCATTGAAGGTGTAATTTAGTTGGGAGTGACTTAAAATTGGTGTAAAGAGATCTTACTGTTAGGCCTGTGGAAAAGAATAGTACAAACCTTTTAGTACAGTGTGTGATTTGCAATGTAGCAGAGCATAAGTGCATGGGTGCAAGAAGAAGGAGTAAGACAGGCACCTGGTAAGCAGTGTCACTAGAAAGAAAGCAGAAGAAGCATTAAGGGTCAAGGAGTGTATACAAGGTTGTAAGCCCTGGAAAACTAAGGGCACTGGGAATTATTCAGGTCCCAACCCTGTCCAAGCCATATGTGATTAGATTGGACACATCAGAGGTCAGGCTAGGAGCCATATTGCTGCAGCAACATGATGACAAACCATGTTGCTATACCACCAGGAAACTGAGACGATATTCAACCGTAGAGAGGATATGTCTGACAATTATTTGGGGGATTAGGAAACTGATCAACTATCTCTTTGGTACATATATAACCTTAGAGAGACCACCTGCTCTACCTCAAATTCCTTAATGACCAAATCTTGTTTTGAAACCATATCATTGCTTAAATTCATTATCAGAGTGTAAGCAATCGGAGTCCGATGCATGTTTCCATCAGTGTAAGCGTTATTTTTCCATATCATTTTATAGTGCGCTTTAGCTATGCGTCATAAGAAACCTCTCCTCAGTATGAATTTTGGATCTTTCTGGAAATACTGAAGAATTCTTACACAACATTTTAAACGTTCATAAACAGCTTTGAAAAATATTTTAGCCATTGTCATTTTATTCTGGATATTTTATTTATCACTATATTCTTTATTCTATTCTATGTCTGTTGTATGGTAGGCTAAAACAGCTCTTGGTGAGCATGTTTCCAGTGTGGAGATAAACCAGGAGAACATGTCAGAGATTTTGCAGATCTACATGGCCGCTCACTGCAGTCAGACGGAGCTTGCACCATTGGTTGAGAGCTTAAAGACCAAAGGCTTTCAGGCTCACACCCCCACTCAGAAAGCTTCCATGATGGCTTTCTTGGTCAACGAGCTGGCCAGCAGCAGGAGTGTGGTGGCGTAAGTCCTTTGACATCTCACACACACACAACAGACACAGGAAAAAGATATTAATATAATTACTGGGATAGTTAATTTGATTGTTTTTTCCTCCTGGTTGGCAGGGAAATTGACAAAAGTATTGACAATATGACAAACCTACGGAGAGGAAAATGTGTCATTGAGAGTAGCCTTCGCAAGTAAGTAGTACACAGGAATGATCTAATTTTTATTAACTGGAGACATAGATTCAGTGTAAAATGTCTGTCAGATCACCTGTAAGTCATTAGGATAAAAATTGTGTGTAGACTGAGAAGCGTCTATGCGAAGCGGACTGGGAAGCGTGATAGCAGCGTAGGAGGCGAAGAGAGCCAAGCTTCGGGAACACCTACCACTGGTCACAAACGCAAGAGAAAGGTTGGAGGCATTGAGGAAGAAGATGATGAGGACGATGACAGTAATGATCAAGGAGAGGAGGATGAGGATGAAGAGGAAGATGGAAGGAAGAAACGCAAGAAAACTGAGACATGTGAGGAAGAGGTATGTAGGAGGACATTAGGCAAGTGGAGAGTCAAAAAACTGGCATCCTTCATCTAAACAAACGTTTTTCCACAAATACTTACGTAATCTTTGGCATGTTGTAAACTTTAGACTGCTATCTGTTCCATATGAATAATAGCTGTTTGTTTTCTTCAGGATGACGAGGATCAAACAGCCAGTGTGGAAGAGCTAGAGAAACAGATAGAGAAATTAACCAAGGTAGACACATATAAACCAATAAAAGTGGTGGTGTTCTTGTTGTTATTATTATTATTATTAGAGGGATTCATTTGAGGTGATGGTAAAAGACACTACATAATTTTAATGGCAACATTTGTCTCTTGTAGCAACAGCTTCTACTCCGCCGTAAGCTGTTTGAGTCTTCACAGTCACTGCACTCGATGATGCTAGGGCAGGATCGCTATAAGAGGCGCTACTGGGCCCTTCCTCAGTGTGGAGGGGTGTTCGTTGAGAGTACAGTGAGTAGAGAGGGTAAGAATAATATAACTTTTGTTCTGAATGTCACTTCATCTAAAAAACACACTGGCAAATAAAATATAGAAATATTTTATTCAGCACCGTAACACTAATATTACTCACTAGTATAGTAGTAACTATTGTGGATCCATATGTATGAAGTGATATGATGACTGGGGTTTGTCTGTTTTTTCAGATCCCCAAGGGGTTCAGCAAGAATCTGAGAGACTGCAGCATGCTCAGGGGATTTCAGTGAAAGAGGAACCCACAGAGGTACCAGCTAAGAAACCTTATGATAAAAGCCCACAGGCAAAGCATGAAAATTCCTGTCTGGACTTACAGCAGGAGAATGGCTCATTCAACCTGTTCCTGCAGAAGCCAAGTTCTTTTTCCAAACTCAGCAAACTGCTAGAGGTCGCAAAAACGTCCGGCAGTGATCCTCAAGGCGTAATTTCCACGGTTCCCCATTTAATTACAAACGCTTCAACAATGTTACCCAACAGCCTCTGTACTAACTTCAACCAGGAAGTTAAATCTGAGATCAGCACTCTTCTACTAAGCCCTGCGCATGTTGACAACCGCCAAAATCCTCTACATACTGGCCAACTCTATAGAACTCTAGCAGAGAAACATGTTCACTGGTTCAGCCTGCTGCCACGTTCACCATGTGATGACTTTTCTTTGACAACCAGTTCTACAAATAGATCATCCTGCAGTGCCAAAGCCTCCTCACCTGCCTCCATCAACAGCATGACCCAGTCTACCTCCGCTTCCTCCTCTAGCAACAGCCAGAACATCATCCCTTCTGTCAGCCCCTCTATTATTGCACCACCACTCAGCAACTTTTTAATAGAAGGACAGGTATGTGTGCTGTTTACCCTGTGTTCACTCAAGCAAATGACAAAGTGACAGCAACAAAAGAAAAAGGAGATCGGAGAATTAAGAGATTTTTTTTTTTAATTCTGTGCAAATTAGTTAAATGGTATATCGCCCTCAGATTGTGTGTGTCTCCACTGTATATAATTTATTTATTTATTCTTAAATGTGATTTCATGAGATTGTTGGATTGGGAAATTGTGAACTGCCATTTAAAAGTGTATTCCTTTTTATTTGCAGATGAAGCACATTATGGGCCTGCAATTTCATTTTTGTCAATCTGAAGTCATTAGTCCAAATATGACCTTCAAAGGCATGCCCATGATGCCAAGACTAGGGGACCCCCTCCTGACCCCCAGTATGGCCACCAGTAAAAGTGAGTCCCCAGTTCTGTCAAGTGAGAAGTCCCCTTCCCTAGAAATGCCCAAAAGCCAGGACCTCTCCTCCCCAGAGCCTATTCCACAAGGTAGGAGAGCACCAGTGAATACTGAATCCATATATTACTGTGAACGCTGAAGATTTTGTATATGTTCTTTGAATGCTAGCTTACAAGTACCGTATGTGTATGTTGTAGAGATGCTCACTGGTTGGTGGAAGGTGTCCAGCTCTGAAGAGTTAAGCCGTATAGTGTGTGCCTGTCACCCTCGTGGGATCAGAGAGAGAGTCCTACAAAAACAAATCCAGAAACACATGGAGTACCTCAGTCAAGTCTGTGCCAAGAACAAAGATGGTAAACTCCATACCTTACCGATAATTAAAGATGTTTAAAAAAAAAAGTTTCCAAAATTGTAATAATAATTTCATAATTTTTAAATCACCTAAATAAGTGTTTGTGAGTGTGTGTCAATGATTTCCTGCCAACTAAACAATTTATAGCTGATGTGAAAAACAAACAGGAAAAAAAACACCTCTCTTCTTTATATGTTTATAGCTGCCGTGATCAATGTGTGTGAGCTGGAGCAGAGCCAGGCGTGTGAGGAGACAGTGCAGAGATGGTGTGTTGAGGAGCATGCCATGGATATGGACATTGCTGTGCTGCAACAGGTGGAAAAGCTGGAGCGTAGGGTCACCTCCGCCAGCCTACAGGTCAAAGTAAGTGTCTTTTTGCTGCTTCTATTAATTCTTTAAATAGACACTTAGCATAGGTACATTTTCCTATCTTTTCTGTTGATCAGGGCTGGATGCCTGCAGAGCCACAGTCAGAGAGGGAAGACCTGGTCTATTATGAGCACAAGGCTGTGGGCAAGATTGAAGGCACAGACATTGTGCGACATGCTAATAACCCACTGGACATAACAGTGGCACGCCTGTTCGAGCTGGAGCGAAACATTGAGAGAAGGTACCTGAAGAGTCCCTTAAGCAACACCATCCAGATCACTCTGGATAACCGGGGTAATGTTAGCATACCGGCTCCTGCAACAACAGCTTGTGCTGAGTGTTATGGGTAGGTCATCCAGCATCTTCGTTACCTCCATCATTGTACGCCTGTGCACTTGTGCCTTGTCTCTCTCGGCCTCTGTCGGTCTCTCTGTCTGTCTCTAGTGAGATCCTGCCACTGATGCTGGCTGATTTTCCTTCCTCCACCTGTCACCTTCTCTCCTTTCCCTACTATGCATATATGGCTTGCAGTTGCACTGTGAATGACTTGTGCATTATATTTGCTTGCATCACATTGGTATATTATAAACTTGGCTGGTCACATTCATTAACAGCTTGCCATATACAAACTTTCTTTCTTTTTTCTTGGCTTTCTTCTTCATGGACCAAATTGTTTTGACAAGTAAACAACATTTTTGAACATTTTCGCTACCACAAGCTATTCAGAACAAGATACACTTGCAGGAATAAAAAACGTTGTGTAGTTCATATCATCCTGCCATCCGAAGGGCATCACACATACACAGTGATTGACACAGTGTTATTAGGTTTATCTGGGTTAAAATGGTCTTTGGACAGTCAAATGGCCCTTTCCTGTAATTTTCCTGTAATTTTTTTCCTGTAAAATTCAAGGCTCTTGGCCACAGTGAGTTATCAGAAACTACCAAGCATTTGGCTAGGCTTTCAAGACATAGCTCTGATAGTCAATTTTCCAAGTACATCATCATGGCATTATAATGATAGTGTTAGAAAATGTTGCTTCTTTAACCGTATTTGTTTCTGGTGGCATTTTAGCGAGTAAGTTAGTGTGTCAT
Source organism: Notoglanidium macrostoma (assembly GCA_030068235.1). Lineage (NCBI taxonomy): Eukaryota > Metazoa > Chordata > Actinopteri > Siluriformes > Auchenoglanididae > Notoglanidium > Notoglanidium macrostoma. The sequence goes on along the minus strand of JAQQZR010000035.1, from coordinate 16,124,126 downwards.
GCTTGGCAAAATTTAAAGGAACTCTCATCCTGTAAACAGAAACTAAATTGCCGCCTCTGAGGGAGATTTCAAATTTGTCCAAAATATCTGAGCCAAAGAAGACGTCTGTCTTAATCTACCCATCAAAGTGGGACTTTAAAATCAACACTGTTCAAAATTTCTTCTGAATTGAAGGCAGGGGTTGTCCAAGATATCAATATTATGAGTAATAAATAACACATTATATAATCAGCAATTGGCACACATTTTGGCGTAATTACAATAATACGTGGCAATATAATATGTGCCTATAAACATTTTCTCTGTCTTGCGGTTGCCTCAGCTCTGTTGTGCACTTGTGTACCCGTGATATATTTTGGGCCTAAAAGGATCAACTGGACCTAAAAATATTGTTTTGCCCAAGTAGATGCGCATACCTTTTCCTTTTGGGAATTTTTATTTGTTCAATGCAGCTCACTTTGAGCATGCCTGTGTGCATGTTCTCTCTAGCCAGTGAATGTTAAACTCTTTGCTTTTTTCATTCAGCGGTGAAGAAGAATTGGCCCCAGGGATGAAGCTGTGGAGGAAAGCACTGCGTCAAGTGCATAGTGGTGCCCAGCTTTCACTCTGCCTGCAGCAATTAGAGCGTTCTATTGCATGGGAGAGATCCATCATGAAAGTGGTGAGGAACATGCATATACACTGGAACAGTCCACAGTAGTTATGAATAAATAATATTAATTTATTCCAATTGGCAGTTCTTCCTATCTAAAGAATGGATAAGGTCAATTATGGCAGTCATAATGAGGATTTATGAAAGGCAGGAGAAGCTATGCTTTGTTCCCTGATAATGCTGAGTGTCAGTGCTGTGTTGTGTTGCTGTCAGTACTGCCAGTTATGCCAGAAGGGGGACAATGAAGAGCTGCTGCTGTTGTGTGATGGCTGTGATAAAGGATGCCACACGTACTGCCATAATCCCCAAATCACTACTATCCCTGAGGGAGATTGGTTCTGCCCTGCGTGCATAGCCAAGGTTAGGGAAGCTGTCCTTTGAGTTAAAATAACAACCAAAAAAAACATATGCAATAAAAAAAAAAAATTCAAACATTTTGTAAATGTGATTCATGACAGGAAGTTTAACATGGACATAGTTACACAGACTGTTCACTGCTGGTGACTGGAACCACAAACCTCAAGTCTCAAGTCTTTCCAAAAGATACCTGTGCACCTTGTGATGACGTTTTTTCCCCCTTTTAATATAATCATCTATCTTTCACGCTTTTTCTGCAGGCATGTGACTCACCTCAGAAAAGTAAGAAGCAGGCCAGTTCGAACAGCGGAGGGGATGAAAAACTGTCTGGAGCCAAACGCAGCAAGAAAACCTCTGTGACCGGTGAGGGCTCGGAGAATGACACAGCCAGCACCAGTGCCAGTAGCACACCCAAGAAAGGAGGAAAGGAAACAAGAAAGAGGAAATTGGAGGACAGCCTTTGCACCAACACCACTAAGCAGGAGAGTGCAACACAAGTTAAAAATTCTAAAACAACCCGAGACGACAGTAAAGACCTGGAGCTCTGCAGGTATCAGACACATCACTCAAAGTTAACACACATGGGTAGAATGTCAGCTACTGTGTGTATATATACTAATGTATATAAGTCTTTGTTTAGACAGTCAAGTCTTTGTTTATAAAGTTGCGGTCGGAAGTTACATACACAGAAGCCCAATATTGCCATGACATTCATGTCCATATAAGAAAACCTCTGACTACAACTGTATATTGCACTTAGGTTAGACTTTGTTTTAAATGTGTTGTACGAGTACAATTTACTTACTTACTTTATAATTGAGTACACATTTAGATATCTTGTTAGATTTTATATTCTTGGAAGTCTTAAAAGTTCATGTGTGCATTGTTACTGTGTAGATTGCTTTTGGCAGAGCTGCAGACTCATAAGGATGCCTGGCCATTTATGACACCTGTCAATCCCAAATCAGTCCCTGGATACCGCAAAGTCATCAAGAAACCCATGGATTTCTCTACCATTCGAGAGAAACTTTCCAACAGCCAGTATGTATCGTGCACAAATAACAGTTTTTCCTCAATGTGAAAAGTAATACGTGCGTGTGGTGGCCTCGGAAAAACATTCCCATTATACGGTTTTAACATTTTCTTCTATGTATACGTCTGAGAAATACAGATTTTCCGGAACTGAACTGTTTTTTTTTTTGTTGTTGTTGTTTGTTTGGTTGTTTTTCTTTTTTTTTTTTTCCATATATCTCAACCACAAGTAAGGTTATAGCATCTTAAAACATTTACCTCCAAATGTGAAAACAGACAAAATTTGCAAGTAAAGATTTGCCAGTATCTGATTACAAAACGGAATTGTTTAGACTTATTCTGCATCATATTCCAACATCATATTTGCACGGCATTTTACTCAACATTTTGGCGAAGTACAGTACTGTGCAAAAGTTTTAGGCAGGTGT
>JAQQZR010000035.1:16106560-16120560 GCA_030068235.1 Notoglanidium macrostoma | reverse complement strand
TATATATATAAAATGTTTACACTGTTAGGTGCTTTAATGGTACCAGGAAACACATCACAGTATTGCTGTAAAACTGAATTAGCAAAAAATGTTTTGACCATTGAAGAACAGAGACTATTAGGGGTGTGTGTGTGTGTGTGTGTGTGTGTGTATGTGTGTATAGCGTCTACATGTCCAACAATATGTATGTGTACAATTTTGCAAACATGTTCTTTGCCATTGTTTCTGTTGTCTTTACGCATAAATTGAAAATCTTAAGTTAATGAAGAAAATAAGAAAGAAGGAAAAGAAATCATACTGGGACTAAATCGAAATGCCAAAATACAACAAAGTATAAATGATATACAAACAGTTGAAAATTTGCATAGTGTTGATATATAGTATAGAGCTGTGGGGTTGTAAAGTTTGGATGAAGCATAGGGTTGATGTTTAGTCATGATGTACAGAGTGAAAGTATTAAGGCATATCCTGACAGTAAACTGTAGACATGAGGTTTGAAGCATAGCAATGAATTTTAGTTCAAGTATGAGCTTTATATTTAGTTCAACTTGGTGAATAATGTTGATACGTGAGATGTAGCACTTTTAATAATAAACCTTCTAACAAAGCAGCTTTATGGAAATCCAGGTATAGATCTAGTAGCTCTGGGTATAGAGACATCAGTAGCATGGAAAAACTCCCCAAGTTCACGTTACTGTGGAGTCTTGGGGGAAAAAATCCTCTTCTGGGCAACACTAGGTGGTAGGATTTTTGATTATTTGAGAAGTAAAAGGGCAAGAAGTATGGATATTTATGTGTTTGTTAGTAGGGGTCTTGATAAAAACATAAAAGAGGTCATGGCAGCAGTTGGCATCTAAGGATAGGCAAATCAAAACTGCAGATAATTCTGAGATGAATAAGAAAGAACAAAAGCTGATTAGGGCATCAAGACCACACACAAGCTAGTGTTGTCACTGTGCAAGTGGGGACTCGGGATGACTGTATAAATAAGAGGTAGCGTCAAAACACAGCACAAGTACCACAAATACTAGGACTTCCTGAGACATCAGCACCCTACAAGGGCACCATCAACAAACCTGATGATTACAAGGGAGAGATGGGGCCAAGATCAATTTTTCCACAAAGATCTATGTCTAATAACTCCCAGATTTGCATCTTAATTCGTAATGAAAGCCTAGAATTAAAGCTTGAGGCTGCCTCTATATCCTAAACATACTACAAATTTCATTGCTGGGGAACTTATTAGAAAATGAAAATACTAATACAGACTGCATTCTGGACTAACTGGATGTACATAGTGGAACATCCAGGATTACAGTAGTCCAGTTAATAGAAGTGAAGGCATGAACTATTTTTTTCTGCATTCTGTAATGATGTCATATTCCTGCCTTGATCCTAGGATAGCTATTGGATCCACTGTGTCCAAGATAACAACAACAACAAAAAAAATCAGTTACAGAAGATAAATGGATAAATTCATTTCATTCATTCATCTTCAGTAAGCACTTTATCCAGGTCAGTGTAATGGTGGAACTGGAGGATCCATGGCCTATGCCTATAACACTGAGTCCAGCATGCTTTTGAGGGGTGGAAGGAAACCCGAGAACCCAGGAGAAACCCTCATAGATATGAGAACATGTGGAACTCCACACAGACAGTAACTGTGATTGACATTGGAACCCTAGACTTGTATAATTCAATAAATGTATGTTTTAGATTTATAGATGATCACTGCTACATAATGTTGGCATCAGTGTTTCAGTGGCTGTCTGGGTCTTGATTTTTCTATTGTATTGAATAAAAATTTATAATTATTTTTACTGTCTTCTACTCAAACGGTGTAATATGTTGTCAGGCACACCTGCCCTGATGTGATAAAATGACAGATCCACGTATCTGACTTCAGTGAATAACTACTGCCTGGAACGTAAATTCTTCCCCAAACGTTTACCTTTGCAGTTTTAGTTTTAATTTAGAAAAAAATTAAGGATTCTAAAACTTCTACTAAATCTATGCCATGGTTCACTCTATCGCATGGACATATACCTCTAAACCTAAAATCCGTTCCACCAAGTGGTACTGAGGGAAGAATAATTAAGTATCATACAATGAAAAAAGTTGAAGAAATATTGAGAAAAATCTCTGGAGGGGAAAAAAAGTCCTGCATAATCTATACACACCAAGCATAGACCTGAAGCCTGGGATTACAGTGCATCACTGAAACTGAAAGTGAGTAAGGTTTAAGCAAAACAATGAAGTTTAGCAGTAAGTTTAAGCATGTGATTAAAGCAAGGGGTTTGGGTAGTGTTGAAGTATGGGACTGAAGTATGGGATTATTTCATTTGTTGTGTTGAATCATGAGATTAAAATGTTTTAAACTGTATCACTGGGGTTAAATATTGAATCCTATAGTCTAATGCTGAGCCTGGGATTAAACATGGGAAATGTAGAGCTGAAGCCTGGTATTTACATGTAAAACCTCAAGAGGTTTTTGTTTGTTTTGTTTTGTTTTTACTAAAGTGGAACCATACAAAAACTGTTGGCTCATTTTTTCTATTGAACTTGAAAAGGGTTTACAACAGATTACGAAGTGTTGTGAAATACCAAGTGTGGTGATGTATTCAAGACTAGTTATTTCAAATGGATTTGCCCAAAGCAGGTACGAGTCGTAAACAGTTCATCCATAACTAAACAGCAAACAACACAAGAGTAAACGAGTAACGAGTAACGTTTTCATTGTGTTGGCATGAAAAGTTTGAAGTAGAGATTGAAACCAAAATTGTAGATGTGGAAAAGCAGTGTTAAAACAAGGTAGTGTTAAATAGTAGTATATGATGGCTGGATAATTAAACGTCAGGTTTAGCTTGAGTTTGCTCTCTAAAGCACTTCCCAATCCTGGTCCTGGGGTTCTCCCTGTCCTGAACATTGTACTGTTTTACCTGCTCCCAACATGGCTAATTCAATTCAAGTAATTAGCTAATTAACACTATTTTCTGAGTTGAAGTGTGTGTCTTTAGACAAGAGAAAACATTCAGGTGTGCAGGACAGGTGGTACTACAGGACAAGGATTGGGAACCTATGCTCAAGAACTTAAAACCGCATCTGGGTTGGCAGTGCTAACCAGTTGCTATTTTTTTTTTTTTACACATAACTTGGGTAAATAAGTTTCTTTAATCCATTACCTCATATATTTATGTGCCTTATGTGGAATGTGTTGAGACCTTAATCTGTAACGCCTGAGGACAAAGAGTCAAGTTGGACTGAACAGTATTGTTAAAACATACATCTGTGGTCCTTCTCCAAACCGTGGCCACAAAGCAGGGAAAACAGAATTATCTAGAATGTCTTTGTATGTTGTACCATTAAGATTTTTTATGAAGTTTAAAATAATATTGTGGCTTACTTCATGTGTATCAGAGAACACATTATATCAGCATGGATATCCCTATTGGTCAAAAGCAGCAAGCTTCTTGTATTTTTCATACATACTTGTCAGCCTTTTAAACATTATTTTGGGCAAAGAGCAAATGAACATTCACTCTACACTTACAGTTTTTTTCTGGGTCTTTTTTCTGGGTCAGAGTTTCTAGTTTTCTTTGAATCAAAAAAGAGGCCCTTGCACAAGCTACTAAAGAGGCCAAAAGGCAAAAAGCTTGAATGAGTCTCGTATTCACAGGTCTGTTAAGCATGTGATTTGGCAATCAGTCAGTGTATGCAATATATTTGTTTATGAAAACTGCATGTGGATGCTTAGTTCTTAAAATGATGCCCAAGAAGAACAGAGATAAGGTGATCAAATTGATTCCTCATAATCCCGAATGAGTCAAATGCCAATGTACATGTCATTAATTTCTAAATTTAAATCCAAACCTACAAATTCTCCCAATTTTCATCACTGTCAGTGTGACTCACAGTTTGCTGATCTCATTGGGTTGCCAGCTTGATGTAGTTTTTGCAAGCAAGGGATATGCAACCTAATATTAAGTGAAATTTACAGACGATCTGTTCCAATATTTTTGCTCACTCAAAGATTGGGTGGTCTTCCTCCAAAGGTGCCATGTGTTATGACATTTAAGACATCTTGCTGAAATTCTGATCTATCATTTAATATTCATCTTTTGACCTTAAACCCAAATGTCTTTGATGTTCCAATATTTTTGGAGGGGGCTGTAGGTCTAAATGTGCATTGTGTGATTGCAGCAGAGGAGAAGTGCAAGCTGAAAGAACAGCTGAAGATAGTAAAACAGCAGGTAGAGGTTTCACTTGTTTTTCCTCGCACTGATGACAGTTGACACTGAAATGCGAAGAGAAACCGGATTTCAAATGTGTTTTATTTTTGGCTGAGTTTGTGTGTGTTTGTATTTTAATTGTGGCAGCCATTATGCATTGTACTGTACATTGCCTTATTAAGACACTTTATGTTGCTTTTCCTTTCATTTGTTTTCCATTTCTATTTAATATTGACCTCATTGGCCATTCAGTAGCATATGTATATTGTAGTGTGAAATACAGCAAATTGTCAGACAGTGGTACTCTACCTGAGGGCACCTTACTTGAATTGATATTGTGCAAGAAAGTATACAGTAAATTTACAAATCTCTTTACAAATCTGTCCACCTTTTACATTTTCAGAAGATGTTGGGCTTCATATATCAATCCTTTAGTAAAATTGCACGAAAATGTGTTAGTCAAACTGAACTAAAATCTTTAAAAAAGTACAAAAGTTTCAGAAAGGCAGATTTTCTTTGTATTCATGTATGCATGCTGATCCCAGCAGAGCTCATTTGCATGTAGTGATGCCCACAAAACTCCATAAAAGGTCAAGAGCACAGACAGCTGGGAGCATGAAATGAACGAGCAGGGTAAAGGCTGAAAAGCAAACGTGGAAGGTATTTTTTTTGTCACTGCAGGCTTGCTTATTAGGGATATGTTTATAAATTCATATGTTTAAAATTTATAACTGTAATTTATATATTTCTGTAGAGTTGCTTTCTGACAATGTCCATTGTTAAAAGTGCTATACTAATTATGGAGTTACGAAGTTATTTTGACTAACTACTATGCCAATAAAAATGTTTAAAAATTAATAATATTAATAATAAAAAACAAGCACCAAATCTTCCATCGGCTGAGGCATTTGTTTACGGCTTATGGCTATGCACAGGCAGACCAACCCGTCCTCTGTTTATATGGTGCCATTTCTTTTTTTTCATAATGACAAGCATCGTTTTATATCTCTTACATTATGAGTTTGTGTTGGCTCGCTTTTTTATTTTTCATATTCTTTAATTAATGGCTATAATAAAAGACTTGCGTGAACTAGCATGAGGATGTGTTTTTGGTAGAACCTCTGAAGCTCCTCTGTAAATCAACCTGCATAAGGGCAGTCCATGCAAATGATCTGATTTGAACTAGTCAAATCGTATAGTCAATGTTAACATTAGTTAATCTTAATAAATGAGGCCCACTGATATCAGACCAGCACTTACTCTTCAGAAACACAAAACATGATGGCCTACTTCTATTTCCTCTTTGTCTGGAAAAGAGGAGAGAAAGTTTTACCCATCAATACAAACATGCAATCTAAAAAAAAAACATGTTCTTAATGTGTGTGTTGTTACACACCAGAATATTTTTTCTCAGACATGACTAGCAGACCTGTTCTGTATTAATCACAGCACAGACTGGGGCTTTCTGTGTGTGACAAAATCCTGTCTTTCCACTTCACTACACTTGAGCACACACAGACACAGAAAATCTGAAGCTGCCACACTTGGTCAACCAAGTTTACAGAATTTTTCAAAGCATGTATTTACATATTTCAGTATAAACAATATTGTTCTTGTCTTGGTTTTGTCTCTCTAAACCCTGCAATGTTCTGCTAATCAAACCACCGGGATTTCATAAACAAAAATGTGTCAAGATTTGAAGCAACAAGTTTAAATGTCATTCAATCCCCTAAGTCAGCTTCTGACTGGTGCAAAAGGGCACTTCAGCAGAAACATTGGAGATATCCAAGGGATCAGTGTTTCAACACTGTAATAATACAATAGAGTACCGGTTATACATTCTGTACATTGTCTAGACTTATTGGTATTTCACATATTAGTATTTTATATCCTGTATCCAGCTGTTTATGGCATCATGAACAATCTAGCACATTTACGTTTTAGTTTAAATCTATATTGTTTGCTAATGATTTATATTATAACTGGATTGCAGTTAGTCATGTAGCTTTAAACCGAGCTCATGAACCCAGGCAGCACTGGCAAGTTTCACTCACAATCAAATCACTGTTTAATATCTGACATGGTTGAATGAGAGGAAGGACACAGTGCTTACAACGGAAGTGTACTAGGGTCACCTACAAGTGGTATGTTATTTCGAAAGAGGGAGAGAGCAGGGGGATATTTTCTGATATTAAAGTTATTATTATTATTAATAATAATAATAATTAATAATAATAATTTTGATTATCAAAATTGGATGACGTGAATGCACTTACTAAGCTATATTTCGACAATGGGTTAAATAATAAGGAGATTTTGTTTGTCTGTTTGCATATAATCACCACATCATAACCAGTATTCGTACTTTAAAACTACACTGTCGTGATAGGTAGCCTAAAATCCTTTGTCCAGGAAGAGCTATCGAATAAATTGCCAAATGCAAGGTTAATCGTTAGATATGCATCTTCGTGCACTTCAGATGAGATTCGTTGTACAACATGATGTGGTACTGCAGGTGATCAAGCTAATTGATCCTCAAGGTGTGGAATTGCTAAAGGCACATTGTCTGTTGTGACGGCAGTACTCTGCCCCAGGTCCTAAAGCACTCCCCACACATGACCTCGTACGATAATGAAGCAAGTTATTTCTGATTTCTTTTCAGAAATATTTCATATTTTTATATTTCAATGTTTATATTTCTTAATTTTGACTTTGAACTCAGAAACTACCCCCTCGCGCACTCAAACAAAAAAAACAAACAAACAAACAAACAAAACCACTCGTACGTGGCCCTAGTAGGCTTCCGTAGCTTACTGTGAGGATTTCCTAAGGAAGCTCTGCATGGTGTTTGTTGAGTGTAAGACCTTCGCATGTAACAATAGCTATATCGTGCATTGTATGCATATTTATGACGATTTGAATTTTCCAGCTCAAATCATAGCTATCTTTTTACAAACTGCCGAAAGCTAAAGAAAAGATAAACAAATGGAGGTAATTGTTTTATGTGAAAGCTTTTTTAATTTTTAAGAAGAAAAAGGTTATTAACGCCTTCATTTTTGATCGAAAGAATTTTGAGTTGAGAGCTTTTTACAAATATTTTATTAAAACCAATAATTGTTGGTTATTAAGAAAACAAATATTATAATATAATATATATACATAAGCATTTTTCAGTTGATAAAGAATAGGAAAATAAATTGCTGTTCTGTTTTTTAAAAATATTGTGGAAAATCTGACTCGTGTACCCAACATTGTGAATTGAATTGAATCTAATGGTGAATTGCCTAGTAACACCACTGTGTGAGTATGCTGTGTGTGCTGACAGATAAAATAGGGTTAATCCTATTCCTTTACACATTCCTCATACATTTGTCTGTCCCTCAGTCAGTCTCTTAGTCTGTGTCTCATTCCTAAAGTGTATGAGCTGTGAATAAAAGAGTAAATGCATTCCTTGAGTGGTTCCCAGTCAAAGTGCCAGGTTGAATAGTAATAACTTCCATTGCTCTGGATCACTTCAGTGTGCTCTGTCTGCAGGAACGTGAGCATCTGAAGCACGAGAAGAGAGCGCAACCTGGAGCTCAGACAGCTGGAGATAGAGATGGTTGAACAAACCCGATGAAGACCTGTGTGTGCCAAATCAGAAGGTAATTCATAAATCACTGAAAGTGGGAGTTGTCCAAAAACTTTATATATATATAAAAATATAATATATTTATAATTTTAAATAATTAAACAAACAAATAATTAAATAATCAATCAATTAATTAATTAATATTATTAACTAGTTATACTATATTATTAAAAATTATTATCTAGTGTCTTCTACTTGCGCTGTCTAATACAGGCCTGTTGGATATGGATCACTGCACTGCCATCTAGTGGCTACACAACAACATCTCATAATTTATGGCATCTAAATATTTTTTGCTTCAGCCTTCTTAACTGGAACTAGTAGTGAATATATGTAATCGCTAATCATATTTTAATGGGGATATGGGCCAGTGCGGTGCAGTTTAAAATGAGCTTACCTTGAGCTGTACATTATATAGAGTTGTGAACATTGTGAAGGGTGTGATAACAGAATGGCTTATAAATTGGGAATAGATCAATAAGGCTTTTCTTGCTGGGCTGATCGAGGAGACGAGGAAATAGAGAGTGTGAAAACAAGCCTGTGTAGCAGATGAGGTCTTTTCTTGTTTAACTCTATTTCAGGTCTTTTATTACTGGTTTCTTTACCTTTTTAGAAATATATCATCACATTTTAATATACCGTATGGATCATAAAATCTTATCATAAGGCCATTCCTTTCTAGAAATATCAGTTTTGACAGTTCATGAAACCATTTTTACTTCATTGTCATTAAAAAGATCCCTAAGGCCTGATTTCTGTATGAGACCGCTAGGCTGCATTTGTCCAACCTGTTGACTGTTACTCAGACAAAAATGTGAAACTCTTTACAAGCTGCTAGATGTAACTCGATAGGAAAAGCAGTTAAACAGACTGTATATAATACAACACTGTGCGTTGAAGTTTGAGCGGTGACCCTCAGACTCTGAGCAGTTTCTGACCCCCATTAATTCCCACATCTCTTGTTTGTCAAACACGTACTCGTTTGTTTTCAGCTGTTGGGATATTTCAAGCATTATTATTTTGGGCCCATATATATTATATATATATACCATATATATTTTGGGCCCATTTTGGGGCCAGCTGACCCTTCCCAGAATCCTCTGTGCCAAGTAGCGAGTCGCCATTTTCCATGCCATTGACCTTCCAAAAACCACCAGAAACAATCCGGTGACATCCTAGGCCATAGATCTTAAAGTGTAACGTGAAATTAGAGATATTTTTTCCAAGTATCTATTCTGCTTTCTTATGGTTATTCCATATGTAATGGACCCGAGCCTCGGCTGTTTAGTGGGCAGGCTCAAAGGAAAAGGTGAAAGATATTTAGCTCAACGTCTCTATGTATGACACGTCAATGAAGAAAAAGTTCGAACTGGGTTTCGAAAGCAGCGCTAACAGTGAATTTGCGGAGGTTTTGCTCCACCGATAGCTAGCAGGTAGCAGTCCTGCGCTTTCAAAACAAAAACAGCGAATTGGACTTTGGGTAGGGTAAGCCGGCTTCTTTAATGTGCTCCCTTTCGTCCGTATGAGACTGAGGATATACAGATCATCGTTTTATCTTTCTGTGAAATGAATTAAAAGCTATGATTATGGTAAATTAGTCAGTATAATCAGTTGCCTAGCAAAGATTAAGATAAATTGAATGTCTCAAAACTTTCTCAAATTGAAGGAGGATAAAACATATCTCCTTATTGCAGGTGTTCCTGGCCTTTTGAGATCAAACCTTAAAACTTTTTATTTTATTAATTAATTAACTCTCTCTACATGTTAAATATAATAATAATTAAAAAAAAACCCTCTTTCAATCCTGTTTTTACAATTAAGGCAAAGGAAAGTAGTGGCTTTCTATTTCAGGACATTAATTGATTTTAAAATGAATTATTCATTCATATTGCAGCACTTGTGCTACTTTAATGCCCTGCTTACCCGTCTTAGTCAGAGAGACAAGGCTTAACCTGTTAAAATGAGGCAGACAATCTAGACAAGATGTTGTAAAAATTTTTGCTTGTGTGTGTGTGTGAGCATGCACTTGCACGTGCGTTTGTGTGTGCGGGTACATTTTAGACATCCAGGTGACATGATTTTGATTGCCTTCTGGTGGGCAGGACAGCCAGCTGAGAATATGGATGATTTCCCAGCATGCAGCAGCAGGTGCCCCTTCCAAACAACCCACACACTGTGCCATGTACAGCGGGCAGATTCTGTTCAGGCAAGTCAAGTCTAATCTGATTGAACGTCATCATTGCATTAACCCAGTCAACCTGTTGCACTCCAGCTATAGATGCACCCTGAGCACATACAATCACAAACATATGACTATCTATCCTGCTTCATAGTCGGCATGCTGAACACCATTACTCACAGCCTCCACACACACCAATTTCAGTCAACACACTGATTGCACTGTCCTTTTTTCATACCAGTAGTACACTCACACTATTTGAACACACAAAGGTTTTAGTCACACAAATTGGTAATGAGAATGTGTTTTCCTTTTTCATTATTGTCCAGTAATTCTGTTCAGTAGCTGAACAATAGTGCTGATGAACTATGCAATCTGAAGGTACTGATTAACTTTCTTTAACAGCAGAGCTCTCTGACAGCTCTTATATTAGTGTTTGTTCTAATACCTTTTCATTTCTATAGTCAAAGCTCATTCACATGTATTGTAGACTCGCAAACAATCTAAGCCTAAAAAACTGATTAACAAAACATGTTATTTACCAAAAGGACAATCTATATGGTCATTGATATGGTGAATTGTTCTGTTAGGAGACTTTTATGTAATATTTATGGAAGTCCACGTTGTTGTGGTCAGTATGTTTTCTGCCATGGGAAAGTCTTTGGGACAGATTTTGTGCTTTCTGGTTTCTTCGTAACATGACAAGCTGCTTTAAAAAAAAAAAAAAAAAAAGTGAGAAAAAAGAGAACCTGGTGATGGAACAATTGCATACAGCTGTTCTAACGGAAGTGAACTTGCAGACATTACAGATTACATTTAACTATAAATGGTTAATGTGGTGTTCATCAATACATTAGAAATGTAATTTTGCTTAGAGATAACACACTTTGAGATGTGTTGTTATTGGAAAATAATTATTGGGCTGTTCCACTGAGATAGATGTCTTTTTTGAGTCAGGACTAACTGAAAATTTGCTGTGTCTCAGTGTCTAGCTGTCCTTTCCAAATCATTTATTCATTCAGTGTTGTAAAAGTATGGTGGCTTTGGTGGCTTCTTGTTCAGTTTGAAGCTGTTTTCTTGTGCCAGTGCTTCTGTCCTGCCTCTTTGTTGCCACGGTAACAGTCATGACTGGGTAGGAAGTGCGTCCCAGGTCACTTCCTGTTGAGAATCTCCCAGGGAGGCTTTTGTTTTAGACACACACACACACACACACACACACACACACACACACACACACACACACACACACACACACACACACACACACAGAGGGATAAATAAGTCAGTTACAGGAAGGCTGTGATGTTTTTTTTTCTTGGAGAAGTTGGCAGTGCTACTGGATAAAGTGTGTGGATGGAATTTTCCTGACTGGCCTGTGCTGGTTAATAAAAATAAGAATGTTGCCATCAGTATCTGGGAGAGCGGTATTAGCCCGGTTCTTTCGGGGGGGGGTCGATTGAGCCTCTTATTATTAGCGCGGGTATTTACGATAAAGCTCTCCTCCAAACAAGATCCATTGTCCAAGGATGCTGCAAGAGCAGCCGTTTGAAAAGCTGTGGTGACTTCAGGTGTGCACTACTGTAGTAGATAATCGCACTTGCCCCAGGACTCTTACTTATACTGAACACCCTTTCACCACACTTAGTACTGTTTGCCTTTACTCTTCTTCACCTGTGTACTGTAATTAATTTTATTTTGAGTCTGGCTCCTCACAAGGGTTCTTTCTTTCTCATGTGGTTACAGGGAGTTTTTCTTTGCCATTGTTGCCTTTGCCGTGCTCATTAGGGATGTAGCTCAACATTGTATTGGCAGTAGTTTGTGGACCCCTGACCATCACAGTCGTGTGCACTTTTTGAACATCCTGTTCCAGATTTAGTCTCTGTTCTAATAAACCACTCTTTTTTTAAATTTTTTTTTTATTTATTTTTTTTTTTTTGAAGGCTTTCCGCTGTATTTTGTGCAGTGGGGATTTTTTCATTCAGCCACAAGGGCATTAGATGTCGATGTCGGGTGAGAATGTCCCAGAGTTCATTTGGTATTCCAGTTCAGCCCAACACAAACACACACACACACACATGCACGCACGCACGTGAGCTATTCCTATTATTTACTTTGTGAACATTATCTCTTGTCATTGCACTTTTTGGCCACTAAGTGTCTCTGTCATGTAACAGTCCATTTATTTGTCATTTGTTATCCTGACATTAAAAAGATGTCTTGTGCTAGTGTTTGTTAATTTGTGTATTTCTCATGTGACTAGACCACCCAGAGGTTTCACAGAACCAAGCAACATCACGTAAATTAATGTCATAACTGTCATAGGCTAGATGATAGTAGGTGATGCTTCTACTATTAGTAGGCAAAGAGTAAAGTAAATATGAAAGACTGCCCTGGTCCTTATGAAGCTGTTGTGAATGTGTGTTCACTGCAGAATGACGGCGCTGTTCTTTACTGTGTAACACAGCATGAGAGGTGATTGCTGTCTCTGCTTTACACTTTCTCCTGCTGTGATCCAAAACAGCTGACCCTTAAGTGACCTCTTTGCTGTTCCCCCTCATTCTTTCTCTCCCCATTTCACCCATCTGTAGATATAAACCTGCCACTGGATAAACACTCAATCTGGAGCATTGGTCATAGCATGTGAGCTGTAAATTATTTAATCATTACTAAATGATAATGTCTGTAGTTTTGGATTTATGAAAGCAAAGTAAAATTGCATTTCATTGCCGTTCTCTTTTTTTTTTTTTTGCCATGCTGTGAATTACATTTCCATCAAGCCTTGCTCTTCACATAAGCTTCGTGTTTATCTAAACAACCAGTAACAGAGCTTGATCCCTAATTTACCCCTAACTACAGTCATATTTCGATCCAATAATCCAATAATATACAATACACACATGCATACTCCTCACCTCCCAGAGGGACCAGATATATTCTAGTTTGTTATTATTCCAGTGCATGCCAGACGTGCTTTTCACCTGTAATGCTTAACATGCATTGCATTATCTGCACGTTACTTGTATTTGTGATCGGGTCAGAATTATCATTTGTAATACTGACCAGATTCAGCGCCGAGCTCATTAATTCTCATTAATGTTGTGTGTGTGTGTGTGTGTGGCACCCAGAGCTGTGTTGATCAGCCACACGGTGCCCTGCAGTTAGGTGTCAGCATCATGCTGACAGATGGCACAGGAGTCTGGTTGTAAGACGGAGCTGGCACTGGTGCCAGGAAAGCTATGTCCAAACATGTACAATGAAAATAGCCTTGCTGTACCCAGGCAGCATCCATACACAGCCACTCAGAACCCTCAGGCTCCGACAAATCAACATTTTACTGATTTCGTGCCAATGCAGCCCGAGCACACAG
Source organism: Notoglanidium macrostoma (assembly GCA_030068235.1). Taxonomy (NCBI): domain Eukaryota; kingdom Metazoa; phylum Chordata; class Actinopteri; order Siluriformes; family Auchenoglanididae; genus Notoglanidium; species Notoglanidium macrostoma. Next base: position 16,107,154 of record JAQQZR010000035.1, on the reverse strand, counting down.
CTCAGCCTGAAGAGCTTTACTGAAGAGAAGAGTAAACTATCATGCTGACATGCACTGAAAATTACTGGAAGCTATAAAGTAATTACATATGCTGGAGTTAAAAACACTTTTCATTCCCCCACCACTTTTTATTTATAACCTTTTTCTGTTATAACTAATTTGTGTGATGTGTCCTGTGGTGAAGATGAAGAGGACGAGTTAATGCATTTAACCCACTCGGCGAGCAGTTCTGGTCTACAAAACCTCTTGTAATCATGTTTGATATATTTATTAATGTTTCTCTATCTGTTCTAATGAGTAAGAAATAAAACAATTCATGCCGTTGCTGGAAAATAATCAGCTTTGGAGATGCACAACATCATGTCTCAAAGTGTTTTTTATTCTTCTCTTATACCAAGTCATTTGCAAATGCTAGCAATTTTTGTGTATTATTGAACTTTTTGTCCATTCATAATTACATATAATGTTGTCTGACCTCTACAAAGCAATACAGAAGAAATGCAGCTTGTCATGTTACCTACACTACCGGTCAAAAGTTTGGACACACCTTCTAATTCAATTATTTCTTTATTTTTATGACTTTAAAAGAGACTG
>JAQQZR010000035.1:16078536-16106538 GCA_030068235.1 Notoglanidium macrostoma | reverse complement strand
TTACCACATAATTCAGTATATGCCATACGTGTTGCTTCATAGTTTTGATGTATTCAGTAATGTTTTACAACGTAGAAGGCAAAAAAAATAAAGAAAAACCTATGAAAAAGAGTAGGGGTGTCCAAACTTTTGACCGGTAGTGTAGATACAGCAAACTGTTAACATCCTCTCTCCTGAAGACTTTCACATTTCAGAAAAATGATTGGAATAGCCTTACTTCTTACTGTTGCAAAGTGCTGACGTCGGAGACTCCTCACGGGAAGAGTCACCATGTCAATGATTATAGGTTTTCCTAAACATGTTTTTCTTTGGTACATTACAATTTTCTTTTCATCTGTTCATTATTGGATTAAATTAGCTCATGTTAAACGTCTGCAATAGAAGTCTCTGTGAATGAGTTACCCTTCTACAGTAACTGTATCAGAGCGTGTGCGTTAATATAGGACTGGGGATTGTCTTGCAGTCAGAACTGCTGTTAATGAAAATGAATAAACACCACCTGACCACAGATCTGATAACTTTGTATTTTGCACTTGAGCATAAGTGAAATGTCCGTAGTAAAGGTGGACTCTTGGATGAACCCAGAGGCAGACTGAGACACACGGACAAGAGGAAGAAAGATGAACAGGTAGAGAGAAAGAACAAGGCCTGGTTGTTGTTACTAAGCTCTTCAGTCGCTCATAACTGCGACAGGCTGAGACACCGAGTGACCGACTGAGCAGAGGTAAACATGAGCATACTTTTAAATAGTCCTGCACATTGTTTACTTCTATAGGCAAGGCTCCGACAAGGACAGGACAGTGCTGATGAGAGTCAAATTGGAAGAGTTGTAAGAATGAAGAGAGATTTACAGGACAGTGAAATGTTGAGGCCCTCCTGTGTAGACATTTCTGACCTCTAGGGGCAGTTTTCAGGGCCAAGGAGAGCAGATGAGGTGAGGCAGGGTAATGTTTGTGTATTGAGAGTACAAGGAATTTCTCATCTTTTAAAAAGCACTTTCTGTTTAGTGAAAAATGGAGCCATGGCTATGGCGAGAGGGATTGGACGCACGTATAAAGACGCTCGCAGAATACCAAGAAAACATAATCGATTGAACAGAATCCGACAACGTAGTTTTTTTTAGAAACGTAACGCATGAAAAACATTCTGCACCACCCCAACATAATGCATTATTTCTGCTGCCTCTAGTACATAACCTTCCTTCATGAATGCACCAATCTCGCCACATGGCACAGATTGCAGTTACTCTACAATACTGCCTGATTTCTGTTTAACACTCGGAAGCCTCAGCTGGCTCACGAAGGCTAAAGGCGGTTTACAGGCAGCTTTTAGATTGTGTGCTTTGGGATCTAGTGTATTCACAGAAGCTAAATGAGGCTTTGCCTGTAATTTACTATCAAATAATCCAATTATAACAGATGTGCGAGAAAACAAAATGCTTTTTTCCACTGCACCTTAGACACGTCATGGCGTCTGTGCATCAACTCTGGAGCTTTGTTTGTGTGCGACTGGAAACTATAAGACAATTCTGTTCACAGTATGACACTTAAGCAGAAATAAGAGAGCTTGAGATGCCGTTCTGTTCAGCAGTGATTAAAGAGGTGCCAAGAGATTTAACACTGTGTACAGAATTTGTTGTTGAAAGATTAAGCGTGAGACATTGCTCCGAACGATCAAGAATGATGATTAAAAAATCACTTCCAAGTTACAGCAAGAACTGTTCGCTTGTAGTATTTTTACTGTTATTCTCTTTACCACTGTTTTAAAAATAAACCCAGTAATATAGTCTTGTATCTGTCTGGATTCTGTTAGGAACCTTCAGCAAGAGCTTAAAAGCTTTGATTGCACTTAAAAAAAGAATAAAATGTGCATTTCAGGATATAAATAAGCAGCTGGTAGAGCTTTGGGTACATTTACATTGTTTCTACCTCAGACGAGCATTAATATATTTTTATATCTGCACAGTAGCGATTGCCTGCGTTGCTGCATGCCTGTTATTTTCGGGGTTCATAACTGAGTCATTGCACATTATAATAGAGTTTTAAAACTACTTTCCCAGTACCTGATTGCTGTGGAGGGAAATCAGCGCTACTGTGGTTGTAAACTCTGTGTCTGTAGTTCAGTGTCTGAAAATGCAATATTTAGGAACTCTGGGCTTTGTGCTTTTTTTTTTTTTTTTTTTTCCCCCCAAAGCAAACTAATCAGGCATTGTGTGATTCTCATTCAGAGGCCCTCAGTGGAGTGAAACACATTCACAAACACACAATCATACAAATTGAAGTGCTTTCCTGATTTATCTGTGAGGCAGAATGGATGCAAATTCCGGCTTATTACATTTATCTTCATTTACTCTGGAAACACTACAGAGACGAGCTGTCTGTCTGCCTGGCCATGAAATTTAAGAAGCTTGATTTGAAGTGATGAAGTGTTTTATTAACGGATATGACTGCAGAGGCAATGAAGCACCTCTTTACAGGATTCGTTTCTGTTCATGCATAAGTCAAACAGCGATCATTCTTTTTCCTGCTTATAGACTTTACTGTGTTTTTCATTATGCAGAGGTTTGTTTCCGACTTAAAGCTTTGGCATTAAAATGAAATTGTATCATTTGCTTTTGCTTTGCCTGTAGAAAAGCTGACGGAGGCTTCAAGGTAGCTAAACAGGAGCTGATGTCTCTGGTCAACTGGTGCTGGTGTTTCAGAGGGGTTCCTGTGCGCAGCAGGTCATGTGCAGTTCATTATGGCTGCCTGTTTGTGGGTGTTGGTGCTAATTTGCTCATGTCCCTGAACACTTCTGGCCCCGGTCTTTGGGATCTCCGCTTCTATATAGTTTATCATGAAACAAAGGTGCTCGATTCACTTATTCTTCATATACATTTCTAAATGTTTGCGCAAACCATAAAATCATATCTAAATGCATGTTAAAACATCTGCGTGAAGATTGGCCTCTCATGAAAAGATTAATCAATGCGGACATTTCCTGTATAGCAACCTGTTAAAGGTCACTGAGTATATACGATATTAGTACAATTAATAAATAAAATATTGACTGAAAACTAAAGAGTGCTGAGAAGAAAACAAAATGAAAATATGTGGCAAAGAGACTGGTGGCCAAAAAAGATGTTTCGGAAATAACTGTGCTGTTCGAGCAGTTCGGCTCCCAGCATGACTCCAAGTACCAAACTTTGCCAATACAGCTTAGAACGATGGAAGAGAGAGCTAAATGACCCGTCCATTCTTTTCTGCTAGGCTGTGCTCATTTTGCCTTTATACTAAAAGGTGGTAGTGCAGATCTTCAGTGCTAAACAAAATGCTTTTGAAGGAAGATATCATGCTGTCCTCTATACATTTGTGCTCTTAGTGTCGAAGATTTCTGACTTTGATGCATGGCCCTCAGCAAAAATCACAGACATTTTCAGTGCTTGTGTAGCGGTCGTATTCTGTAAATAAACGGCTACTTCTAGGAGAGAGGAAACTGAGAGGACTGGAATGATTGGCAGAGCTGATCCAGCTGTGATAAACTTCCTGCTTCCTGCACCATCATTACTTCCCACACAACTTACTAAATGGCCTTGGGGTTCTGTAGAGCTACTCACTGATTGCAACTGTTAGTCCCGCCCATGTTCAGGATGTTTCCAGGACAGTTTAAAAAAAAAAAAAAAACAACAACTCTGTCCAATGTGAGTTCTACTCTAATCTTTCAGAAGTTTTACTGGAGTATTCTTATTGAAACAGTAATTAAAGACGAAGCTTAGTCCAACACTGACTGACACTTGGGAAAGCCCAACATTAGATGGCAGCGTGTACACCAATCAGTAAACTCAGTGTTGGCATTATGTAGCCGTAATGTGAAAAACTTAATGTTTACCATTGTCACTACATGTTCCATCAGCTGAGCTGGGTTTAGTGTACACTTTGCTTGTCTGGTTTTGCACCGAAGCTACCGAAGTTTGCTGGAGATCAAAAGATGAATATCTGGCTTCAGCTTTCATTGCATGATATTTATGTCTAGATGTGTTAAACGTTGCACCTTTGGCGGAGGTACGAGCCGGAGTATTATTGGATGGTGACGTATTGTAACGCTGCGTTATTTGCCAAGTTAGGTGAGCAAAACTATAGGAACAGAGAGCTTTTTAAAGTAAATAATATTTGGTTGCAATATTAATTATAAATTATACATATTAATATAGGAATATGGCCTGTAGAAAGTGTATCAAACTGGTGACCCAGTGACATCACCAAACTGTTGCATTCTTCTTTTGTGATGTTTTCTCCATGCTTGTACCTCAGCGTCATCCCGTTGTTTTTTTGTTTTGGGGAGTTTCTCCTATCAGTCTCCTCTTCAGGAGGTGAAATGCATGCCAAGTTGGGTTAAGGTCTGGTGATTGACTTGGCCAGTCTACAACTTTCCATTTTTCCCTCTGATTAAGTCCTTTGTTGTGTTGGCAGTGTGTTTTGGGTCATTGTCTTACAGCACGATGAAGTTCCTCCCAATTAGACTGGATGCCTTTGTTTGTAAATTGGCATACAGAATGTTTCTGTAGACTTCCGAATTCATTCTGCTGCATCATCAGTTACATCATCAATAAAGATTAGTGAGCCTGGTCCAGAAACAGCCATGCAAGCCTAAAGCCATGACCCTACCTCCACTGTGTTTGGCCGATGAGTTTGTACGTTTTAGGTCATGGGTAGATCCTTTTTTTCTCCACACTTTGGCTTTTCCATCTCTTTGGTAGAGGTTAATTTTGGTTCCAGAAATTTTGTGCCACATCTCTGTATTTCTTTGTGAATGCCAATCTGGTCTTCAGACTCTTATTGCTGCTGAGTGGTTTGAATATTGCTGTCTGGCTTCAGAGTGTCGCATTCCACTGAAACTGCCCTTGTGGTCATCTCTGAGAAGTTCCATGCTTCTAGATCAGCCAAACAGTCATCAATCCTTTTAGCAACAGTTGATCCAGTCAGCCACAAGGCTCAGTACTTGGTCCTCTTCTGTTCTCCCTTTATACTCGATCTCTTGGTGAGTTTATATCCTCATGTGAGTTTTCATACCACTGCTATGTGGATGATACTCAACTGATCCTCCTCTTTCCTCCCTTAGAAACTCATGTTTCTGCTCCGAGATCAGCATGTCTGGCAGACATTTTTAGCATGGATGGAAGCTCATCAGCTGGAACTTAATTCCAGCATAACTGAGCTGCTGTTCATGCAAGGTGATTCATGCTCATGTCAGGATCTTGTGATCTCCGTGGGCAACTCTCCGATATCACCTTCTGCCACTCCAAGCAGCCTTGGGGTAACCATGGAACCAACTGTCCTTTTCCTCTCACATTGCTAATCTGTCACTCTTGTGCCGATTTGTTCTTTACAACATCAGAAGGAGTCCTCCATTCCTGTCCACACAGGCCATTCAGGTGCTTGATTATCATTTTGAGACTGGGCAACTACAACTTGCTCCTGGTAGGTTTGCCTAATGTAGCTGCACTATGTGTTTTCAACCTTCTATGTTCTCCCACATCACCAGATTGCTACACTTCCTCCACTGGCTTCCTGTAGCTCCTTGCATCATATTTAAACTACATTAATACTTGTATACAAAGCCAAAAACAGACCAGCACCCATCACACCCTGCACGGCACCGCACTCCATCCAGTACTCTAGCATTGCTCAACTGGTTCCACCATCTCTCGGGGTACAAGGAAGGCATGCATCAAGACCCAGGTCTGTTCTGGCACCTAGTTGGTGGAATGAATTTGCCTTAGATGTCTGATCACGTGACTCACTGGCAGTCCTCACACAACTAAAGACCTACCATTTCCTGGAGTACTTAAATTAGCACCTTAAAAATGTCTTGTGTTGTCCATGTGCTTTTCTTCTTATATCATCCCCAATAACATTTTTTAGACTGACAGTACACCTAGTCTGTGACCTCGTGAACCAGTATCAGGATGTATTTACTGATAGAAATCAAAGCACTTCTATAAGTCACATTGTATATGGGTATTTGTCACATGGCATACATGTAAATGACACTTTCATGCCAGCCCTGGGAGGGTTGTTGGTTTTGTAACTGACTATTGTTTTGTTCACAGTTCTCGCAATGTTTTTGTCATCAACTGCTGTTTGTTTTTCTTGCCCAACCTGCTCAATGGATGGTTAGATTGGTTGTTAGTACACCAGTGGGTTTTCATTTTCAAGACATGCTAGATTCTTATTTTGGCTAAATACTTGTGCAGTGGCTCTAATTGTTCCTTCTTTTTTTTTTCTCAGCCTCAAAATGGTGTGCCCATGTCATAATGGACCGCTCTCTGGTCTTCATTATGGTTTATCTTTTTAACAACAAATGCAGTCTTCACCGGTGAAACCTGGGGCTCAAACCAAGCGTAGACATTCAGAGCTATTCATTGTTTAAACATATAATTTAACAGGGCACCCCTGGAAGTAAGGTTATGGTCCTTATTTATCAGAGTCATTTTTAACAGATTTAGCTGTAAATATCAGAAATTGAATGCTGAAATTCTTAGTTTTTTTGTCTCATATTCATATTTTGACTTCAAACCCAAACCTCTTCAGTGTAAAGCAAAAACAAAAGAATTGGCCTTGCCATTCCAGTACTTGCAGAGGGGACTGTACCTGGACAATCACTCCCCTCCAAACAGACCCCGTTCTCCCGTTTCTCAGTTTAGAAACTGCTAGTAAGTAAAGTAAATGTTGCTAAATTGTGCTAAATCTTGGACTGAACAGAATTACAGTGATGCAGGTTGGCTGTTTATCAGTGAGATTTATTATTTCCTGTTGAATAATGGCAGTAATGCATCTTTACAGCATGTAATTAAAGAATAATACAGTTCACATTACTGAAACATGGCAACAATTGCAAATAAAATACTTATTAAAATAGAATTTCCTGCCCCCAAGCCTAATACCTCTCATTTTATACTGCATTTCCTCTTTATTAAAAATGGCAACTGTCACATGCACTTCAACCCAGGTCATCTCCATAGAGCTTCTTATTGAAATATTTTAGCAGCTGTGCAAAAATAACTATATAAAATATATTGCTTTTACAATTACCAAGCCATAGGTGCTGTAAATAAATTATCTCAGACAGCAAAACAACAAGCACACAGAAGGAGAGAAGTTTACCTTTTAACATTATAGGGCAGATTTATATGTAGCATACAAACATACAAACGGAGCTATTATCAATAACCTCAAACATCTCAACTAAAAAAAAAATGTGCGTAACACACAAACTTAACACATAGAATTTTCCAATGAGTCAATACAATGACAGACTTTTACATAAAATAAATGGTTTGAAAAATACAAGTATTTATTTACACAGCTAAAAGCCATTTGTTAGATCCAGTCCCGGAGCAGAGTGTAGTGTTTCCTCGACCTGTAACATACCTGCGTCAGCTCATAAGAGGCTTCAATCTGATTAGCTGAAAGAGGCGAGTTACAGCATGACAAATAAACTGCTATTCTTGCACAGGTTCAAAGATACACTGCACTAGTGGTTAAAGTGTCTACTCATTATTGACCTCTTTTATTCTTTCTTCAGTAAGCAATCGCCACATTTCATTTATGTATGTTTCAGCACCAGTGACATAATGTCAACAGATAACCTGTTGTGTGTATTATGAGCACTTGACAGATTTGCAGTAATGGTTTGTAAAGTGCTGTGTGTGGGGTTTATGTGTGTCCCTTTGCAGTGGTTTGTTTCCAGTGTGGCTGAAGTATGATATGACAGCAGCCCATCAGCACATAGTTTTGGCCTTACAGAATTTCAAAAAAAATTATACAAAAAAACATTATTCTTTTTTTTTTTTTTGTTAAGTAAAACTTAAATAGGATTTACTTGTAAAGCCTAACACTGTAAAAAAGATGATTAAAACCAAAGTTACTTTATTTAAATGTTGAAGATGTTTGCTGTGTGTTTGTGTGCGAGAGAGAGAGAGAGAGGCGAGTAAATGAAAGCGAGAGGAGCAATGGATTTCTGTTTGTATTATGAATGGGCTTTATACGTTGGATTCAATAAAGGATCGCTTTGGTTTCATTGAAGCTACATGAATGGCAGGATTATCTCGGCTTAAGCTGGGATGTTTGGGCTTGTTGTCCATGTAGGAATGTGCCATGGCCACCGCTGGCTTGGGCTCTTTGTAAGAGGTGGCGGCCTGACAGAACTTGTCACTGAATGGTGTACAGTGCAGATTGCCATTGTGCAGACTCCCTAAAGCAACACCCTGAGAGGAGGATTTAAGCTGCTCAGGGTAAATGCTGCCCGGTTTGGCAAAGGCCAGCTCACTGTTCACTCCTGCTGAGGACATGCTGTGGCTGTCTGAGTGACTCTGCCAGGCGCGGGACACTGGCTGCTGGTGATGCTGCTGAAAGCGGGCTGTTTTGTCCATAATGCCCATGAAAGGTCTGGGTTTGTACTCTTGGTTGGCAGGCTTGCTTTTGTCCACGCTGGTTTTGGTGCGAACGTCTGGCCCATGCATCTTGCCACTGTCTGACAGGCTGCTGCTGGATGCCAGGCTGCTGGTGGAGCTCGACACTCTCATGCTGCCTGGCTGAGATCCAGAGCCTGATCCTGCTCCCTGAATGGACTCCTTCCTCAGCTCTGGCCCCTGAGCTCCATGTCCTGATGACAGGGCCAGGCCCTCTAAGGAGCTCACTGAGTGGGCCAGGAGTCTCTCTGGAGCCCTGTTTGAGCTACAAGACACAAAAGCCTCAGACAGCAGGACCCCTTCACTGTCTTGGTGAGCTGTGGCAGAAAGAGGAGACCTGTCCACTTCACTAGGGGGCGATAGAGGGCTGATGTCGATGCCTGGTCCTGCTTTCAGCATGTGGCGGCTAGGGACTGGGCTGGAGGAGCCATGGTTCTGTGACTGGGTCTTGCTGCCCATTGGGCATGTGGAGCTCAGGTGCTGGTTGGTTTTGACAATCTGGGCTTGTTTAGTGGGCTGGAGAATCAGACTCTTGTGTGTTAGAGGTTCTCGCTGCTGTTGCCGCTGGCTCTGCCTATGAGGAGGAGGAGAGTTTGATTCTGGCAGTGTTCGGTTAAATGAGTACAAGCTTTGGGACCAGGCTTCAGTTCTTGTGTCCATCTTAGAGGACTCCTCCTCTTCATGAAGCTCCCTACTTAAGCTGTTTTGTGTTGCGTCTTCCTCTTCCTCCCCCTCTTCATGCTCATGGTCAGAGTCTTGGGAGACAGTGGACTGGCTCATCACTCCCTGTTTAGTTTGTGCACGCTGCACTTGTTTACACTCCTCCTCTACTCGGGCCAGCAGGCGGCGAATCTCGCGATTATTTGGGCAGAGCTTGGTTGCTTCATGTAGGTCAGCTAACGCTGCAGTAAACTGCCTATGAGCCAAAGAGATGGGGAAATATTGAGAGATTTAAGTGTGCAAGAAGTACAAGTTAGAGGAAGACAACAAAAACCTGAATTTCCAAGGAGAGTGCTATCATGGTTAACTTAGGTTTAAGTTTTCTACAGGCTAGACTGTTTTATTGCCTATAGAGAAAGTTGGCTTCTTGTACCTGCTGCTCCTCTTGGCTCGAGCTCGAGCGTAGTATGCTTCATAAGACTTGGGCTTCAGCTCCAGTGCCTTTGTGGCAAATTCCTCAGCCAGGCCAAAGTCCTGCATGAAAGACAGAGCACAGGGGATTTAAACAATGCAGTGAAGACCTTCCAAATTTAGCATAGTAAAACGTGACCAGTTTTAAGCTGCTAATTGTTGTGTTCTGTATCTCTGGAGGTAGGAAGAAAGATGCTGTGTTGTCATAGCGACTAGATTAATAATTCATTTATTTAAAATCAAATTTTGATCATTAGCTTATTGTTGACATTGAAAACACTTGAATAGAAATAATAAAAGGTAAGCGCAGAGAAAATTAATGTATGACAAAAATATAAAAAAATTCTGGCTTTTATTAGTTATGCTTGTTTTAGTTAAGCAACAACAGCCAGACACTTGCAGATTAGTTTTATTTTTTAATTAAATAAATTAACAAATTAAATTAACAGCCCAAAGGAGAGACATTTTTTCCCACACAGGATTTTGCTGGTAATATGCTGCACATTACTTTTTTTGGTAAAAATGAATTCCAAAAAAAAAAAAAAGCCATAAAGTGTTTCCTGAAATTGGGCTTTGGCTACAAATTTTCATTTCAATGCATCTACAGATGTATACTCAGATTTTCATTGTATTTGAAACGGTAAGGTTGAATAAGAATTGTTTAAGTGTGCCAAAACCATAGACTTCTGCAGTACAATAACTTAAAATAATTCATATTATAATATTTAATTTTAACAAAGTTATGTGCTTTGTGATTATTACAGGTGCGGCGTATCCTATCAAGCTGGGTTCTTGTTTTTATTTCAAATAGAGTAAGCTTCCCAAAATCTCAGATAGGAGATGATGTATATTCAGTATTGATGCTTACGTTGGTTTTCCTACGGCAGCGTGAGAGGTTGAGGAATAGAGAGACTCGCAGCTCTCTAAATGCCTTCAGCTCTTCACCAAAGCCTTCTCTGGGAAACTTCCTCAGTGCATACTGATACCTCTGAGCTGCCTCCTTCATCTTTCCTCTCTGAAACAGAGGAGAACAGAAAAGTAAAAAAGAGAGTGAATGGGTAGGCAGGGGTGGAATAGAAGGAGGAACAGAAAGAGCAATCAGATACTCATCAGTCATACAGAGCAGCTCACACACTCACCCTGCATCAATCACTCGATTCTGAATTGTTCCCTCTCTCGCTCTCTCGGACACAAAACTCGATCTCTTAAATGTCGCACAGCAATCAGTGTACCGCACATACACACTCTTTATCCTCTTTTCATTTTACTCCAATCATGCTCTGTTCTTATTAAAAGATTCTTATCAGGTTTTTTCCATGCCACAGTTTCATGGATTATAGGGCAAACTGTGATAAGTTAATTGAAGATAATAAATTGTCATTTTCATTTTAATAAGTGTTCAAGAGATAAGAGTAGGAGTGGAGATTTGGCACTAAAACATCATGCTGAATTTGCTCTGTATTAGAGTTCAAAATTCCTTCAAAAGGTGTTCATGATACAGCTAAGCACCTGAGGCTTTCAGTCTGAACTCAAGCTTTAGGTTGAACACAAACCTAATTATTATTATTATTTTTTTTTTATATATAGTTGACATGTAAAAGAAAAAGGACTTTGCAGAGCCACTAGCTAGTTAAGTAAACAACACTAGATCACTCCTGCATATAGTGATTAAAAATAAAAAAAAATGTTGCCAGACATTTCATAAAACTGAATCTCCAGGCTCTCTTTTACTTTCACCCTTGACCTGGAGTATTCATTTTAGCCCTTACCTTGTAGAGCAGATTGCCCTCTTCCATGAGTTTCTGTAGTAGAATAATGAGGATGTCCGGCTTTGACGTGGCCATCGCCCACGACGCATTACCTACATTACACAGGGAGAAAGAGAAACATGCTGCTCAGCTAAACCTCCAAAATAGATGAAAAACTTTACTCTGTATCAGCATCACAATGAAGTTACCTAAAGACTGTACCTGTTCGATCATAAGGAGACGTTCTGTAGCCTTATGACAGTTTTATAGAAAGCAGTTAAGAGAGAGAAAAAAGTAAAACAGGGTAGAAGTGAAAGACAAGTAAAGACAGAAATTCCTTACTTAGTGCAACAGAGAGTGAGTCACAGATTTTAGGTTGAAAAATCTTACTTCTACCAATTTCAGACAATATTTAGAGGTCACCCCAGCTTTCATATATATTATATAATGTGCGTGTGTGTAAAACAAAATGTTGAACAGAAAAGATGAACAGAATCAGTTTGTTCTTCGATTGCTGGCAAAAAGAAGTTTCCTTCTGCATCAAAGGTGGGTCTTATGTCACAGACCGTTCATTATTTGTAAAATAAATACAAATTATAATATAACCTTACGCTTAAGAGGTAGTTTAAAAAAAAAAAAAAAAAAGGTCTGCTGGGGCGACCCCTAAACTGTTAGTTTTCATAATTTTTTTTTTCAATAAAAATATATATTATATAATTATAATTTAGATAAACACACACATACATACATATACGGACATTGTTAGCTATTTGCGCGGTGGACTACTCTCAACCCAGCAGTGAGGTGTTTAAAACTCAGCACCTGTAGACAGCACAAATACAGCCAAGAGATGTGAAGAAAAATTGCAGGAAATGGCTCCCTGTCATACCCTGTGTGGATCCAAATGCTAGGCTCCATCTGTTTGAGAAGGTAGTTTATAACCATATTATCTTATTTATGGTCATTTATATACTGAGGTTTATGAGGGCAGTGTGTGTGTGTGAATGGGAGCGATAAATCTGGTATTGTAACGCTGGTATTCTGATGGAGTGTCGTAATAGATTCCATGCTGCTCAACACAAGGGCTGTGAGGCTGTTGTTAATGGTCACTGTTGTTTGTGTGTGTGAGAGAGAGAGAGAGAAAACCCATTGCAATCCTTCTTACCATATTTGTGGGAATTTATTCATGAGCTACATGTTTTTCTCAGTGGCAGTAATAAATGAACCATTCATCATGGCATAGATAACTGAATTAAGAACTATATGCAGGCTTTATGTCCGTCAATATATTTTCCATTTATCGCTTATTTTACATCAACATGTTTATCAGACCCTGGTTCTATATATTTTTATTATGTACATTCTAAAGATATTTTGGAATACAACCTGTACATTGTTTTGGGGAAGAATATCCAGAATTGTGCAAACTAGAATCCAGTAGATTCTTCTCACATGGTTGTGTGCATTTTATGTTTAAACTCACCTAGTTTGGCCCCTTTCTTGAGTAAAGTAACCACCACTGAAGTGTTTCTGCAGCCTATAGCCCGATCAAGTGGCCGCATGCCACTGTAGTCCACATGCTCGATCACAGCTCCTCTCTCCACCAGATAATGTACCTACACACACACACACAACTTATCCACAGGAATCATGGTCTTGTTGATGTAGGAACAGCCTTCCTTGATCTGACCTTAATTACAAGACAATCTGATAACCTTACTTCACAAGTATCAAATGTCAAAGGGAACTATAAATAGCATTCCCTCCATTACAATTTACTGAGCCTGTCTCATACTTTGTGTTTTCAGGTACCCAATTCACATGTACCACTATAAAAATAGACTAAAAGTATCATGTAATATATTGCAAAAAGCATACCATTTAGTCATAGATTTCTCACAATTTTCAAGAGTTGCAGTTCCAACTTGGTGCTAACTAATGAAAAAACCAAGTCAGATTGTATCTTACTCAGCTGGTCTAAATAACAGGCTTCTTTGATTTCGATAACTCACAATCTCTGCATCTCCATAGAAAGCAGCCAGGTCCAGAGGAGTGCGTCCGTTCTTGTCGGAGTGGTCTATAAGTGCACCCTTCTCCACCAGGAACTGAACCACATTCTTATGTCCTTTCAGGCATGCCCAGCTGAGAGGCGTTAACCCTTCCTTATCCACGGATGTTAAAGATGCACCTGGAAAATTTATTACCTTTAAAGCAGCAGCAACAACTGCAGCCTATGGTTTAGGACTGCGATTAAAAGGGCAATACGTAGTGTCAATACAAAGATACTGATTTACTTAAATGAACTCAATTTATAGTCAATAAATCTGTTAAAAATAAGAACCACATTGGTACTGTACTGGTCTGCAGGTCTTGCTTATTTAATGTGATTAAAATGGCAAGCAAAACAAACAAACAAACAAAAAAAACCACACACTAGCTCCTCTGTAACTCCTGCACTTTAAAATGAATAGTGGTAGGTTAAGTCATTCACCTTTAGAGATGAGGAAGTCCACAGTGCTGAGATGACCCTCACATGCTGCCACCATCAGTAATGTTCGACCCTGCTTATCACTCCCATTCACATCTGCACCATGTTGCAATAACACATCTGCAACCTAACACAGAGATAGAGGAAGTGTTATTGGTATGCCTGCTTTATATGTACTATCGCCAAGTAATGCCAAACTTGCTGTGATGGCTACACTTAAAACCCCGGGAAACTTAAATTATCATTCAACTTAAAGTGTTAAAGAGTTTCTAGTTAAATAAGGCAGCATCAACAGTCAACAGGTGGAGCTACTACACTAATCCATATATACACACAAACATCTCATAGCTGCTGCTATTAGCCTTTCTTTCTTTAGCATTAGATTACATGTATGCAAATGTCTTTCATATTTTTCACTAGACGTACATGTAAACAGTAACTATTACCACACTCATCAACCATAATTAGCCATTCAGCTGTTAATTAATTCAGCTATTAAATACAACTTTTAACAAACATAAACTATACATCACACATCACTATTATCCTTGTTCACCAGCCTGTGTTAATGAGAACATTTATATTGCTATGCATTTACTTTTACCTGTGGGGGGGGGGATAGGGAGCACAGAGCATGATTTAAAAGACTACACTGGCGATATAAAATCAACTAAATTACTTTCCAGGTTCCCTGCCGTTATCGGACTGCCACATTCCAGTACTGCCAGATGCAGTAACCAAAGTAATTCTTCAGGAAGACAATAACAAGATTAACACGCAAATAATTCATCCGAAATTACAGAGTGCGTTTGATACAAGTAGATGATTTAATGCAGGGGTTATATGGTAAGGCCTTGTCTTTCAGCCCACTTTTTCTATTTCTATCTTATTTTCATTCAGTCTTTACTGGTTATTTAACACAACAGTCATACAAATGTTATTAATATTTCTATTATTGGTATTCAGAACTTTTGATTCAATAAAAGAATACATGCTTACGGTCTCACTGTAAGACCTGAGAGGCACAACAGGCCTTTTTGTACATGCAAATGTGTGCATGTGAATGTCTCACCTGCCAGTGACCCTGTCTCACTGCACAAAAGAGTGCACACATTCCTCTTCTGTTCCCCTGCTGAACCTGTGCCCTCTGCTCCAACAGGTATCTACAGACATCCATCTTCCCTCGGCCTGCTGCTGCTGTCAGAGCTGCAACACCAAGTATACATATTTACTGTTTAAAGAAAGCAAAATCCCAGTACAACCCAAGTAAATGTGACCACCCGACACTCAAAAGCAACAAGAAATAGTCAATAAGCAGTGCTGGTAGATTTATTATTTTTTTTAAGAGTCAAGATACTAAAATATACAAAGTCCTTATTTAAAGCATTAACCAGAAGGATAACGCTGATTTAACCAAATATTGGCAAGTGTTTATTGAATATTTTTTGACTTTCTGGTAACTCATTATCAAGTTATAGCTTGATATAGTTATGAGAGGCTAATGAGTTAATTGAGGTGAGATTTTTCTCTCCATATCTGAGAGTGGAGCTGTCTGGAACACTCAGGCCTGCTATGAAACTGCATGTGCCTGTGACACAGAATGTTGGATGTGATTGGGTTGTCTAGGATACAGCCACTAAGGAGAAGGGAACAGATACAGCAGGGTTCAGATATCATGCCAAACCTGGGAATGACACTGGATTTCGTCAGGACGCAGTTGGCATGTAAGGGGTCTTTCTTTGTCCTGTTTTATTTATTTATTTATTATATCCACAACCCCTGTTTTATTGGAGTCATATAGTTATATACAATTATACCCTGTTTTACAACAGTAATATATAAGGTTTTATTATTTTTACATAGGCTAATACAAGGATAGGGCCTTTGATTGTTATGAAAAAAGCACAACATGGATAGTGCTGTTCAGTCCTTGACTAAAGACAACTATAAATTGGAGAAGCACTTGGCACTCAAATTACGACAGCTGCAACATACACAATTATTAAATTCACAACATGATTTTACAATTATCTACTCCGAACTACTGTTGAAGATCCCAAACTAGGTCATCATGTAAGCTGAGTGGTCTAATTGTAATGCCCAAAAAGTGTCGGCTCTTGCTCTCTATAGTTTTAGCCATCAGAACTTGGGAATGGAATAAAACGAAGCGCAAAAATGTGTCGTCAACCCCTTGAAAGGTTAAGTGACGCTGTGACAAAGATGGAAATCAATGTGTGGGCAAATGATAACAGATCTCTCTGCCAGTGTGAATCAGTCCAGCAAATCCATCAAAAACCTTAGGAGAGTGACAGTCATTCATTCAGTCTCTCTCTCGCATCGCTGCAGGTCTAGGTCTTTTCAAGTGCATTACTCTGAAGTGCACCGTTTAAGCATAAGTCTCGGGTGATTGATCATATCATTTCATATCGTAGCCACCCCCCTTAGCACTAACATCTGACCCTTTCATGTTAAGACGACCCTGTGTTTACCCTATCCACTGTACATCTCTTTCTAACTTAACCCAGCATGGAACAGCAAATCATTTATACTGGTAAGCCCTGCGTGCAACAAAAGCACAGCCTAACTAATCATACCTAAGGCATTAAACTCAGTGGTATAATTTTATGTCCTATGAAAGGTGGGTTTTAAAATATGAAAATAATTAAGGATTAAGTTACAGTAGACAAAAACAATATTAAAAATGCATGGCATTTCTTTCAATGACTGCAGAAGATAAAACCATTTGCATTCCTCTTTATGAAGTCCTAATGAATAAGTACAGCACTAATTTGCATAACATAGCAATATTTGAGAGAAACTATAAACAGCTTGCGACAATCTTATTTATACAGATTTTCATTCCATCTGGCATTCAGTTTGTGCTTATGACACATGTAATAGATATTGTTGCTGTCTAATCTTTTGTTTACGGACCATAAAAGACACCACAAGCCAAAATTATTAACTGGAGAACAATGATATATTTGTCTTAGTGGCACCAACACCATTACAATTCAACCTCTAAAAAAATACACTGAATAAACACTTTTGCTGCTGGTGTGACATTCAATATGGCCCTCTACAACAAACTGTGATCTTTATGCAATGAATGAAATAACAACACAGCAAATGGTAGGCATATGCTGTTGGACACAATTACAGTACTGGGTGTTGGCACGTATGTGGTGATCGATTCTCCAATGTTTCAGTAATGGAGCACTACATGCACATTTTGACCCAGATGACTGTATGCTCATACAATTAAACAATTAGGCTCTGGTCTACATAGTGTAGATGTCGTCCTGAGTGACAGAGCATCTCTTTGGAAACAGGTCAGTGCACCAGAGAAGACTATGCCTCCATACACAGAACTGCTTTTAGATTATGCAAAGTGTTAGTATTCACATAAATGCACTTCTGATTTTGTCTGCATTATCAAGAGGAGGAATTAATGATAAACATTCTAGACATTTAAGACTTGCCTGCTTGGCTAATAAGACATAAAATAAATGGAAAGCACTAACGAATTGAGATCAACAACATATTTAAATTGATCGTGTTTTAAAGAATCAATAATAACCATTTTAAGACAGGGTTGTACATTCTTCAGCTTTCCAAACTTCAATAATTCTTTTATTTACTGAAGGCACATGGGGTTCAGCCAAATTATAGAACAAAATAAATTCTCCATACTGGTAAGCTACTAAATATTTGATAATAAATGGACCTCTACCTTAATGTGATTTTGTACTGGGAGAGTGCTGTAATTGACGGATGGACACAGAGAGCGCATTGTTCCTGTCATGTTGTCACTGAGAATAGTCACAAGAGGTTAGCATAGACGAAGTGCACAAAGTCCAGGAGCAGCTGGGGTGTGTGTGTGTACTAACCACTGAGACCTGGGCTTACCCCAGCTCAACTGTGACTGACAGCTAAACAACTAATAAGCATGTACATTTGCATAAGACCTAGTATTCTGTCTGTAAAGCTTTGTAGTTTAGATAAACAGTCCAGAGGAAGTTTAAAACCTTTCTTCTCTATTGTGCTTATCTGAAGCAACAAAGCAATACAGGGAGGAACGTGTGGAGAAGCCCCAGCTTCTCACTGTATGAGTATTCAAACAGCACTCCTAAGTTGTGTATCTTCCTGTTCAATATTTACTGTTTCAGAACATGGAAATACATATGTACATACACACACTCACCCTGTACCTTCACATGGCTTACATCCCATACAATGCAGTATGTGTGGTTTACATAACTGCATTTTAAAAGAATACAAATACGTATTGCTTCTGCTAAGGAAGAAAAGACAATGTTTGTATTTAATGTCATGGAACATCCATACATTTCTGTTATTATTGCATTAAAAGGCAAAAAAGCAGCTCGTAAATGTTCCAATGAAACTGAACATCCTGAAGCCTTTCCTGTGTCAGACAAGCAAAAGCTTTACCTCTGACTCTTAGTACGCTATGACACTGAAGACCCCTTCCAAAAATGCCTTAAGGAAAACGTCACCTTATCAATGATGCAAACGGTTTTTTAAATGCACCATAAAAGTCCTTGTGCAAGTTGTTGCTATAGAAACAATAACATAAAAACAAGTGCATTAATATAAATCTTGAACTCAAGTTCTATAAACAAACAAATAACCTCAGGTGACAAAAAAAAAAACAGAACAGATATCTATGTAATTTTTCCCAAAAAGTCAGCCACCATTCAGAAACCAGGTTGGAGAAAAATAAGTACATCCATCCTACTTCTACCATCATTACGAGAGTAATTATCAGCCAGGTGATACTAATGAAATGGACAAGAATAGTTAATTTTCAAGAAGTGTGACTACTTCTATAAAAGCAGAAATTTAGGAGCACTCAGGTATATGTCTACATCATGCCAAGAAGAAAGCCATGGCATCAGAGAAGCAAGTGTTGTGGCTCATCAGGCCGGGAAGGGCTATGAGGCCATCTCCAAACAATTTGACATTCCAAATTGTTCCAAGGAGTGGGCGTTCCGGCAAATTCAGTCCAATGTCAGACCGTTTAATACGCAGAGATGTAAATTAAAACCCAAGAGCTACATCATGTGACCTACAGGCCTCTGTAAGCACATCAAAATGTTAATGTTTATGATAGCACAGTCAGAAAAAAAACGGAACAGTTATGGCTTTCATGAAAAGGTGGCTATGAACAAGCTCTACAAAAAGAAAATGGCCGCATAACTTAGGTCTGCGAAATTGCATCTGAACAAGCCACAAACGTTCTGGAACAATATACTTTGGATTGATGAGACCAAGGTGGAGATGTGTGGTCATCATGTACAGTGCATGTTTGGGGAAAAAACAAACACAGCGTGTCACCGCACACCCCTCATACCTTAGAGGTCAAACATGGTGGTGGAGGGGTGATGATTTGGGCTTGTTTTGTAGCCACAGGACCTGGGAAGCTTGCAGTCATTGATACAATGATGAGCTCCCCTTTATATCAGATTATTCGTGAGACAGATGTGAGGCCATCTGTCCAGCAGCTTAAGCAGGGCTGACACTGGGACATCCAAAATCTGAATGGCTAAAGAAGGAAAACATATCAAGGTGTTGAAATGGCCAAGTTGAATATACATAAAATCATGCAGAAATGGGCCAGAAGCTTTGGGTAATGTTCACATCAACCATCAGAATGGGGGGGAATGTGATTGCAGTGATTCTTACTGTGGCATGATTTTTGGTGCAAGAGGGGCTGGTTCAAATGTTTCTATAACTGCTGATCTCCAGGGATTTTCACACAGAGCAGTCGCTAGAGTTTACTTAGAATGGGGCAATAAATAAAAAAAAACATCCAGCGAGCAGCAGTTCTGCAGACAAGAATGCCTTGCTGTTGAGTGAGATCAAAGGAGAATAGCCAGACTGGTCCGAGCTTACAGAAAGGCTACAGTGACTCGCATAATAACACTGTACAATTGTGGTGAGCAGAATAGCATCTTAGAATGAATATGTCGAACCTTGAGGTGGATGGGCTACAACAGCAGAAGGCCACATTGGGTTCCACTTCTGTCAGCCAAGAACAGAAAGCTGAGGCTCCATTGGGCTGATGAATCTCAATTTCTGCTGAGGCACACAGATGGTAGGGTCAGAATTTGGCACCAACAGCATGAATCCATGGACCCAACCTGCCTTGTGTCGACAGGCCAGGGTGGTGGAGGTGGTGTAATGGTGTGGGGAATGTTTTCTCTGCACACTTTGGGCCTGTTAATATCAATAAATCAACACTTGAATGCCACAGCCTACTTGAGTATTGTTGCTGAACATGTCCATCCCTCCATGGCCACAATTTACCCATCTTCTAATGGCTACTTCCAGCATGATAATGTAGCAGGTCATAAAGCAAAAGTCATCTCAAACTGGTTTCATGAACATGACAATAAGTTCAGTGTTCTTCACTGGCCTTCCCAGTCATTGATCTAAAACCAGTCACCGGAGCTGAATCCAAGGACTCAAGGATGTTTCAAACATCTTGTGGAATCCATACCACGAAGAACTGAGGCTTTTTTGAGAACAAAGGGAGACCCTACACCCTGTAGTATAGTATAGTGTATTGGTATAGTGTTCCCAAATAAGTGCTCAGTGATTGTAGAATTGAAGGAGGGGGTACATTCTTTTCCCCATGACTAAGTTTGTAACCACTCTGCAATGTACGTGAATGTGAGCAAGTGTGGTTTGTCTGAGGCTTTAGGCAAAGTGGCTCAAATAAGCAGCTGTGAGTCACCAGGGAACAACAAGAAGACTTTTATTTGCTACCTGCCATTCAGCCCTTTTTTTCTGAATCCTATCTTCAGCTTTCCCCAGTGCCTACAGGGAGTTGAACCCCCTGTGGTGACCTCTAGCCTGCTCTTTCTCTCGTGGCTTACCATCACTGTTCTATACTGTGTCAAAATATCTCCACATAGGAAAAGGTGTAATCAAAAACAGAAGACTTTTCACATTTGATGATTCTGGCTTCAAAGCTAGATATTGGTATGATCTATTTTCTGTACAGTAGAACACAGAATAAAAAACAACATGATAATATGGTAAGAAAATCAAGGCAAGATAATGAGTGTTTAATCACTCCCTCATAGAAGGAACCCAAAGCACAGTTTAAAGCTGCTAAAACCATTCAGCCAAACACCAGTACCTGCTAGATATGCTTAATGAACATAGACCAAGAGCGGTCTATTTCCAAGGAAACAACGTTGAATGACAGTTGTGTTTTTGGACATAATGATTTGAGCTAAAAATGAGGACAAAAAGGTAGCATTTTGCATCCAGGTGATATTAATTGTGAGCACAGGTGAATGTGGGTTATCCAAGAATAAGTGGGAGATGTAGAGGAAGGAGAAAAAAGAGAGACATGTAATTACATGGAGAGACAGAGAGTAAAGTAAAACGTACCTGTTTCTCCCCATAGTGTATCATGAGCATCAATCTGTACAACCGCCTCATTATCAAGGGCCAGTAACTCCCTCACCACCTACCAAACAACAAAGCTGGCTTGAGTAAACAATTTCAGTATAAACAAAGGAAATAAACAACATCAGCGATTATGTATATAACAGCAGCGTAGCTTCAGGCAGCAGGAGAAGGGCAGGTGAGAGAGCATTAATGGATATTAAAAGACTTCATGTGATCAATTCAAAGGTGCCACAGAAGGTTAGATTCTCTCTGAGGTTATGCATTAATAAAAGTGAAGTGCAATGGCAGAGAAATAGCAGGGGAGGTACTTCAGTAAGGTGCTCTCTCAACCTTATTAATACCCAAACACTCACCCTTCTGCCTGTGACCTGATCAAACACTCCAATTCCAAACCACTAAATTTATACACAGTATCACTTCCATTCATGTACTCAGGATTGATCCATTACACACTATCTCTGTTTCTACTTCATTACTACATTACACTCATGCTGTCTCTTTGTTACAGAAATGTTCTATTTGGTTCACACTCCAAAAATATCATATGAACTTTTTTTTCCCCATGTTCCATTCACTTCTCCCTCACTGCCTAACCTCTGTCGCTTTCCTTCACCCATGTGTGGAGCTATACCTCCATCATAAACAGGGTGAAATGTAAAGCAAGGTCTTACATCTATCACACTGCAGTCTCGGTGGCCTGTTGCCATGGCTAATCTCCCATGGCAACTGTATCACTAAAATGTGTATTAGTGTGGAGTTCAGCAGAGGAGAAGTAAACGCTCATTACAGAGAGTATGGGAAACAGTCCCTACTACACCGGTACACTTTATGTATGTTCCTATGCAGTCATCACTATATCAAGATATGCCTGTTCCCTATGCCAATGTCTGTGTGTTAGCTGACCTGTGTGTGTCCCATACTGGATGCTGCTATAAGTGCTTGCTGAAGGGCTTTGCTCTTTAAGCTGAGCTCATGTTGCTGCTCCTCTCGACTCCACCTCTGCTCCAACAGGTACTGGATGATATCCAGATGGCCCCTCAGAGCTGCATGTACCAGAGCACTCTGTCCATTCTTATCCACATGATCCACCTGATGATGATAAGCAATAATACACCAGTCAAAAACTATTTTCATTAAAAGTATGCTTTAATAGAATTTACGTATTCGTATATAGGCAAGCCAAACTGGAACAACCATTCATCTGGAATCATCTGGAAACACAAAGTAATTCCCTCTTAAATGTGTGGCAACCTCTAGTTCATCCCAATTTCTAAAATCCCCACATTCTTACAGCTTAAATCTTTTTTAAATTGCCTGACTTGTGTTCCCATCAAGTCTTATGTAATGTCAGTCTCAACAAATTGTCCCACTAATTGAGCAGACTTTGGGGAGAAAAACTATTTTTCCTGAAGCATGTGAAACTTGACCATTTTTTCCTCACTGCTTTATTTTTTGCACTTGTCATGTTGAACTGTGTTCATCACAACTCAAATGCATGTGTTCAGAACTTATGCAACGATTCTGCTTGTGAAAGTTGCATTTAAACAATGAATAATAAATTAATCAATCATTCACCTTGGTTCGAATGGGTATTAATTTATTCTGGACTGGCCCCACACAATATACATTAGTTAAAATGTATAAAATTTCTGATTATGTGGTTATATGACTTTTTTTAATCTGCTGCATCATAAAAAGATTTGGCTGCATGTAAACATATCTATTGATTTACAAATAATGAGCTGCATCAGGGCGGCACGGTGGTGCGGTGGTTAGCACTGTCGCCTCACAGCAAGAAGGTCCTGGGTTTGATCCCCGGATCACCCAGGGTGCCTTTCTGTGTGGAGTTTGCATGTTCTCCCAGTGCATGCATGTGTTTCCTCCGGGTGCTCCGGTTTCCTCCCACAGTCCAAAGACATGCAGATTAGGTCAACTAGCTTCTCTAAATTGCCCATAGGTGTGAATGCGAGCGTGTGTGGTTGGTTGTCTCTGTGTTGGCCCTGTGGTGGACTGGCGACCTGCCCAGGGTGTACCTCGCCCCGAGTCTGCGGAGATTGGCTCCAGCTTCCCCGCGACCCAGACGGATAAAACGGTATAGATAATGGATGGATGATTTGCATCATTTCATTTGATTTCTTCATACTTGCCTTGGCTCCTCTCTTGCACAGCTGGCTGACCAGGCTCAGGTGTCCTGATGCAGCAGCGTAACTGAGTGCACTTATGCCGTTCTCAGATGCCACATCCACACTGGCTCCAAACTCCAGCAGCAGGGCCACCATCTCATGATGACCCAGGTGTGCCTGCACGCACAGCACTGGCGCATTGTTCAGAACCTCTGTGCGGTAGTTCACGTTCGCACCACCCAACATCAGCAAACGGCTCACCTGCACACATACAGGACATGATTACTACACAAGATCAACAGGACAGACGTGCTGTTCTACAAACCAAAACTTCTTTACAGAACATCACCATAGCATTAATCATTAGCTGCTATCAGTGGTAAGTAAGGTAATTAAGTGGTAAGTAAGGTAATGAAATTAAGTGGTAAGTAATGTAATGAAAACAGATATAGAAATATAGTGCACTATTCTGGAAAATACTATAATATATTTTTAACCAATATATACAGATTCCACAATACAAAGTAGAATAGTCTCTCTTCATAGTAAGAATGCGAACACGTACTACATACACAATAGCTGGAAAGTTGAATCCATCCATGAAACTGAACTTTATAGTGCATCATTAAAGTGCCTGTGCGCTGGCACAAAAGCTCCAGAGTGGCAGAGAATGTTTATGGCATGGTGGCTTTGCATTACAGTCTGTCAGAACAATTACATTCCTTCCTCTCTGACACAATATCTCAACCTGTGCCTGGAGCTCTCGAATACAACCTGCTGATTAGCAAAGCATGCTAATCACAATGGCACTCTGGCACACTGGAATATTCTGGAGCAGGCTTTAATCAGGCACCATTCTTCCTTTTGATAAGCGAATTCAATAGACATTATACTAACGTTCAGTGATGGATATGGGGCTCAGTGAGAGTCAAAAACAGTGGGAGATAAGTTAAAGGCAGAGACTACTTGAGAGGATGGAATGGGGAAAAGGGAGTGTGTGAGGAGAAAGTAAATATGCTTTGTAATACTTCCTTCTTGAGAAATCAGGCTTTCATACTGTTTTCCCTCCTAAAAAGAAATTCCGCGCTACCTGAATGACAGTGCACGATGAGATCATTTTTGCCTTGAGCTAATTTTCATCAATTCTACTCTTGTTTCCCCTCCAACAGCAGGGATGGCATTTCATACCTCAGTAACACACTGGGTTTGCAAAAGAAATCAGCAGAATGTATCATAAAATTATTTATCTCTTCCCATAAGTAATGACCACTAATTTAAAGAGATCTTAAAATGTCATGAGGCCTTCAACATTTTCCCCCACAGCAAGCTTGCTGCAGAAATAATAATGTATCAGGTTAATGGGAGGAAAGTATGTAGTCTCATGCTGGGTGGAAATATGTGGAAGTAAAGGCACTCCACAGCAAACCATTCATAACGTCAGATTATACCACCAACTTCACCATCAGAACATGGTTATATCATAATTCACTTCAATTCCTAATCATTACTTAAAATCTTTTTGTTAGTGATTTTATTTTATAACCTACAATGAATTTTATTATAATGGGAACCTACAAACCTGTCTTAGCAATTTTCCACCACTCAGATGAATTACGAATAACATTAGGTTGAGAGGTGAAATGTTATAAAGATTATAATACTGCGGCTCCAGGCAGTTTGACACAGAACTGGATAGATGAAAACTGGAATAACTGAAAACACTAAACCTCTCTAGTACCTGGATAGTTGTGAGGTTGTTGATCACAATAAATTATTACGTGCAATTTTCCAGCAAGGAATAAATTGTATCCTGTTCCACTGCAATGTTTAGTATGTTCAAGGTGTTGGAAAAAGGTATGTCTTGAATACATTGCAACAAAATGTAATTTCTTCATGGAGTGACACACCGTACACTAGCATAGTATACATGGATAAATAACATCTAATACACAATGTGCAAGAGTGCAAAATATAGCCTACAATAAACACACAGAACAATAAAGCAAGTCGGTAATATCTTAATTGTGATAACCAACACATTGTTGTAATAACTAGTAAATGTTCTATGAGCCCTGGTTTCTGAGGTGCCGGTGTCAATAAAAAAAAGGCCATGGCAGCCACCGTATGAATGTGAAGCTTACAGCAAATGTACGATTTAAGTTGCATGTTAACAGTTTTTCATTTTCTGTCACTAAAACTAAATAAACTTCTTGTTCATCATACAAAAAATATCAAAAACAAAAGTTCTCACATGCTGCCCATTTTTTTCATACAAAAACCTTTTGAACACAGATGCATGAAGTTCTGAGAAGGATTATAAATACAAAGGACGGTGCATGCTTACTAGACAGGGCAGGAGAACAGTAGTGGATGGATTATATGGCATGGCTGAAAAAGAGCTAAACACAGATGAGCAGTTGTATAGTCACAGCAGTGCATGATTAGAAACCTGTGTGAACGGCAGCAGAACAGAGCAAAGTGTAACAGCATGCTCGGTAGTAAAAGGTTAGACTACTGAGGTTGAGTTCAAATCCCAGATCCACAAAGTTGTCTCTTTTAGGCCTCTGAGCAAAGCTCTTAACCCTCCCTGCTGAAGGGCAGCGATACCACAGCTGACCCTGCGCTCTTCCTAACGAGCTAGAAATCGCAAAGAAACAGAATGTACTCTGCTGTGCTAGTGTTTGTGACAAAGCCCGTCTTTCTTTTACGTGCTTTTAGCCAGTTAGAAACACCACATGGAATATTCCTCATGCTTGGTGGACTAATCTGCCTTAAAGTTACATAGGGCAAATAATCCAATCTGACTCCTCATGAGGCAGCTGTTTTGTTAGTGCATCTCCTTTTGCATATAACTGCATGTGAGTGTGCATACAGACCTTGACGTTAGGGGTGTATAGGTTTCTTAAGGAAGCCAGAGCAGCAGACAAGCTGTCAGTGCTGCAGTTAATCCACAATCCCTGCAGAACACTGGACGATACACCGGTCTTCTTACTCTGACCCTGTGGAGGAAATGCATATTGAACAGGTGGGTCAAAGAATACACACCCACGCTACTGCAATAAGGTATTTCCACTGACTCGTGCATTAACATAGCTAAAAGTAAATCTTTTGATTCCTTTAACAGTACGGAGTCCTTCCTCCCTCGGACATTTTGGAATATCCTGAACAAATAGCCAACAGGAAGTAGCAAAAAATCGGAAGGAAGCCTAAGTAATTAAAAAAATTAAATGCAATAAGAAGACTAAATTGGCTGACATGATTTCAGTACTCAGCAAAAACATTACAAGTTTAGCCATTACATTGTTACTCGAAACGCGTAATCAATGACAGGGCAAGATTTGTCTTTGTTGCTGAAGACAGTGGCTCCCTAAAAGTATGCTTTTAGGATACAGAAAGTTACCTTAAATATGTGTGCTTTTAGAATATGATGTCCCAGCTCCATTGTCTGCTGCCTGTTCAGCTTGCCCTCCTGCCTGGACAACATGAAAGCCATCAAGGCATGGCCACTCCTACAGGGACACAGAACCAATAAACGTCAACAATAATGATGAACAATTATGAACAATAAATTCCCAATCAAAATAAACATAGTTAAATAAAAAACATGGCTTGACAAGCTATTAACAGTTACATCAATAGAGAGATGATTTTGTCATCAGATGCACACTCGCACTCATTCTCACACACACACACTCACACTCACACACACACACACACACACTCTGATATTTCCAGACTTGTAAGGAAGGCGTGCATGCCCAGGAGGGGAGAACAGAGGAGGTGTCCTCAAGTTCCCCTCATGCCTGGCTCAGACTCTGACTGGTATTCATTAACAGGAAACTTCATTAAAAGGCCATGCATGAATACAGCTAGCTTTGATCAGCTCAACATCTCCTTCACTAAATAAAGTATTGGTCTGTGCTCTCTTTCAGTATAAGTAAAGTAATAACAAGATGAAGTGGCAGGACCTTTTTTCTCAAGTCTCTCTGTGTCAAAGCCAAAGCATGGGATGTATTTTCCATTTAATAATAAGAGAGAAGAACAGGAGAGAGAGAGAGAGAGGTGACAGGAACAGGAAGAATGATAGGGGATGATGAGGAATGAGAACGGAGTGTCCGTCTCACTATGAGGAAGGGTATGTGCTAAGAGGAGGTGAGTCACCAGCCTTCATTTGTCAGTCCCATAGCTGGTGCAGTGAGGACACTCACTGTCCAATCAGAACGCTCGGAGCTCCACACCAACCAGAGCGGGAGAGGGGAGGGATAGAATAACAATTAGGCAGCACCGTTAAGAGATAGTTCTCATCTTTGTCTACACCACATGGAGGCATAGGAAATAAACAAGCCTATCTAGATCACACGATAATGATCTGCTTAGTAAAGCTTTATCACAAATCCACACAAAGCACAGCACACAGCCAAATATCACACTTTCCCATATATACAAGTAAACACAGATGATAAAGAAAAACCTTTATATACACACACACAGTTGTGCTCAGAAGTTCACACACACTACCAATCAAAAGTTTGGACACACTTTCTAATTCAATGTTTTTTTCTTTATTTTTATTACTTAAAAGACGCTTCATGTCTTAAAGTAATGATGGACTGTTGT
>JAQQZR010000035.1:16027821-16042712 GCA_030068235.1 Notoglanidium macrostoma | reverse complement strand
TTGGCCCTGTGGTGGACTGGCGACCTGCCCAGGGTGTACCCCGCCTCTCGCCCCAAGATGCTGGGATTGGCTCCAGCGGTATAGATAATGGATGGATGGAGTGGGAGAATATTGTCAAGCTGTGCCATGCTGATAGACTAGGGGTGTGCACACTTCTGCAACTAGTTTATTCTAAGTATTTTTCTCCCCCCCCCCCTTTTTTTCCCTAAAGATTGTTTTTCACTTTATTTGTAGACTTCGTTTATCCCTTTATTTGTATACTCTGCAATTTCACATTAAAAGTGAGAAAAAAAATCTGACATGATTTATCTTAGTGTCTTTCTTTTACTTCACAAAAACATGCTAACAGGGGTGTGAAGACGTTGTGTCCACAGTATGAGGTCATTCGGAACCAGTTCCAACCTTGTAAAAACTGAAAGAAGGTTCCATGCAAAAACAGATGCATGACAATGGTATTCACTGCAAATATTGTGTCTTCATGACTGTGTTGGATGCTCTCAACATGTGTGTGTGTGTGTGTGTGTGTGTGTGTGTGTGTGTGTGTGTGTGTGTGTGTATATACAGGCTGACATGATGGCATCCAGCTGATTCTCACTGCCCTCAGCTAGTATATGGTATTCAGTTCACAGAACCACAGCTACAATTGTAACCAACAGACTTAATAATTATACACTATAGCCTATCTTGGTGCTTTCGAACAATGCATTCAGTTATCAGAGAAAATACAGCAAGTGCGGTGTACATAAATCATTAAACGTGTGAATGGACAGCGCTAGGATTTATGCATCATAAACCACAATGTGGTGAAATAACAATGTGACATTCAGGATGACACAAACCAAAGAACCCACTCAAATTAAACCCAGTGCAGTTGTGCATGTAATTACTTCAAATGACCATTTATTCACCATTTATCAAAACGGTGCCAACCTGTACTAGAAGCCTTCATAAAAAAAAAAAAACGACATAATAATACATCCTGTTGTCTCAGCTTGCCTAAAAAAAACTAGAACACACAGACCTGCTAAAAAAAAAAAAAATCAGTGATACTCTTCAACTACAGGGAGCAATCATTTCCTGTCGTACACTTTTTTTCTTTCTTTCTCTACAACAGCCTTTCTGGTATGTAAAAGGATTTCCTTCCTACTTCATACACATATTGTGTCACTTGTTACGGGCATCACAAATTCGTGCCACAGAATAAAAAAATAAA
This sequence comes from Notoglanidium macrostoma, assembly GCA_030068235.1. Taxonomy (NCBI): domain Eukaryota; kingdom Metazoa; phylum Chordata; class Actinopteri; order Siluriformes; family Auchenoglanididae; genus Notoglanidium; species Notoglanidium macrostoma. The sequence goes on along the minus strand of JAQQZR010000035.1, from coordinate 16,041,499 downwards.
AAAATAAATAATGAGACTTGAAATAGAAAGTCATTCTGTATTAATGAATTATTTATATAATGAAGTATTTAAAAGACTGTTAAATATTACATAAAAGCAAACTGATGGCATCTTGTGTCTATGAAAAGATCCCATAGACATTCACATAGGAGTGTGTTTCCATGCTCCACACAAATATAGCACATTATAAGTTGCAGACCTTGAGAAAATTCTTACTGCTATGCAGAATCATCCACTCTGAGGGGTAACATTAATCGTGGGTATCAGAGAGCAGGAAATGCTGGAGTTCAGCTATTCATTACAGAGCCCAAGAGAAAATCCTGTATCACCTAGCAAAGAAAAATATTCCAACCTCTATCTTCTCTCTCTTTCTACAACAGAAACATTATCAACCCTTTAGCTCTTTCTCCCTCTCATCATATCTCGCACTCCACACAGATTTAATTAATGCTTTATTGTTTTATCTCAATGCACGACTGTAACATTATTGCCATTATTACTAAAGCAGTAAGTGGTAAACTAGAATAGTGGCAATTTAGTCTTGGTGGTTATTAGTAGAAACATCTGTTGTCACTTGCCAGATGTGAGAAACAGGAAAATTGCTTGTTTAGATTTGACCATCAGTGCAACTATACAGCTGATTTATGGAAACAACACCCAGTATGAGCATTTTTATTCCTTTTAAAGCTGTTTATGAGTGTAGAAATGACTACAATCTAACCTTGTGATGTACAATTCTGGCACACAGGACTGTACTAGATATAGACCTCTATACATATTCTCCCACATGCCGGCAAAAAACTTTATACCAAATCTAATATTACTTTTGGATTAAATTGTCTTGTCCACCATGTGATGACAGTATTCACGTGAAAGCGTCACAGATATCATGAACAGCTGAGCTATCATTTCAGCTGCCTTGTAACGTAATTAAAGAGGAAAAAACACTATACAACAAATCTTTCAATCAGTGATGCAACGACGCACCTTTCAGAGAACGATTTTCACCAGCAGTAGAACAGATGATCTCCATCACCATCTCTCAACAACATACAGCTAATAAAAGATTGATCCAATACCCTTGTGTAATACAATAACTAAGCTAAAGAACAATACAGGGTGTGAATGTCAGAGTGTACTCATAGAATTTGTGAATGTAGCTGGGAACTGCCACAGGGACTGTTGCTGGCAGAATAACTGTGTGTGTGTGTGTGTGTGTGTGTGTGTGTGTGTGTGTGTGTGTGTGTGTGAGAGAGACAGAGAGAGAGAGAGATAGAGAGTGTGTGTGTGTAAAACATCATTGTTGAATGAAGCTGAGAGCTGATAACGGTGCTGCAGAGCTGCAGGGCTTAAAAGAATAACAGTATGTGTGCGCGTGTGTGTGTGTGTGTGTTACCTATAATGCCGCTGTCCTTGCTCTCTAGTGTGGAGCTGGGGCTGGTGATTGTGCCGCTGGGGCTGCGTTGGCTGGCATTGGGACGAGTGGAGCTGCTGTTCAGAGTGGAGCATGGGCTGTCTGTACACGCAGACGCTGTACTACTGGTCAGAGTGGAGCAAGGACTCACCCCCTGATTCACTGAGCACTACACACACACACACACACACACACACACACACACACACACACACACACACACAGGCTTTTAAGCTTTGATGTTTTATGTACACACACACACACTGTTAAATCATGTAAACGCTGGTATCTTTTTCAGCTTTCTGATAATACCGAGCGAGAGGAGCGAGGAGAGAGAAACGACTTTACGACTCCAGAGGAATGGTCTGCAAAATTACGCTTAAAGATAAATATCAAAGCCTTGAACCAATAAACTGGCATGCCGATCAACAGATTCCCTTTTGAGGCGAGTGCCGAGAGTTCATTTCGAGTTCAGCTTTTCTCACACTCCAAACAGATCCGGCCGCATCCACCGTTTCAGCAAATAAATCAGCTTCTCATTAGTCACACAGAGACACGTGTTTGGAGTACGATCACTCGCCACATTATTCATCTGTACCAAAACACACCAAGGACAAAACTGCTCTGTTAAAAGCATCACAAAGCTCTGAAACCCAATCTGTCTTGATTCTCCGCTCTGCTCCTCCTCTAATTATTCATCAGCGTTTGATCACGTCACCTCCTTCTGTAAAGATCTCCATCTGTAAACTGGTGAAGGATTCAAATCACCTGCTCGAAATGAGGCGCAATGAATCGTATTCGTTATTATAAATTGATGAAAAATGTTAATACCGGGACTTACAAAAGAATAGTTTTTATCGTCCGTTTTACTCCGAAGCATATACAGTATGACACATACACACACATACATACTTAAATAGATATAGTTCTAGAACAATATAGGACGCATTCTGAGAATGTTCTCATGCGTAAACGTTAAGTGTAAAAGTTTGTACACCCCTCTGAAACCAGCTTTAGAGAGGTCGCTTTATTATCACAAGTGGTGATAAGATCTTGATGGTATTTCTAAATGTAATCCAAATGTGAACTTGGTCCATTTGCCTTTTTTGTGCATCTCCGGACGTTTTTCTTCCACCCCGTAGTAGTGTCCTTGTGTTTGTACATCTTACGCAACACCAGCTCTGTTAAATTACAATAGTTTCTGTTTTATGTCTTTTAATAGCTGTTTACCTGATCCCATTGAATGCATTAAGCGTTTGAAGCTGTCTGAGCTTTTTATACCTTAGTAAGACTCAATAACAAAGTAAACCGTTGACTGATTTAAATACACTGATTTAGATTAACTACAGCCTGTTAGCTCTTAACAAAGACATAAATCTTGCCACTTACATAAACTGAATTGTTATAATATTTACATCATGTAAAAGAATATCAATGAGATACCAGAATTAAATAAACATGTAATTCTGTCTCTTGGGTTTCCATTTTCCTACCCAGACACCAAGGAGGATGCAAAGATTTCCATTAAATTCACCTTCTGAATAATCCCGGATACGCAATTCCTCCACGAAGCGCAAGATAAATATTTGTGATAAACATCTCATCAACAGCTATATTACTATTTCAGCCCTAAAACAAGCGAGAAGGTTATGACAAGTGAATTTACATTTATTGCGAGGGAACAGGCGGAACATGAAGAGCTATGAAGTAGAGAGACAAACTGCATCTTGTCATGATATTTTGAATCAGACTGAAAACTATTCTAAAAATATTTGAGATCTCATCCTTAAATAAAGTTTAAGCTTGCTGAAACAAAGTGCTCGACTCTTTAACCACGACTCGACCCGGCATTAACCACCAGCGTCACACTCAAACCTCCTGGACCAATGGAATGCCTGTAGAGGTAAGGACACACCCCTTTATTATAATATAAGGAGTGAGAAGATTAGAAAGTGTTACATTAGTAAAACAGAAAACTGACGATTAAATCTGGAAAAAAATAAAAAAAAAACAACAACTAGCTGGAATCAACAAAATTTGAAAACAGGAACATGAGAAATATAAGGCATTGTTTTTACATATCCAAGTAAATAAATTGAACAAATGAAATGAAACAAATGAAAATTAGACTTAGATAAATTTTATGAAGAGGAAAAAACAACCAGTGGAAACAGAGACTGCACTTTAAATAGTGTGTGCAGTAAGCCCCATTTCCTCTCTTTGGTCAATGGTTAGAGGAATGGAAATACAGTAAGGCTGTGTTCACACTGCCATGCTGAAGTGACTCAAATCTGATTTTTTGCATTAATGTGACGCAGATCTGATCTTTCCAAATCAGATTTAAGTCTCTTTCATATGTGGCCCTAAATCCGATACATATCCGATTTGCAGATCAGAATTCATGCGGCTTTTAGCCTGTACGCATGCTCTGGGCGCTGACGTCATCAGCCAACACGGTGTTCTGGCGATTTGTGCTAGCTATTGAGATACGCTACATAGCGGTTGCATGTTAGGTTTAAAGTTATGGTTTTAGGATTAACTTTAAGCTTTAACTGTTAGGGTTAAGGTTAGGTTTAGGTTAAGGGCTGCGGTTAAAGTCGAGTTTATTCAGCATTTACATGCTACGGTTTGCCAAGCTAGCACAACTTGTCATAATACCGGCAGCACAGCAAAACAATACTGGAAGAGAAATACAGCAGACGAACTGTTTACAGTCTTCCTGAGCAAAATGCGATGCATACATTAGCTAGTAGTGCATCCACTCTGTCTTTTTTAATACCATGAGTTATGTTTTTGTTGCTGGTGATGCAGCACTCGTACAAAATTATATCACTGTGCGCATGCGTGTCGTTTCAGGGAACAGGCGTGTCCGTATTAAAGTCAGATACAGGTAATTATGAAATGTGAACCATCACGATAGGCAAATCCGATCTGAGCAAAAACTCGGACTTGAGCAACCAGGCTTGCAGTGTGAACATAGCCAAAATAACACATTTTCAGAAAGAACATCAATAAAATAAATACAATATCAATACGGATTAAAATGCCTATTAAAATACCATGACAAAACCTTCTAAGGTTAATTTAAACTACTAAATGTTATATTTCAAAGATTGAGATGCTTTAATCGGCTTTCCCATTTCCCAAAATTCCCTTTAAGGAAATAACATTTAAAAATAGTCTCTAAAAGCTTTCCAGCCATTAAGAAGTAGTGAATCCAAACAGAATCCACAAGCTGTAGATTTAAAGGCTTCATTGCTTTTTCCTCACAGTTACAGACTAATTATCTCCCAGTCGGATATAAGCAAGAGCCTTCGTATAATGCACTCTATTTCCCTCACACACACACACACACACACACACACACAGCAGTTCAGCAGAGTACAGATCACAGACAAAACACTTAACTACACAGCTGAACTTATTGATAGGTGAAATCTACACAAATCAATAGCATGCACTCATGGACAAGTCCTCTACTCCACTTTAAACACAATGTAAACACAAGCACATGCTCGCACTATGCACATAGCAGCCTGATTAAAGTCAGCCTTATATTAAGAGAAGAGCCACTCCAGTGATGATGAGTATATAAGCCAGCTCCACTGATCATCATCTCCTCTCGCACACTCAAACAGGTCAGCCTCTCTTTCACTCGTCCTCCTCCGGCTATCTGTGCTGTTTCACTTACGCTCAGTTCTAAGATTCCTGTATATTCTATAGTCTTTCTCTACCTATATATGTTTTCCCAGTTGCTTCTCTCGTCCATCATACCCCTTCCCCCACTCTCTCTATCTATCTATTCTCCAGCATCAGCTGCAGTAGGAAAATGAAATACCTTCTTTTCATTCTTCTCATCCATAGGTATGCGTGTAGAGCCCGGGATGCCTTCACCCAGCAAGAAGCCCAAGCGTGTCATCAACTCCTGAGTGGCGGGGGAGGAGCCAGGAACGGTTGGCTCTGAAACACAGACACAGAAAGAGAAGGGAGGGAGACAGAAGGGCAAAGAGGGATAGACAGAATGTGAAGGGCAGAGAGACAGGCAGAAGAGAGAGACAGGGGAAGACATTAGTTTCCCACGCATGAATGGAATTGTCATGATTCTATATAGTGTTTCTCCACACAAAATCAGAATGTGTGGTAAGCTAGAGTGACAAGTGTCATTGTAACACACACACACACACCTACATCTGTCTTACTATACTTGTTGGGACCGTGCATTGACAACTATTAATATAGTTAATTAATGGCACCTACACCTAAACTCATACCTGATCTACTGATCCACACCTCAGTAATCAAAAGGAATCATTTGGGCTCTTTTGCATGGTTTTCGTCTAATTAAAATCTGCCGGGATTTTTTTTTTTGGGACTGAAGCAGTTTTATCCAAAGCATTTGGTCCCCAACAAAATATAAAAACATGCCCACACAGACACACACACACACCTCATTGAGGATGCACAAGGCAGTGTTGAGGTCTCCAGTGTGAGTGCACTGTTTTGCCTGTTGCAGTCTAAGCTCTTCAAGACAGGAAGAGAATATTAATGTGTGAAGATGGCCCTCAGCGCTTGTTCGTTCGTCACCACACACAACATGCCCAAGTATGACTGTTATGCACCGTCGATCTATATCTGAGCTTGTGAAGGATTTCCCCAAACATGTGCGACTGTAAATGTGTGCATGATTGAAATGAGCCGTTTCTACTGCAGGAGTCCCTTTTTAGGTCAAACATCAACAGCTGAGAAGTAAACATAGGAGATAATCTTAAATGGGGTGGCAAACATATCATTTTACAATACGTAAAGGACAACATGTTTCATGATATTCAGCTTACCTGTCAAAACAGTACAGCTAAATTATTAAAAAAATATAATAATAATAAATAAATAAATATATATATATATATATATTTATTTACACACAAAACCCAAATGAGAGACTTGCAACTTTCTCTCTCACTCTCTCGCTCTCATATACACACACACACACACACACACACACACACACACACACACACACACACAGTTAGCAAATTAGACTAATACCTAGCAAATGTGTTGATGCTTTATCTCACTGCACTTCAACTCTACAAGAACCTTTATAGAGGAGTGATGAAAGTATTCAGTCATCATCCTCTAGCCCAGACGCAAACACAAACCCACCCCGTCACATCCCTCTCTCCGGCTCACATATTAATACCACTGACAGACCATCAAATTACCTTACAGCCCATTCTGGAATCCAAAGCAGCCATACACGGCAACTTAATACGCAATCACACCGACACCTGGTAGCGAGAAGCACAAACAAAAAAGCACCACCTGCATAGAGAATACAAAAAGTCCAAGAGCTCGATTATTAACATGTAGATTTCTATTATATCACGTCTTTTTCTCTTCATTGAGGAATACAGAGGGAATGTGTGTGTCAGGGACATGCTGGCTGCCGCTGGCTCTCAGCTCTGAAAAGCGTGCGGCCAGTGCGATGCACGACGAGAGAGGTTTGATTGTGTGTAAAAGAGCTGGGAGGATTAACTGAACAATCTCATTACTCTCACCACTGCTGTTCACAAATTATGCACATAAACATTGGTGGAAAAGAAACCTACTCATCCATATCCACCCTGCAATTTCATAATCTTAATTAAACTACTGGAATCACCATAATCAGCATGTGTTTTTTTAAAAAAACGTCAGTTTAATTTTGGCCCTTTACTGTACAATACACTATAGTTAAACCTGCACTGCAATTTCTCAATTTTCCATTACAGATTCCTCCAGTACAGATCTCTTGCTCCCTCTCTCTCTTTTTTATTAATAGCGTACTCTGAATCGCAGATTCCTTCCTGCCTGTTCAGCACAAGACAACCACCTGTTACTACGGCAACAAGCAGTTTACAAATGTGTTTTGACTACCCATAAAGAAAAGCTAAGCAGGAGGAATGGCCTGAATAAATAATTAATATGCAGAATTGTTGGAAATATTATTTTCCTATAAGCTGAGACCTATTTCAAGTATTTATCAAGTATCAAAAACTCAGGTTTCATCCATAATCCATGCATATGTACACGCTACAAAATCTATGTACGTCCCCCGTTTTTACGTTTGTAAAAGCCTATTAACTAAAATATTCCTTTTATTTAAAAAAATTATAAATTAATAACAAATAGGCCTTTTCTTAATAAATATTGATAAACATTTATGAAGTCTGTAGCCAGTGTTTGCATTTGGAAAAAGATAGTAAAAAGATAGCTCAGATTTCTTGTTAAATCTATTTGCATAGTCAGTCGCACAACAGGTCTTTCCCATTTTAGCTCCGTTTTATTTTTTTATGTGTTTTTTTCGCAGCATTTCAGTTGTTACTTCTACCTTCTGTGGCATCACCTGCATTCCTCTATTGTACATTATTGTGTGCTCTGCTTTTTAAACAGCTCAATTACAGCTATAAAAAACTAAGGGATTATGCAGCCTTATAATGATCCCGATCCATTTTTTACTTCCTTGATTCGAATAGTCATAAATTTGTACCATGATTTATCATCGTATGCTAAATCGTTACATGTCTACGAGGGGTGTCAATCATACATTTCATCATGATACGATACGATACGATTCGGATGATGCTGGAACAAGTGTGTAAATATAAACAGGTATCGATATTTATGCGTGATGTCAATGCGTCGGGGTTGTTTGGTATTAGGTCGATACAACAATATATATCGTTACACTCCTAATGCCTACATATCCATATATATAAGGACATACCATACGTCCATTAAACATTAAACCATAGAGGAACCATCAAAAGTATTATGTCTCATACATCAATTTTATATAAAATGACCAAGTCCATGTAAAAACTGCAATACTCTGAGCCACTTGTGCAGCACAGATCACTCGCACATGGATGGTGTGTTCTGCTTTGTATTAACAAAAGTGCATTTATTCGTTATTGCAATGTGAGTGCAGCTGATTGTGGCGATTATGTTTGGGAAACCAGCAATTAGTGGCGAACTGCCGTGTGACGTCGACATGTTCACGCTGATTGTAAGGCAGCGAGTTTGTTTACTCTTAATGTTTATTTCATTTCTAAATACTCCTACGCTCTCAGTGCACTTAATGGTACAGCGGATTGCATGATTACAATTTATATTACATGTCTCCAAAATATTCAGTGTCATTTCTCTTTGATGATGTCTCCAACGCTGGCTCCAATTCAGAACACATTTGCAAGAGGAACGACCACTGAGAATCCATCATGGCTTTGAGGCAATCAGCATCACGAGTCAAAATATCTTGATCATGGTTGTTAAAACATACTTCCTCCTTCATCTGGTACTGGAAATGTCCTCTGGTAGTGCCTATTTGTGCACGTGATCACCTAAACCACACTCATGAGTTAAAGTAAAGGACGTCACACATAATACTTAATATTTAATTAGACTTGACATGTCAACAAAAGACACAATTCACACTTATTGAAGGATGAATTCTGTAAGAGGAACGCTAATGAAACTGCTGTATGGCTTTCAACGTAGCGTCAATGTTCCTGTGTATTTCCTTGCAGAGACAAGCCTATTGAGCTCTGTTAAAAAAAAAAAAAAAAAAACACTTTTCTTTCTATAAGACAATCATTTTAAAGCTTGCAGCCATAACTGCTCGGTGTAGAAAGTTATAATGTTTCGAAAGAACATTCAGAACGCCATATTAAATCTCTTGGTTGTTGTGAAAGACGCAGTCAGTCGGCTCCTTGCTTTCACTGACAGCTGTGGTATTTATTAGCAGCATAATGAATACAATCAAAACTAATATGCATATTAAACATGACTAGCTAATCAAAGCCAATCAGAATTCAGTTCCTCAAGCACGCTAACGGCAAAGCTGTATGAAGGAGCAGGTGGAATTTTAGGTGATAAATCAACTCTATGTGCTACGTGAAAATCTGACACTACCTAAATACAGCCTGTTAATATGAAAGAGCATTTGTCAGTACTAGTATTTGAAACCATATGCATGAATGTGACATGCTAAAAACAGAGACTGAGATATATATTTACTCAGCATTGCCGTTTATAGGACTTTGTGTGTGAGATAATTGTTGCGATACCAACGTGATGTCCATTTTGCAGTATTAACGAGCCAATGTGTATAATCTCTAGCTGGATGTTCAGGACGCTCAAAGCTTTTCACACACTACGTGCACACAACATGACTGATGCATTCCACGTTGCTACAGTCTCCAGAACATACAGTATGTAAAACCTGACCGTTTAACGGTTATATCGAATCCTTAACAGAAGTGTGAAAGCCCTGGTTTGAATGTGGATATGAGCATCAGATAATGTCAAACATCATTCCATTCTACACAACACATTCTTTCAAAGAGAAACAGTCGTCATAATACTTCTCTTAATCACGATCTAATCAAAGCCAAAATAGTCAAGGTGCAAAAATTCTCCATTCAATCAGAGCATGATTAGGGCAATCCATTAAAAGCAACACTATCCTGCAGTCCCACTGACTCTGCAATGAGCAACTGTCTAATTTAAGATCATTATCTTGAGCAAATTAACCTTAATTAACACATAACCACTGCAAATCCCTCTCACACTGAGCTCCAATGCCAATACAAGCACATTAATGTGAAATCTCAGCCCACTGCTCACTCTAATTGGAGGTTTTAGGGGTTTTTTAACCCTCCAACACCACTGCTCAGTTTGAAATGTACAGCTCTCACCTTACAAACAGCTTCAGAAACAACAGTCAGTCCTTCAAGAACAGTCAACCTTCACTTCTGATGAAGATATACAAATCAGTTCCATCTACCAGATAAGAGATCTAGTTTTCTTCTGAAGTCACAAAAGCACAGATTCAAATTTTTAAATAAATCAAAGTAGCACTTCTTTCTCAAAGACCCCGAAATGTTCCTCAGCTTGGGCAATGCTGCGTTCAGCTTACTGTCATTTTCGACCTCTGTGCATTCGAGCTACAAAACGAGACAAAAAAAACTTTCATTTTCTTCTTTTGTTAGTAACAAACTAGCCAGCTAACTGATGAGTGATGTGTATTTTGCTTCTCAAAACAGATAACTGTATGTCGGTTGATTTAAAGCAAATAATTGTATATACAGTCCACTCCAAAAATATTGGAACTATGACAATTTTTTATTTTTATTTTATTATTTTTTATTTTTTTAACACAGTCTCTCCATTTTCACAGGCTCTAATCGGACAGTGGACCGATAAGCAGTTTCATGGCCATTTATGGTCTGTTTTCTAGTAATTTCTTGATAAATTAAAACAGGAAAAGGTCTGTGGTTGATTCCAAGTGTTGAATTTGTATTTGACAGCTGTTCATGGGAACTCTAAATACGCAGTCCAAAGAGGTATCGATGCAAATGAAGACGGCCATCATTAGACTGAAAAAACAAAACAGATCCATCAAAAAGATAGCCGAAACTTTAGAAGTGGCCAAATCAACAATTTGGTCCATTCTTAAAAAGAATGAGTGTGCAGGTGAGCTCAGCAACACCAAAAGGCCGGCAAGACCATGGAAGACAACTAAAGTGGTAGATCATAGAATTCTTTCCTTAGATAAAAAAATAAATAAAATACTCTTCACAACATCTAGCCAGGTCAAGAGTACTCCTGAGGAGGTAGGAGTATCATTGTCAAATATCATTGTCAATCAAGAGACGCCTTCGTGAATGTAAATACAGAGGGTTTATCTCAAGTTGTGAAACACTGGCAACACAAGAACTGAACAGCCAGATCAGCATTTGCTAGAAAGCCTGCCCAGTTCTTGAACGAGATTCTTTGGAAAGCTGAAACCATGATTATCTCAAACCAGAATGACAGGAAGAGTGTGGAGAAGGAAAGCAATGGTTCATGATCTAAAGGAAGTATTAAAAGTGATGCTTATATTCATAATTATGTTAGTTTCTGGCGGCACGGTGGTGCAGTGGTTAGCACTGTCGCCTCACAGCAAGAAGGTCCTGGGTTCGATCCCAAGGTGCCTTTCTGTGTGGAGTTTCCATGTTCTCCCCGTGCATGCGTGGGTTTCCTCCGGTTTCCTCCCACAGTCCAAAGACATGCAGATTAGGTCAACTGGCTACTCTAAATTGCCCATAGGTGTGAATGCGAGTGAGTGTGGCTGTTTGTCTGTGTTGGCCCTGTGGTGGCCCCGCCTCTCGAGCTCTAGCTTCCCCTCGACCCAGACGGATAAAGCGGTATAGATAATGGATGGATGTTAGTTTGTTCTATTACTCTTGAGCCTCCAAAAATGGAGGGACTGTGTAAAAATTCCTAAACAGTTAATGCAACATTTTTATAATAGCTGAAAGTCTACATTTAGACCTAACATCTCAGTGGCTTCTTTTTAAATCCATTGTGGTGGTGTACAGAGGCAAAATAAAAGAAAAATTCTGTCACTGTACCAATACATTTGGAGGGGACTATATACAGCACACCTCACTTAAAGTTATGAAGTGCTGCTTTGTTTACTGTTTATACTGCAAGAGGCTTTGGAGTTAAGGAGAACGTCTGAGTTCCCAAGTAGAAATTCTTGGCTGAAAAGATTTTCTTTGGTTTTTCCTGGACAGAAATGACAAGATATGGAATCGGGGCTCTGGCTCCATCGTAACCTTGACCAGGCTAAAGCCCTTACTGATTTAAATGAACAATAGTGTTTTAGCTCAGATAAATTCTGTTTTTTTTAGTGCAATGACATAATCATAAGGTTTGCTGAACCATTAGAAGTACACTAGATCTGATAGAAAATGTTCTCTATTTCTAAGAGATGCTAAACAGTTGCTGCCTGTGTGCTTACTATTGGAGACGCTTAAATAAACAGCTGCCATGTCAACACAATGAGTGAGCAAAAAATGTTCATCTCATGCATGTATGAAATGGAGCCAACATCTGGCACCTACTTACAGCAGCAGCCAGCTATATCCTCTGTAAAATCGAACCTAGCTTGACTTCTTGTAGCAAGCAGCAGGATAAAACAGTGGAGGCAGCCAAGTGGAAAATGACTGGCGGTGCATAGAGTTTGAGTTGGTGTCTTTCTCATACTTCAAATGATCTCCTTCTGCTCACACATCCATTACTGTTACAATCTTCTGCATGGCATTGAAAGGGGAAAATGAAGTCGTGAGAAGGAAAGAATGCTAAGATGGATGAGACAAAAACATCATTATCTACAGCCTTGCTGGTTTACAGGCTGTTAAAGTTCTTTCTCTTACAGCGCAAAAGAAATACGTGTGTGATGAAGTGGAGTGTATGAGCACGCTGGCTCTGCAAGGATGTCTTATCACTGTCCTATTTATGTGTCAGCGTGCACTTGTGCGTGAGAAAGTGAGCCGGCTGGCATTCATTAGGAACAGGTTTTACTTTCTAAAACACACCAACTGCTTTAATGAACACTTGATGAATGCAGCATTTCATCTTTCCTCCTTGTGGTTGGAGGATGGGACGCTTACACCTGCCATAGTAAATGGACCGGGTGCTGTGGAGTGGAGGAGAGAGAGGAGAGGAGAAAATCTCAGCTCTAGACGTAAATCCTACATTTGGGATCCTTCTCATGAGGCGCGGAAAATATATACTAAAGCACAAACGCTATGACGGATGCCCAGTTATCGTTCTGGTCCACTGGAGAGTAGAAACACACTAACACGGTCACAAAACACGCTTGCAGAAGCTGTAATTAGACAGGAGAATAAAAGAGATTGTATAGAAAGGAGAGTGAGCGATCAGTGCTGTGGTTGGTCTCATTTGCTGCTCGTACGTCTCCTACATCACAAAGATGCGCTACTTAGTGAAAACAGCTCAGTTAATCAGCGCTGTCTCCTGCTTCAAGGCTTTCTATACACAGCCTGCTCCACGTAAGAGATTTGTTTTTGTAGACTGCACAGGTTTTTATAAGCTTTCCGTTATGCCATTGGCTTCTTAGTAACGAACAACAAAAGAGCATGAAGAGTGAATTCAATACTTTCTATTGTTGCCTTCTTTTACGAAATTGGCACAGCTGAAGAAAAAGATAAGATGGTTGATGATACAGGGTAACCATGTTCATTTTCAGCAAATAAAATTCTTGAAGGAGTCAAAGATCATCCATCCATCACCTATACCGCTTTATCCGTCTGGGTCGCGGGGAAGCTGGAGCCAATCCCAGCGTCTTCGGGCGAGTGGCGGGGTACACCCTGAGCAGGTCGCCAGTCCACCACAGGGCCAACACAGACAAACAGCCACACACGCTCGCATTCA
>JAQQZR010000035.1:16004085-16018787 GCA_030068235.1 Notoglanidium macrostoma | reverse complement strand
GGTATACTGGACGTGCTTCAGCAACAGTTCCATATTCTCATACGTTTCTTTCATGTGTGCTGCATAGCCAACTGAAGACTTCTCTGAAACGGTACGTGATGGGTACATTTTGATGTGATATTTGTGATCAGCACCCAAAGATCTACAAGAAACACCCAACAGTATTCAAGAAGCAAAAACTTTGTTGTGCAGTGTTATTTGTGTGTTTGTGTGCGTGTGTGTTATAAAGTACTCTCCCTTAATGTTATGTGAAGGGCTCGTTTTGTTTGGGTGTGAAACTGTAGCCAGGGGCCTTTGCAGATGCCATCTGAATCACACACAGGGTTAAAACAGCATGAGAGACCTCCCATGCAAACTTGTCGGCAGTTTGTGTGTGTTTGTGTGTGTGTGTGTGTGTGTGTGTGCCTGTCTCAGATGTCCTCGATGTGTGAGGGCAAACAGAGAGCATGAGGGGTGTGGCAGAAATGGAAGGAATGCAGCAAAATATAGCAGGGCACTCTATATTCGGCCATGCTAAAAAATCACTGACCTGTCCCACAGCTATTCTCAAAGTCCAAACGCATTCCAGACACACACACACCCACAGTAGGACAGTCTCAGATGACACACAGTCCACTGACCAGACACCTCAACTGCCCTGAGGTGCTGACATCACGTCAGCAGTATGATATGGCCGTGCCAGTGACGGAGCTGGCACAGACGGACACTTCACTGGCGCCTCCTTGCCGAAAACACTTCCCAAAATGCAGACAGCGAACTCACACTTCACAGCTGTCTTCCACACGCAAACACAGCGACACACAAATGCACATATTTTTGCAAAACACTTAAGCGGTCACATTTCCATTGTTTGGAAATAACGCTTGCACCTCATCACTCTGCATCTGAAACACATCTCCTAAACAGCTCATTAGCTATCAGGAGAGTGACTGTGGGAAAACTGTTTTTGTGCTGATCCGTCTTGATCGTTGATATACGGACTCCCAGTGCTGCCCTTACCAAGACCCACTCACACACTTAATATAGACACAGGGAGCCGTGGAGAGATGAACACCTCTCATTGCCTTTGCTAAACATAACCCAGCTCTCCATTTAACCCCTCTGAGCTACACCCTGCTCTGGAGAATATAACAAACATAATAAAGGGGCATGCACAAGCAGGCACACAGACAATTACACCCCCACATCACATGCACATACACTCTCTGAAACCAGAATTACACTTGGTTCTAATTATTTAAATGTAATTATCCATGTACGAATACAAACAAAACGTCCAACTGCGTTCACACTAAATAACACTGGAACATGCAAAAGCAATTTCATGTAGAACAACCACCACAGGATGTCATCACTCACACACACACACACACACACATACACATACATACACATACATGGACACATTTGCACACATTTCAGACTGTGAAGCTGGCTATTTAACCATAACAGCGCATCCTGGTGTTTTATTCCTCTTATAACACAGCAATTTACCAACAATTACATTATTTTAATAATTACAAATGACATCGTCGTGTCAGTGTACTTGATGTCATGGAACATCTGGGAAAACAGTTCCTGTTTTATATCGTAGCAGATAAAAATTCAATGTTCACTAGCCTCGGTTTTTCTTGCTTTCAAAGTTGCTTTTTTTGCGCACAAAAAAACCCCCCCACATCTCATGTTACAGAGAAACTGGTAGAAAACTCGCAAAGCGCCGACACCCGAGACTCGTCCCATAAAAGTTAAATAAACATCGCCTTACAGAAATCCCCATCAAATCAATGATTATGCATTCTTCTTCGTTAGGCATCCTAAACAGCAGATTTTTAAATCGATTTATTAGGCTTAGATCATGTGGAGCTCCATACAAGTCCCTGTGAATGAGCTGTTCCTACAGAAGCAATAACACATGAGAATGAGCACATAAATACATTAAAATAAACATGTGATTTGAATTACAGCTGACACTATTGTCTGAGGTGCAGTTAGAGAAACTTAATCAACACCTTCTGACTGATCAGATCAGAATTCAACAGCGCTGTGGCAAAACACGTAACCATGATCTTTCACGTTTCTCCAATCCACAATAAGTATCGCATCACTTATGTTTGTTTACGCCCACCTAGCTACTCATCACTGTCCATCTACTATAATGAAGTCGTTCGGTGTTTTAGAAATACTGAGCATCGGATATTTACTGTGAGATCAACATCATACCATTATATCACCCAGATCAACACTGGCAACATAAAAACAAACAAAATTAAACCCCAATTTCACAGTGGTGCCATAAGCATCCCTAGAATTCAAACGGATTAACTTTTCACACCCACACACACAGTATATATAAGGACCGTGCTCGGTACGCCAATATGTGTTGGACACATGATTACACAATCAATCATACATTCAAAAATCAGCACATACGCCACTCACCATCTTTCCTCAGTACCGATGAGATGGAGTCTCCTGGAACTCGAGGACTCTCCACATATTTAGGTTTCCTGAGTGGTCCTGGTCATGCAGAGAAGACGAGAGAAGAGGAGAGAGAGTGAGAACGGATCAGGATTCAGTGAGACGCTTAAAACTTTTGACAAGGCATCAAACTGACTGGTGGGCCAGGCTTGGCAGAGTTCCCTCTGACACACACACACAAATATACTCACACACACAGGTCACACTGATAGTGTGGCTGAAATCTCCCTGTCACACACAGCTCTGGGAACGTAAACTATGCAAGAAGCCACTGCAATTTGCCTCGATTGTGTGAGAGACTGTGTGTCAGCGTGGTCTTAATATTCACTTTATGCTGTGCTTCTCCTGATTTTTCAAATTGTCTCACACACACACACGCACGCACACACTTACAGACACCTACACACACACACACACACTCACTTATAAGAGAGCCATTGAAACTTGGCAAGGGAACACTAGCGAACACTTAACATTTCACAAAGCCAAAAGGCTTTTGCCATGCTGAATCAGTTACAAGCTTATTGCTTTTGTCATGTTGAATCAGTCAAAGCTAAAAGATTTTGCCAACAATTCAGTCCAAAGCCGCTGCATGAACAAGCTTGTAAAACTCAAGTCAGATCACTTGAATGCCCGTAAAGTGCTCCGCTTTCCACTGTTTATTGTTAAGAACCACGGGAAACCCCAGACCTGGAGACTTGGCCAAATAAAGTCATGAGCAAGAAACTACAGTTAGTAGCACTGGGACCTTTTAGCACTGTGGGAGTGTGTAGTGTCAGAACCGGACGCCGGGCGACGTGCCTTTCCATAATCTGACTATGTGGATAAACCTCGTTCTAATAAAGAGAAGAAACAGATGTAAAGTTGACTGCATCGTAGCATACCTTGCTCTTTCTTTCTCCCTAACAATGTACGACAATACATGACTTGACAGTAATGTGTGTCAGCTGTGCTGTAATCTTTTAATCCTCACAGTTACATGTCGGAGGGCGACAGCTGTGCTTTTGGCTCTGCTGCAGGAGACATGGTGTGTGTAAATGTCTGTAAAGTCAGTCTGAGGTGCACTGCCCTCTATGGAGCCATGCCATGAAGTGCAAGACAAAAACACCACGCGCATACAAGCGCATACACGCACGCACGCACGCACAGTAACATAAGTCCAGTTATGTTTACAAACATCTGGATAAGTAACTAACATGGCATCAGTTATCGTTTAATATTTAAACTGTAATGATTAGTTTATGGCTAAAAATAAGACAATCTGAAGTGGTTTTGTTTCACAGTCGAGCTTCACAAGCAGTACAACAGACTTCGGACAGATGAGACATTTGTTTGGAATCTGACAGGGAGAACAAACAGATACTTTTCAAAAGTTCATTTGTCTTTAAACGTTCTGTTTATGGCATCAATTGATTTTTTTTTTCTCCCCCCGAACAAGCCATATTGTCAGTTCGCATAGCAGACCGCAGTGCGTAAATAAAGGCTAAGTTCCCATTACCAGGCTGAAGTGATTCAAATCTGATTTTTCTTGCCTTAATATGACACAGACCTGTTCTTTTCAGTCCTGATTGGACACCCAAATCTGATCTCTTCACATTCGATTTGTTTCAATTTCATACATGGTCCTAAATCTGATACGTATCTGATTTGTAGCCATGTGACATGAATGGGAACGCACAGCTCCGAAATTTTTTTCCTGTAGGCACGCGCTGAGTGCGGTCATCATCAGCCGGCACGGTGTGCTGTCGGTTTGCACTACCTTTTGAGATATGCTTTTTTTTATAGGGTTAACGTTAAGCTTTATGTTTTAGGGTTAAGGTTTGGGTTAGATACAGGGATACAGCTCAAGTTCAAGTATGTTCTCTGCTGTCAGCAGCATTCATTCATGCTAGGTCAGGATTTTTCAACGTGGTAGAATAAATCATTCAAAAATCTGGCAGCGCAGCAAAACAACAACGGAGGAGAGCTACAGCTGATGAACTGCCGTCCTTCTGAGCAAAATGCGATGAATACATTAGCTACTAGTGCGTCCGTTTTGCTGTTTTTAACACCATGAGTCGTCGCAGACATGTTTTTCATTGTTGGTGATGCAGATGACTCGTGCAAAAACGTATCAATGCGCACTTCAATGCTGTTAAGGAGGACGGATGCGTTCTCATTACAGTTACATACCGGGTCGCTTGTAATCATGAAAGTGAACCCTCAAGATGGACAATTCTGAACTGAGCAAAAACAAAATCAGAATTGAACAATGAGGCTTGTAATGTGAACAATACAAAAGCCAAAAATGCAACCTTGGTCCAAAAAGTCTCTCTCCTGGTGAGCTGCCTTAAGCTAAATAATTTACACAAATGCACATAACTGAATAATCTTCAACAGAGGATCTGCTGTCAGCTGCCCGTTGGCCACCCCTGCTTTAGGCGTTTACATTTGTGGCTTTAGGCGTTTATTTGTGGCCATATATATATATATATATATATATCAGCATATTATGGCCTTTATTCCTGCATACCTCTGGATTTTGGCCCACAATATTTATTACAAGCATCTAATAATTCATGTTTTTCATATTGTTTGGATGATGGGTCACAAGTACACTATCTGCCAACTGATCCTTAATTATTTCATTTTGTACTTCTGGTTTGGATCTCATGCCAATCCCAGTAGATATGCTGCTTGGATCAAACAGTCGGTGTTTACTTGCTGCACGTCAGTTTCTGCATGTCGGTGACTCTCCAAGCTTCTTGACGCTTACACATAAACCCCATCTCCAGGTCTCAACATCGTATCTGCATCTTTGCTCAAGTATAAATCAGCACTTAATTTCCCGGGACCCACTGGGAGAGCTAGATTAACACTTCCTCACCCTTGTAATTACATGTCTTTCCTATTAGTTCCTAAATTATTCATAGTAGCGCTGAATTAATTTGCTTTAAAATCTACAACCGAACGATGAGCCGAGACATTAAGGGGATAATAAATACCATACAGGACAGAAGACACATCACAAAGGGTTGAGTACAGACAGGCTATAGTACAGTACTGTATAGCATGCATTACAGTGGTATTCAAACTGTAAAGGTCCAGTTAAATAAACAAACCTGCTTTTGTAGCCGACATGCCTGAAAAGAGATAACGTTTACCTTTTGAATAGTTCATCTTTAAATATTACTTAAGTAACAGAAATTTAAAGTGGTTATGATTTGTTTAATAGTGGTGCTACGTGTTACTCCTTTTAACTAGCCACAGACACAAACAGATGAACCGCATCTTTTCGGAATTAGACACGGGGATAATAAACGCATACTGCTCCGTCCAAGTCGTGTCATGACCACAGAGGGTAAATAAAATGAACAATCCATGAAGCTGGCCGGTCTGACGTTCTGACTTAATGCCTCTGGCCCAATGAGCTGCGTTCAGCTGAAGAATTTACATAAAATGCATGTGATTGGATAAGCTGCGACGTCATGGTTCCTGATTGGAGGCACTGGACTGTGGTCAGTTTTTATACATTTACTGGCTCTGCTACAGCATTTTCATAACGCATTCAGTTTGGTCCAATGAAATCCAGGGAATTCGCATCTGGACTGCAATATAGCATATAACAATCGATAAATAATATATTTCGTTTTTGTCTTTTTGGGAGGAAATAAAAATTTCCATAAGCAGAAGCAAACACAGCAAAGAAACAGCCAGCTTCTTTTATTACGAAATTATAGCGGACGGCTGAAGGCCATCTGATATTCAACCTTGGGAGTGGCGAGAGTGTGAGGACATGTTCATTTGTTACAAATTCTCACCTGTGGCTAAATACATACCAGCAACTGTGTGTGGAATTTCACACCTGCAGCCAGCTCTTTCACACATTTCCCATGCTTAACTGTAGAATAGCAGGCGTTTAAGAGGTGTCAGACACACACACACACGCACACACCCCTAATCAGACACAAGGGTAAAAGAGCAGCTACCCTGAGAGTCAGTACACGCTCTTACAAAATTACAACATGAGAGAACGAGTAATGAAAAGGATGCTTAAAAAGAACTTCAAGAAGCATTCTTCAACATGGACTCGATGACTCCCAGCTCTCTCCCCAGACACACGGTCCTCTGTATGATCCGCAAAAGTCACAGGAAGAGAGCGAGCTGGGACAATACGCCGCTTTCTCCGTTCCCCTCTCTCTGAAAAATACCACTCTTCAGTCCAGTGCGTCAAATAAAGGATTTGGAAGGACATGGCCTCTTAAGCTGAAAGCTCACTTTTGTCACAGAAAAGACTTATAAGCATGACTACAACTGAGATGCAGTTTAGAGCTGTTCCATGAGCTATTCAGTCTCTGCGAGACACAAACCACCCAGTCTCTGAGCTGCATCCTAATATACCATCTCATCACCCCGAAGGAACCATGCAGTACGAGTGGGTTGGATATAAGTTTCTATCTTACTTGTGCATGTGCATTTTGTAAATGTGTAAGGCCAGTTGGAGACTTCTTAGCAGAAGCACGTTTCAGTCTCCTCTAACTCTGGTCTGTCTTTAATGGTCACGTCTGTTAGTCTGCTTTAAAAAAGCTGCTTGCTCTTGCATTTCACTGTGTTCTCTGAATACAAAGTTGGCTCAAAATGAGTCAGAAAACACAAATAACATACCAAGTGGTTTAATGGATGTGAGATGGGTCTGAACAAAGGAAGCCAGACAAGCAGAAATTGCTTAAAAATAGACTTAGGAACTAATAATCATAGTCCAGCGTCAATTTGTTTTAAACAGCAGTGCAACAGTATACAAAAACGGCTGACCAAATCTCTCCCCGTGCCACCAGGTTCTGTCAAAGATGTTATACGGTGGTCAATAAAACATACCGGGGCGTGCGATTTTAAGAAAATAATCAGCGGCAGGGTGGTGTGATGCAGCCAATGCAGAGTTGATAGTTTTTTCTAAAAACTGCACAGGAAGTGTTTTATAGTACATCAACTTGCTAACACTTTTCAGTGCATTAAAGTATGACATTATATATTTTTTTCCCCACTAATGGTTATATTTCATGTTGCAGAATAACTGTGAAACTGAAGCTCCTCTTATCACTTGCGTTAAAAAAGCTATAAACAGTCGTTCCCTAACCACGCTCTCTCTTACCCTTTTGATGAAGTTAACGAGACAAAAATAAATAAATAAATAAATAAAGAAATAAAAATGCAGTTTGTCTCGTTACAGAGCAACCATAATCCACAAAGCCCTCTGTCTGGAAAACTATTCCTCCTGCTCCAACCCCAAGTCCTTCCATTCATCACAACATCACAGTAAAGTTCATCATCTCTACAACAATCAGGTTCCACCAGGTACAGACAATCATCGTGCCTTTATCATACGGCCATAATCTGACAATCTGTACTTATTTCACCATAACAATAACACCAAAACAGACCAAACAACTAACATATTCTCCCGTCTGGAGACGACACGCACACACGAACACACGTGCGTGTATAGCCGTCTGATCCTCTAACACAGACATGGCTATATTATGTATTCCCTCTGAGGATCTGTTCAACATCTGCTACAACCATACAGCTGAAATAGCTCTGTTAAAACATTGTCAGCCAGAAGCCAGCGCTCCAGCCCTAGTGAGTTTGGCTGTGAGGGGCCTGGCTTATTGCCACATGTGTGGCTGCTAAAATGTCAAGCTGGTCAGTGCAGCAAACAACGTGAACGCGCTGTGAAGGATCCCACATGTCTGCCATGCAGAATAAGCCGGAGATAATAAATAACATGAATAGAAAGTAACAGTGGCAAAGCTACCCAATTATCTGTGGCTTCAGCATGAAACAGGAGTGTTTTACAGTCCCTTGAAACCTCTTAAATGTGGGCAGGAGAAAGAATTTAATTGTCTCAAACATTGCAACAGAAAATACTGACGCCAAATTTTTCTACTTATCTTGTGGTTTGCCATATATCTGTTTAATATTCATCATCGGCATTCAAACTCACGAGCTCCCAATAAAGCGCGGGACGCTTTTCTGAGGCGCCACTCAGGATTGGGAGTTGATGATACCAATGAATCTGCTCAAATTTTGGTTCATAAGGCAACAATTTGATTTGACCATACCACTGAATGTGCTAAGAGACGATATGATGTAATTCAACTGTGAAACTTTGTTCACAATCTGGGCTAAGCCTAGCTTTAATTTGGGAATACAGATTACACAGAGAAAGCCTGAAGCGTCAGAGTTATGGGCAAAGCATCTTGCACCTATTTATACGTCTGTTTAAAATCTGAATGAATTTTTCTGATAATAATCAAAATAAAAAAAATAAAATAAATAAAAATGTAATTCTTGCCATAATTAACAATGCATCTATCTAAATCTTCTGATCATTACACGCCTATTAAGTATTACGACATTCTCTGAGGTTTTGCAGTGATAAACTCTCTACTTAAACCATAAAAGCGCCTCTTAGGGATGTACTCAAGGAGCTGATTAAATGAGCTGGGTTTCAGAATGATTAAACAGATCAGGAGGAGTTGCTAAGTGTCTCAGCCCGGAGTATGAGAATAATTCACCAGAGGGGGGCACTGTGGAGTTAACCAGCGTTCCGGGTTCTTTCCATTCTGTTCAACGTGACCCCCACGAACCCAGTAACCCAATTAATTAAAGCTACCTGGCCTTGTGAAACATCTGAGAGTTCTGTGCTGATGGAGAGCATGCGTCACAGGCTCTGGTTGTGTGTTTAATTAGAGCAGCGACTCCACATTGCGTTAAATGGTGCAGATTAAAAAGAGGTTGCCACAAAACATCCAAAGGCTTGTAGGGAAATGAGACATGGGACAGCGGAAATGAACAGAAAGAAAGGAAACCGTTTCACTCACCCACACGTATTACGGAGTTCCTTTAATCTCCTGATCTGAGTCGGGAGTAAATGGATGCGTGGGTAAAGGTTTCTGATCCTGAGGTTACTTAATGCTGGGAGGAATTTCTCTGACATAGTCCTTTCACTCTCTGCTCCGCTTTGGGCAAGCAGATTAGATTTTCTTCATCAGGTTTTATAAACATTACAGCGGAGCTAACCAGCTCGGACATGTCGTATATGTGTGTCTGTGTCTCGGTCTGTGTGTATGTGTGTCTAGCTGGAGGTAAGCTGCTCCCCCTTCCTACTGCTTTCAACAGCTCGCTGCAAAGACGCGCACAAAACCTCACGAACACTTACTACAACAGCACAACTCATTAACCACATGGTCACGCCTACTGAGTGTTTCTTCTTCTCTCTTCCTCTCCTCACACACACACACCTAGAAATGTGTCACGGAAAACACCAATAGTGGTATCTGAAATGTCTTGGCATGTTTAACTGTACTGTGTATAAAACTCAGACACTGACTAGGCCAAGAGTGTAACAGAAGACTGATAAAGAAAAAGAAACTGGATTGATTTGTAGTTGCATTGCAAATCTATCTTGAAAGCGTTATGCCATGACCCATGTTTTACAAGCCGGTAGTAACGAAAACATGTGAAAACTGATGAAAAATAAATAAAGTAAGTATATTAGCCATATATTCCATGATGGATACATTTTAATAGCTTACTGTTTTAAGAGCACCATACTGTGAATAAAAAAAAAAAAAAAAATCATAATACAAGCAAGAAGCCAAAAATCAAAAGATACATAAAAATTGCCTCATGGGACTCGGAGTCAGACTCGGATTGAAATGTCAGGTACACCGTAGTGTCCGAGTTATCAAAACAAAATCAGATCAAAGACGTTTTCAAAAGTGCATTCCCGAAGGAATGGTCACAAATCCTCTAAGATAAAGGTTCTCTTTCATTAATCAACGACAGGCTCAAATGTTCGTGTGAGGGGCCAAGAGCTTAAAAGTCTGAGCATGTATGCTTGTGGAAAGCTCAAGGCATTCAGATGGTTTCAAAGAGAAGTGTTGATCCAGCACACATGAGCCCCAGATGTGAGCGTGTAGCCAAAGTGAGCATGTAAAACATCCTGCAAAACCTCCCACAAACAAGCTTATTGATGAAGCGAGGCTGGATGGGTACAGCTGCCGACGACTTGTGCTGAACATCAGACGATACAAAACTAAACACACTGACCAGAAAACTGACCAGAGCCCCAAACATGCGCATCTGTATCTGTAGTGTGCAGGACTGTTTAATCCCACTGGTAGAGCTATTTTTCTGTTTGTAACTGCCTTCAATATTTTCTAACATATTAAGTTGCTTCCATTTCCCAAAGTACAAACCAACAAGTAGACAAACAATGAAGGTTTTAAAGAACGTGGCCTTTGTTTGTCCTGCGAGCTTCATATCTGACCGCTCGCACAACACCTGAATTGCGTGTAACCAGATGCCCTGTGAACCTTTTAAAAGAAAAAGGAAAGAAAGAAAAGAAAAAAGTTCACTTTTATTCATACATACATGTGTTTGTATTATCTATTCACAGATCATCTGTCGAATGAGAGCCGGTCCGAGAGATCGATCCCTCTTTTTTTCCTCTGCGTCTATCTTTCTTTCTTCTCTCCATGCTAGTCCTACTCTGCCAGAAAGGTCACCATGTGTCCAGCAACTGCCCAGAGCGTTTTAACTCAATGAGCAGCAGGCCGTTACTACTCACGCTAACAGCTCCACTGTTCTGTCCACACGCTGGTGTCATCACTGAACCTGATTAGATTAAGTTCCTTCGAATCATGTCATTTTTCAAATTAATATTAAGTGTAGGGTCAATTTCCTTTATAATCTGTTTAGCCTTTCAATAGGATTTTCTGAGAGGCTTCAGTTAAGCACATGCTTAAGGGTACTTTCAGATATGCAGTGCTTAGCTTCAGTAAAACGCTGGTGTGTTTCCCCCCTCAGTGAATTATGCTGGTGCTGGCTAACAAGTTTGAGAACCCACATTTTTGAAAAATAAAATAAAATAAAATAAAAAATAAAATGGAGAATCGTGCTTATTATTTAGCATGGAAAAAGCAAGGCGTATGAATGTATGTATTGGAAGTACACTACAGGCACCTGACTAATGCATGCTTGCTAAGGGATGGGTAAGGTGGGGCATTCAGGTGCAATCAACTGAATCCTACATAGTGGACCTTTAAGCAGGTGAGAAAACGGCAATCATACTCAGGTGTGGACCAAAACAACTGGTCTGAAACCGTCTGAGCAAGGTCGCTGCTGTGTCGTTCCGAACGAACACTAGTACGACTCCGAATTGACCCCAGAGCAGGAAGTGAATCAGATATGCCATGTATTTTGGGTTGCAGCACTTTTCTGTAGATGTGAGCTGTTAAACTGAGCCAAAGCACTAAGCTGCAGCGCTACAGAAATATGATATGTTCTGGATATTTGGTCTGAAGAACAAAAAAAAAAAGTGAATGCAACACAAAAGGCTTGAAACATTTTTATATGTTAATTATAGGATTACATAAATATTGACATAGTTGCAGCTCTGTGTTCTCTCCATGCTCAGCTTTACATTTTTCCCCTCCCTGTATTTCAGTTGAATGAGGACAGGTGTACAACCCCCTCAGCTATTTTCTTCTGCTTTGTAGTTTGTTTAATTATGTGTTGTGTGAATCCAAACCAAACCGCAGACAACCTAAAGGTATCAATTTTGCTAGGATTTAGACTCGGCAAACAGACTAACGGGTATGAAAGCACTCTAACAGCGTGTTAATCAGAGCTATTCAGTTACTTCAGATCTCATTTTGAAAGGAGGACTTACCTGGAGACTTCTTGCAGGTGCGTGGGGGCATCATGTAGCTCTGTCGGGGTAACAGAGGTGAGGACGGCAGGGACATGGACACAGCTTTAGACAGTGACGGTTTCAACCCGTCATCAGGAGGGCAAGCCATGGAAGTGCTAGGACCCTGCAGCCCACTGGCCAGTCCTCTCCTCTGTGCACCCAGCAAGTGTGGCTCGCCGACTGGCAGAAGAAAACAAGAGGAAAAAGGGAGTAAGCAGTTAGCACGTCAGACTGACAAAATGAGAGAACCTCTGCTAGTCACACGGTGCATAAACGACCCATCTGACTGCACACACTTGCTTCATGGAACTGTGAACACCGAGCTCTTCTCAGCAGATAGAAGACGGCGCTGTTAAGTTGTTACCGACATTTGAATTAATTTCATCAAGCCATGAGAAGTAAACCAAACAAATGAAAAATACAGACATTGAAGTCTCAAGGACAACTGATGAAAACATCTAGAGCTGATGTGCTGACGTGAGCGATTTAGAACTCAACAGGTTGAAACCTATATTGTAATTATCTTAACTGGCTTTTGAAAATGATAACTGCACACATTTATGTAATGTCTCCGACATGCTTTCAACACTGGTATTAACTGAGCACATTCCAGCAATGACAGATAAAAATAAATAAATAAATAAAAAGGCATGCAGTTTCCCATTTATGAAAAGGCAAGCTAAACATCTCAAGAGGCTTAAATGATTCATTTCAAATAAAATAGTGAAATCCATTAGACAGTGACTGTCTCTGACCCCAGAAATCCAATGGGAAATCAAATAGTGAATATTTGGTTAAAGTGCAAACTGTCTATACATGGGTGTCAGACTCCCACACGACCACAGTACTGTATCATAATTCATCAGCTTATAGAAAAATTTGCTGAGTTAAAGGGAAATGTTCCACTCCGCTCTCCTGTGCATGAACAGATGACGCAGTGACACACAGCCACTCTCGATACAACTGAACAGCCAAATGTTTAATTCATTGCTTTTCAATTCAAGAGGAATAATCTAAAACAGAAATCTAAAATAGGCTTCGGACATATTTCTGTTGTTAATTTTAGGTCAGGAAAGACAGTCTGAATCCTGAGAATGCCATAGCCTTCATTATCTACGAGTCTCTGAGTGGGAAGGGTGGTGGTAGGGCATACTCACACAAGACGATCCAAAGTCTGGTTCGTCTCACTAGTGAGATTGCTGCGTACCTCGCTCGGGTGCCATCGAGTTGGACTTGTTCACGAACTGCGACCTAGGCCAGCGGGGAAGTGGGGAGGGGGATAATCGCTCTCTGGTGCGCTACAAGGCAACTGTACCTAATGTGTCTCAGAAGAAGTGCTGGTTGGTAGCTGTAGTGTGATCGATGAGAGATGACTAGTGAAGCGCTACCTGACTTAGATTGTAACTCGTACTAAGTTCAACTGGGTCGAACCACATCCCAGCGCTCACATAATTCTAGTAACTGCAATTATTGATTATCTCTCTTTAGATGTCTAGCTTTTTTTCTTTCTATAAAGTAGGAGAAGAGTATGCACATCACAGCACCACTAGCCTGGGAGTCCAAAAGTCTGCATAGATTCCTAACGGCTGTATAAATCACCACATCCTTATAAACAATGAAAAACCCTGTGCGGTCAGACACCTATCTGAGCTTTTGACACCACACACTCTCTCCTCTGCTCTGAAAGCATGTAGATGACCACCTGCCTGGCTCAGAAGAGTCTTTCTCCTAAAGAGTGAAAACCAACTAAATACAGTCTGACAGAACAGCTGCATGATCATGATTTAGGCCCATCAGGCCTGACAGCATACTTTTAGCAAGTAAAAAACCTTCTTAAAGTCTATTAAATCAGAAGATCTAACACACTAGCCCACACTGCAGTGGCCTATATGAAACCAAACAATGTTGGCACATCTGTGTGAACTCGTTTCTTTAGTGACGGCTGAAAACAGACCTCAGGGGTTACACTCATACAGATTACTGCTTGTGCATGAGTGAGTGAAAAACAGAAATATGAGAGCGCTAGTCCTCAGTGCCCACTAGCATATTCAACACCACTCCAAGATGATGATGATTTAATGCCTTGTAGGTTGATGGATCTTTCTGCTGGTCATGGCAGGCCTGACGTCTGCATCCTTTAACAGTCTCTCTGAGTTACAGTGGGCCTCTTCTCAGTAAATGAGTTTAGCACGCTCTATGTCTCCTCTCTGGCTGGAGGAAACTGATGAGAAACTCAGACAAGCAAACACAAGCATAAGCTCTGCTGCACCATGCAACCTTCTGCTTCAGCCTTACACAGCATGAACCTGCCAAATCTGCCTGAATGGATATAATTTAGAAACAAACTGTATCTTCAAATTTTTTTTTTTAATTTAGAACTAAGAGGGCTTCAAGAAAGGCCTTGAAATATCCCATCCATCCATTATCTATAGCGCTTTATCCGTCTGGGTCGCGGGGAAGCTGGAGCCAATCCCAGCATGTTCGGGCG
>JAQQZR010000035.1:15984281-15996509 GCA_030068235.1 Notoglanidium macrostoma | reverse complement strand
ATCCATAGGGTACCGTAACTATGCACATTATACTGAGATTTAACGTTTGCCTAGTGTTTTAAACGCTGATGGCGGTCTGAGACTGGTGATCTGAGACTGGATGTAAATTAGCATTAATGCACATGCCCTTTTCCCATTAATCACATTAACGTCTCAATCAGATCAAAAAGACCTTTTAAGAGGATCCATTTTAGAAATTGAATGCTGTTCATCAAGTATAATCCTGGAGATACACCACATAGCAGTCTAAGGTGTTTAAAATCTCTAATAAACCTGTTCTCACACAATTCATTTTTTTTTCACTCAGCCAGTTAGTAAGAAATTGATCTTTCGGGTAACTTTACTTAGAGTACCAATTCTACCAGATAAACCCAATATCTTAACATGCTCTGTTTTTGATGTTAACCTTTGAATGTGCTTTCTGAAAGCCTAAGAGGTCAGTTCCTGCTTCCTGTGCAGGCCAGTGGTTGGCCACTGCACACTGTGTATGATGTTTTTCCACGGGGGACTGGTTTTTCAGGGTGACCCTAGACGGGTCAGAGGTTAATGACAGCTTTTGATTGGAATTAGGACGGGCCATTAAACAAGAGTTCAGCGTACGGACCAGGGTGGGTCACAGGAACAGCGGCTCACGGCGGACAATAGGAAGTCGCAGCTGAGGCTCATTGACTGTGTTTAAATAGATGTGACTACGATGCACCGCAGTGCTGCTCTCATGGAGCTAAATCACAAACATTAACTCAGATTCTTATCTGCAACTAGACTTCTTATATACTTCAACACCTTTTTACATGCTGATGTTCTTTCCATATGATTAAATTGAGTGGTGATGCACATGAAAGGGAAATAGTCACCAGTTTCAGACTATTTCCTTTATTCAGTAATTACCAGCGAATATATATATATATATTTCACCAATACTCACAATACTTTATTCCCCGGGACAGAATCACATTAGAAGGAATACGGCTGTAGAGAATTATACCTCTTCTCTTTCAGATAGCAGAGCAACATGAGAAAAAAATGGGGCTCATTAATTTTGACCATGCCTTAAAAGCTGATACGGAGACCAGGGATGAACGCATATAGAGCAAAGAGTAAATTCTTTTCTAGTGAGCTGAAAAAAAGCAGCACAGAATACACCACCACAGCAACATTCCTATACGTGAACACATAAAGCACACGTCACACTGCATCCCTGTACAAGATCGTTCGCTATGATTTCCATCAGCTCGTTTCTCATTTCTCCTTGTACAACGCAGTCTGTAATTAATTAGGACACAGCATTTGTTGTTCTGCTGTACGACATGAGTCACAGGTCCAATAGTAATTAACACAATGGATTACAACACAACAGGCGCACATTTTACCACACAGATTCCTGTTCGAGTATTAGCTGATGCTGAGAACTGATCAGAAGTCTGCTGTGGGATGTGCGGTTTGCTCTTGAATTCTAATTTAAATCCTGAACAAAAGTTGGCTTAAGAGACATCCTGCTGAAAACATGTCGCCAAACAAATTAAACTCCAAAGTGAAGCCAAAAATTCCTTAGCGAATGTGTGCCAGTGGAATGAACTCCTGAACCCACTGCAACCGGATTGTAGGTCAAAAGCGCATTCATATCAGGGTTTCCTCAAAGAAACTTCCTCAGAGAACAGAGAGCTCAATGGGGTCAATGTTTCTCATTTCGCAAACTGTGTCATGGTGAAGCAATCCTTAAACGATTTGTACACTAATCAACAGTAACAAATACTTTTTCACCTGAGGGAATCGCACATACGTGGCCCGATGAGAACGGCAAAAGCTGCTCACAAACACAAAGCTTCTGCAATGAGATTAACCAGAATCAGGTGCTTAATATTTCATTTCACACCAAAGAGCAATTCAATATTTTTAATAAAAGTTCTATGTGGTACATTCAAGTTCTACACGTCCGTAAAAACTTATATTCTGCACTATTTTTTTTTTTTTTTTTAATCTCTGCACATATGAAATAAGATGAAAACATGATGTAGGATATTCATTTTCATAAGAATTCATCTGATAATCTTACAATAATAATTTAATGAATACGTGTTGAGATGATTCTGCGGGTTTCTGGTTCGATCCTGACCTCAGGTTACTGTTCCACGTTCTAACCCATGCTTGCATGAATTCCCGGCAGGGTTCTCAGGTTCCCTCCCACCTCCTGAAAACATGCTGCTAGATAAACTGGCTATACTAACCTGCCCCTAGTTGAGAAAGTGTGGATGAATGTGCATGCATGGTGCCTGTGTCAGGTTATATCTTTTTTTTAACTCTGTGTATTATTAGAATTCACTTAAGCACTCTTTTTTTTTTATTTTATTTTATTTTTTTTTAAAAACATAGACGATGACCTAAACATTAAAGCGCCACATAAAAAGCTGTGATTTCTGTGAATGCCGTTCTGTGCTCCACCGGCGAGACTCTGAATAAATCACAGGTGTTTAGATGGTCTGATAAATATCAGGTACTGCTAATATGGTACATTGTGAATACATACCGAAAGTTATCAAAGACTTATCCCTGTTAATCACCATTAATAGCAGATATCATGACAATTTCAATTAACTGGAGGTTTCTAGTCACACAATCTATTAAATTCAGAGAAATGCTCAAAGAACAGACCAAACCCATTCATATACATCAGTAAATTCATCACAGTGAAGTCTAATAAGAGCAGCACCTTGTTGTCATCTCTTCACAGCACATAGTTCATCTTCCCATGGCAGCGCTGAACCGAGAGAACACTACTGTTCTGGAGGACTTTGACTCGGGGAATGGCATCACTTGGTTCCCATCAGCCAACTCTGACGTAGCTTTTATTTGCCCTTGCTTTCACTACACAGATGTTTCCATGGTGATGGACAACAGTGTTTGTTCTACAAGTAACAACTCTGACTGCCAATTGTCAACTCAGAACTGGAGAACTTAACACCTGGTGGTTAGGCTACAGAGACATGCAAGTTGACCTTGAGTCAGTCAATGACTTCTACACCGATCATAAACCCTGTTGTGACCAGGAAGGCTACATAGATCTATTTTTAAATTAAGAAATAACAGCATACTGAGTGGAAAAAGGTATTGTCAGGATTTCTCCTTTCACTTCATCAGCAACCCTCAGCAACAACTGCACATCTGACTCCGCTGAGACTCGTCAAGAAAATAATATTTGGTCAGTATAGTATGAAGTGTCAAAAGGAGAAGGTAAAATTGAAACGTGAGGGATCTTTTGTGTGCCAAAAAAAGTTCTGAACTCATCTCTTGAAGTTTCTTTTTTACAGCTATAATGCATATGCAAGTAGAGAAATGCCAATGGGGATGCCTCTGCCACCAACATGTACAGTCCACTTTGGCACTAATTGGTGTGCTTGAAATACCCTCAGAATTTACACTCAGCGAACACTTTATAAAGAACACTATGCTAATACTGGGTAGAGCATTCCTTTGCTCTCAAAACAGCCTCAGATCTTCATGGCATGGATTCCACAGGATGTCGGAAATTGCATCTCACAATTTCTGCAGGTGCGAATCTCCTGTTCTACCACGTCCCAAAGCTGTTCTATTGGGTTCAAATCTGTTGACTGGGACGGCCACTGAACAACAATGAACTCATTGCCATGTTCAGGAAACCAGTTTGAAATGATTTTGACTTTGTGACATGGTGCATTAGAAGATGGGTAATTTGCAGTCATGAAGGGATGCACATGGTCAGCAACAATACTCAAACAGGTTGTGAATTCAAGTTATGACTGACTGGTATTAACAGGACCAAAGTGTGCCTAGACGAAATTCCCCACACTATTACACAGCTCAGCCAGCCTGGATTGTCGACACAAGGGAGGTTGGGTCCATGGATTCATTCTGTTGGTTCAAAGTTTTACCACTACTATCGGTGTGCATCAGTAAAAATCGGGATTCATCCGACCAGGCTATGTTTTCCAGTCTTTAACTGCGCAGTTTTCCACTTTTGAACTTGTGCCCACTGCAGTCTCAGCTTTCTCTTCTTGGCTGACAAAAGTGGAACCTGTTATGATCTGCCGCTGTTGTAGCCCATCCTCCTCAAACTGCTCAAACCAATCTAGTCATTCTCCGTTGACCTCATCAAGAAGAGGTGTTTCCTTCAGCAGAACTGCTTCTCACTGGATTTTATTTAGTTATGTGTGTGAAAATACCTGGACATCAGCAGTTATAGAAAAACTCAAACCAGACTATCTAGTACGAATAATCATGACACGATCAAAATCACTGAGATCAGACTCTTTTCCAGATTCTGATAGCTGATGTGAACATTACCCAAGACTGCTGACCAATACCGCTGTTATTTTATGAATTGCACTTCTGCGATACAATTGGCTAAGTAGAAAATTGTACTTCATCCAAGATAGAAGCTATTGTAGAAAAATTATTTCAGACACTTCACCTTGACCCTCAAAATCTACTCAGGTCACCTAGTGGTTGATAATTCTTAACAAATCCTACAAACATTGAACCACTTGTTCCTGAGATATTGCACTAATGAGATGGACACAGGGACGGATGGAGGCACAATCAACCCAGAAGCATAATAAACTTAAATATAAAAATAAAAATATGATTTAGTCAGGAGGCAAAAAATATGTATATACTATGAGTCATTCTGACAGTCCTATAATAGTAATTCACAGTCAAAGTTACTTCAGGGCAGCAGGGTCCAAACTGGCATGAATAATCCGAATTTATCATCAATTGTGGAAATTGTATCATTACCCAGCTGCAAAGATGTTTTAGCTAATGAAATATATCAATTATAGCCAGTAAGTAAATAAACAGTTGAGTTTGGTATGTTTCTGTGCATTATTGTACTTCAAACTCTGTTATATCGCCGTTACTTGTACGTCAACCACCAATCTGGGGTGTGCGGCGCTTCAGGGAAAGCCCCTTCTGCTTTAAACAGAGAACTAATATTTTAGCTAGCTAGGGCCTTGCTCAAGGGCACAATTGTGGTAGACTGGCAGCGCAGGATTTTAACTGACAACCTTCTGCAGCCCCAAGCCTTGAACGCTGCGCCACCACCGACTCATGCTGTGCTGCTAGGTGGTCAGGCATATTTAATGATGGCATCTGCAAATTCCACCCTTAGGACCAGCAGAAGTACGTGTGCTGAAGTAAGTGAGAGTTGTGGATAAGCTTAGAACTACCACTTTAAACAAAGTCAAGACATATTCTTCCCTCAGGAAAGCTGGTAAATCTCTCTATATAAATACACACTGTGGTAAGGATTATTGAGACAAGGAAAAGACAGACACTCCTCTGGGAGACGGTGGTTTGAGTTTTTTTCCGAAAAATACTGTGTGCATGTGTTCTCAACCACTAGGCAGAAAACACACGTTGAAAGCACAAATATTTGACAAAAGAGAAACATAAATACTAAAAATGAAACAAGTTGGCATCCCCTACAAAGCATCAGGAATAAAAATACCAATGAATTCGGTGTGAAAGGGTGATTTGATAAGGACAGCTAATGAAATAAGTCACTGTGGTCAAACTTCGTAAAGCCAGAAAACATTCCTTATAACCACAAAACAAGGAATGTTACATGTGTGGCTCTTTACTTCCCATGCACCATGTGAGAGGCTGACTGCTACTATGAATAGCATCTGACCATACCACCTCAGTGTTTGTTTGTTTCATTGTCTGTGTCTGACATATAGAGGCAACATAATCCCAATTTATTCAGAGTAAAAGTGAAAACAAGTACTCAAGAGGTAAGCCACTGCAGTATACATTTGTGATAAGATTGGGTTTAAAAGGCAGAAAATATCACTGCAGTTGACATTTAAAAGCAAATAAAATAGTAAATATCATGGATGCTTTTCCTAAAAAGATGGTATTTCCATGATGTAATGGTTCCACAATTCAGAGCATCAATTTAATGTATTCAGAATCCATGGGCTTTGTCCAAGCCATGAGGATCAGGCTACAGTCTGACATCATTACTATCAAGCGAACAAAGACCCAAGCATTATTTCCTTCAACCCAGGTGACCCTTAAGCTGTTGACTGATAAAGAGAAGGAATTTACGTCTCTGTAGACTGAAACACAAACTCCTCATTCACTTTATTAGGAACACCTGTACATTCATGCAGTTATCTAATCAGCCAATCCTGTAGCATCAGTTCAATGCGTAACACCGTGCAGATACAGGCAAGAGCTTCAGGTAGTGTTCACATCAAACATCAGAATGGGGGAAACGTGTGTCACTGTGACTGGTGTGGTTGCTGGTGCCAAATGGGCTGGTTTAAGTATTTCAGAAACTGCTGATCTCCTGGGATTTCCAAAACAAACAGCCGCTAGAGTTTACACAGAATGGTGTGAAAAACAGAAAACACTGAGTGAGTGTAAGTTCTGTTGATGGAAATGCCTTGTTGAAAAGAGAGGTCAGAGGAAAATGGCCAGACTGGATTGAGGTGCCAGGGTGGATACAGTAGCTCATATAATCACTCTTTAGTAAGTTTTTCCAGTTTTCAGATTTCTATAAAGTTGCTTTGTGACCATGTCTGTTAAAAGTACTATACACATTTAAAAAAATAAACTGAACAAAAACTAAATACTGTAGGCCATACATGTCTTAAGGTTTTAACTAGAATGGTTGGCACTTTTTTGGAGTGCGGCTAGCATGGCTGTTCCCAGTCAAGGGAATAGATTTAAACTTACAACAGCACCTGCAGCCTCGGGAACAAAACAGGCCAGCGTGGAGTAGATCCTTAAGCTGCTATAGTGTAGTTCATTAGGCAGACTCTATCGAAACCAAAGAACTCATTCAAAATCAAAAATCATCAATCAACAATTTCAATGCTTACAAATCAGACCTCTATCTTCACTAGAGAGTGAAGTCTGGTATATATCATCAATAAATGCAGACAAGAACCACCAACATTATATGGCCAATAGTAATTTTGACCTGACAAACTTATGTGATTGTTGAACATCCCATTCCAGATTTTTCCCCCTTTCCTGTAATAATAGCCTCCACTCTTCTGTGAGGGTTTGGAGTGTGGCTATAGGGATTTGCCCATTCAGCAACAAGAGCACAGAGTGATGTCAGCGTGAGGATGCTTGGGGTGCCATCAATGTTCCAGTTCATCCCAAAGGTGTTCAATGGGGTTCAGGTCAGGGCTCTTTTATTCTGCTCCAACCTTGGCAGACCCGGTCTTTATGAAGCTCGCTTTGTGCACAGGGGCACGGTGATACTGGAACACGTTTTGGGCCTCTTCGTTCCAGTGAAGTGAAACTGTAATGCGACAGCGTACAGTGACATCCTAGACAATTGTGTGCTTCCAACTTTGTAGCAACAGTTTGGGGAAGAACCACATATGAGTGTGATGATCAGGCATCCACAAACTTGGTGTTGTGGAGTGTAGAGTTTATAGAAAGGAGCAATTTGACTGACATGGGAGTTGCCCATCAGCAAGATCACATACATATTTTGGAGTCCTGTGATTACATCTTGCTCTGAAATGCTAATTGTGTTGTGATGGACAAATGTTTGTTGCCCCATTGAAAACAAGCACAAGAAAGGAAGCGTGTATGTACAGACATATGGACTAACCATCACTGATGCACAAGTGGAGGAGGCTGTTTTAATGCGCCATCATTAAATGTAGATTTGTTCCATTAATTTGCAATCAGCAGTGATCAAATTTAAAATCTAATAGTGTACTCCATAAATCGCCTAGGAAAACACCAGAAATGGTCACTGGCTTCCATTTTTATTTGCTCCTCTCTGAAGTACAAGAACCCTGTAATTAGTGTTAACTTGGCTAAACACAGTTAAATAGGATTCAAACCAACAGATCTGTTTTCAGAATCAGTTGACCAGGAGGGAGGAGACAGTGGTGGGAATGGAAAAAGCTGCCAGGCAGAAAGCAAACCAAAAAAAAAAAAAAAAAAAATTTGGCCTCTGGGATGGCTTGGTTTTCATTCACCGTTTAATATTTCACCAAATGGTCTGTGCTACAATGGCTATATTGCATTGTAATTTAGATCAGAATGCGATCTATAAAATCTGCTAACCTGTACAATATTAATCAGACATCGTGCCACACTGCAAAAATTACAATTGAATTTCAGTATGAAACAATCCTTACACATCTTTTCATTTAAATAAATCCTTTAGACCAACTTCTGACTAATATGTGATGGACAACAGTAAAGTATAACAGTGTTTTGCATACAGAGATCGCCCTCCTGTAGTACGCCTATATTTCTATTTTTTTAATTAGCATGCCAGATCGTAAGTGATGAAAAAATGTCCACCAACCTGAAAACATCAAAAGAAAAATAATTTAATTCTCTCTAATCTGTCAAAAAGTCACCCTATGAGATATCCTTCATGTCCTGTTGCATGGAGATACTGCTGAGAAACACCGCAGCAGAAAAACGCACACACAGCTGAATCAACAGTGAGCTGGCTTCTTAGTGTAGACTTTGTTGGTTTGGCAACATTCCTATGTTTAGCACATATATTATGTGTACTATATACAGAATATACAAAGGATCTGAACAAATTTAAACGATTTAGATCTTAACAGTAAAAGCAATGTCATGTACTATAATCCTACAAAAAGGAGGATTAGGTGTGTGTGTTATATCAGTGACTTATGTAATATTTTGGATGAGAAACGTTTATTATTATTATTATTATTACTACTACTACTACTATTATTACTATTCCAATATTAGAATCACAGACAAGAATTACACCCAAAGACTTGTAATGCAATGAAACACAAATAATCAAGTTTTCACTTGTATTTTATTTCAACATTCAAAAATTGCTTCAAGGATCTTTTAAGTTTAACCAGAAATGGCTCCATGAATATAATGATAAATTTTTAATTTTTGTTTTGCAAAAGTCTGGTAATGACAATATATAATAATTTAAGTAAGTAACAGTTTGTCCAAAAAGCATTAACACTTCAGAGGATAATTGTAACTGACGGTGCTGATCGGATTGACATTCACACAGACCTTCAAAGGTTTTCTTACTCCTGTCCTGTCATGTAGAATGACTTCTGGAGTCAATATAATATATATTAAGTCACAGAACTCCGAGTGATCAAGGGTAATACCTGTTGTGATCGTATTTTATAGTTATATATTTAAGTGCAGGTTAATTACTAAGATTTTTCATTTTTCAACAATCACTTTCGTTAGAGAGTACAGACACTGTGATTGCTCTAATGCTTAACAGGGCTTTACAGTTAAATCAACGCTGTTAATAAGCCTCAAATTGTAGGAGCATAGTTCACTGGCTAACCTCAAAACCCAGAGGTATTTCAGATTACAATCAATTAACCATGTGAATGAGCGGTAAACTGAGAGAGACATGACTTTAGATCACCATCATGAGATATCTTCGTGCACGAGATGAAAGGAAAGGTTTGCAGCATAGCCACAACAACGGTAATAAAGTCATTCTGTGCAGTAAAAGGAATGAAAAACAAAGAAAGCAAACACCGTTCAGGTCAGTACAGCATTTTGTGGAAGCCCTCACTCCAAGTAGGCAAAGTGTTTCAGTGTTTGCACATGTGAATGAATGAGAAAAGTGAAAATAAGGACACAGGGGCTGAAAAGCAGATATGGGGAGAGAGTGAAAGAGTAAGTGTGCTTGGCCATGACACTCCTACGCACAGCATTAATTACTGTTCTGGTAGTGGGAGGCTGGCAGAGACACTCCCTAAAGATTACAGCATAACAAGCTACACTAAATTGACCTTAAGAGAATCAGTCACATCTGTTTACTGTCAGCCAGACCTCCAAGAGAATTCAAGGAGGCCTTGGCGATGAAAATATTATATTTTAAGGCCAGAAAAAGGCTAGAGCAGCATACATTTATCCTCTAATATGTTATACATCACTTTATTAATATTTCCTTTAGAGCAAATTTTACAACAAAGAAAACTCACCAATACACCCAGCTGCTTGTCCACTTGCCATTTCCCATTTTAGTCCGACCTACCATACAGGGTCACTCTACAGGTGTATGATTACTGCCTGTGGCTCATCTGTTGCTATGCACAATTTGTCCCCCTACTCCTCCCATCAGTGGAAAGAAAATACCCTAGAACCAGATATTATTTGGGTAGTGCATCATTCTCAGCGCAGCAATGGCATGGACACTG
Source organism: Notoglanidium macrostoma (assembly GCA_030068235.1). Taxonomy (NCBI): domain Eukaryota; kingdom Metazoa; phylum Chordata; class Actinopteri; order Siluriformes; family Auchenoglanididae; genus Notoglanidium; species Notoglanidium macrostoma. Next base: position 15,986,322 of record JAQQZR010000035.1, on the reverse strand, counting down.
ACATGGCAATGAAACATTAGTGTGTGTGGCACTGGCTCGTGTATATCAGGTGCGGCGGTATTGCTGGCGATTTTTAGCAACTCTATCGCTGAAGGGTTGAAAGAACAGTCCTTTATCCTAACGTTTCAGTAGTTCTATTTTCAGAAAGTGATACAGCACATGTAAGAAAAATAAACCTGATAAAATACATAAAACATGAATGTAGGTACGAGTTAGCCATACTAAATAATCTGGCAATTGCATGCACATGGGATATCAACAGCAAGCCCCTGGCACATAATGAAAGCACCTACAATCATTTTTGCTGGCACAGTGCAGAAGTGATGATTTTAACAGGATGTAGAACTTGGGCCCAAAATGCCACAAGCAGAAATTGATCTGGCAGCAGGCTTCGAATTTAAATGTCAAAGTCATGTTTGGATGTGAACTTTCCAAAGCAAGTCTTGGCTATGGAGCAGAAAGTACCCGGTTCCCTTATAACATGACCTGACTAGTAGATTTGTGTGAGAGACTTTTTTCCTCTCATCACGATTTACCTTTTAAAGAAATCCACAGTAATGATAACGCATAAAAATGACCTCATTGATTTATGCATGAAGAGACACAATGGCTTACAGCAATGCCAGGAACTCCTGCATGGCTACCAGCACCGCCAAGCTGCCACTGTATTGGATCTGCTCCTAACCCATACCAACAGTGTGTAAATACAGCAAACAAAGGGCTAAACACACACACACACACACACACACGGGATCGTCATATACCTATGTGTCTACTCACAGTCACACACACTCTAGTGTGCATGTGCATAACCAAACAGTTTAAAAGTGATTAAATATAGAAGATGAATTAGCAGTCAGGAAACGCTGTGGTGTCTCTGGGCTCTGGAGCTGCTCAAGGCAGGATGATGGCTGCAGGCCCTGGCGAAAGAGCAGACGTTCCATGAATCTAATAAAAACTCCTCATGGCACAGTTACTCAGTCCAATAAGCAATATATACTCAAAGCTATGGTCAAAGCTTTTCCTGTAATTTTCTTCTAATCATAAATAGACTCCTTTAATTCACTTCATGTTAGCAGTCGGTATCACGGCCATGACAGGAAAAGAATACGGCTGGAATCGATATAGATTAAATTCAACCAATGTGCTCTATTAATCCAGGTTATAAGAGACACAGCAAACACAGCAGCCTGAGTGTGCACACATCTACAAGAGATTATTACTAAAGAGACTTGAAACCCACAGTAAGCGAAGTGGGCGAAAGTGGGCATCACATATATAGCCTTCCCCAAACTGTTTCCACAAAGCTGGAAGCACACAATTGTTTAAAATGTCTTTGTATGCAGCTGTATCACAATTTCCCTTCATTGGACCCAAGTGGCCCAAACCTGCTCCAGCATGACCATGCTCCTGTATAAAATACAAGGTCCATAAAGACCTGCTTTGGCAAGGTTGAAGTGGATGAACTCGAGTGACCAGCACAGCCCTGACCTCAAACCCACGGAAAACTATCGGGATGAACTGCAACGCAGACTTCGCATCAGGTCTTTCTGTCGTACACTGGTGCCCAACCGATATTTATTTCTCTGTAACAATATTTTTTTTATCTTAACAACTTCAAGAGACGAAAGAGAGGCTGACGAGGGAGTGACGATCTACAGCTTCCATATAAGTGAGAACAAGCAGAACTAACATGGTCTGCAACTTTTCCATAAAAAAAATTTAAAAAAATAAATAAAAAGGTGTGGAGCAACAGAAAAGCGTTTGCCCCATCGCGAGTTCAAAGCCCAGCGTTGCCACAGCCATCCACTACCCGTAGCCCAAGACAGCCAAATTAGCCGTGACCTGAGGGAGGGGTGGCATACTCTCTCTCACCTGTCAATCATAAGTGACACTACCCAAACGTGTGTGAGCACATATGTGCAGAGGTGGGGGGATAGCACTTTCCTCCGAGTGTTATGTTGCCCCTGACGTTGCTTGAGCAGCAAAAAGATGCAGTTGGCTGAATTAGGGAGACGTAATATGGGAGACAACTGGGGGG
>JAQQZR010000035.1:15926425-15937623 GCA_030068235.1 Notoglanidium macrostoma | reverse complement strand
AACGCGACCAATTCCAGTATGACATTGCCACGGTGTACAAATTGGGGTCCATAAAGATATGGTTTGCCAAGGATGGTCTGGTAGAACTTGAGTGGCCTGCACAGAGCCCTGACCTCAACCCCACTGACCACCTTTGGGATGAACTGGAACGCCGACTGCACCCTAGGACTCCTTGCTTGACATCAGTGTCTGACCTCACTAATGCGCTTGTGGCTGAATGGACACAAATCCACAGCCATGCTCCAAAATCTAGTGTAAAGCTGGAGGTTATTATAATAGCAAAGGAATACGATGTTCAAAAAGTACATATTGATGATGGTCAGGTGTTTGGACATATAGTATACATTTAATAATAATAATAATAATAATAATTATTATTATTATTATTATCCTTTTTTTCATAGCTTATTTTCAATCCCCCAAAAACACTTACAAATGTTAACACAGCGAATTAATCCCACATATACATAAACAAAGGAGACAAGTCATCACACGTAACAGAAGACGAGAAACCATCTAATAAATGTTAAAACAATATGTGTAGAAATAAACTCTATATAGCTTTATACAATATCGATCTGAAAAGATAAAAAATTAAGTATAATAACTAATTATTTTTATCTGCTGTGTTTATTCTAAATGCCTGGCGACATGATTCATTAGCTTTGTATCAGAGGCAGAGAGCATAAGCTTTTAAAAAAACTTTTTTTTACCACTGACATTTCGTTTAAAGCCCAGAATTCAGCATCAGAATCAAGACAATTAACTTAGCAAGAGATAATTAGCTTCCTCTCTTCTCCACAGCTTGCTCACAGAAGAAAAGCAAGTGTTTTACCCTGATTTCAAAGGCATTTTAATGAGTCATCCACTTAGCTCAGTAAAGAATAAGTGTTACATTATACCAAGAACAGGACAATGGGACAATGAGAAGATATTCAAAGCTGAAGAAGCAGAAACGTAATATCACTGTATGGTGTTCAGGCTTCTGGCGAAGTGCGTAAGGTGTGTCATGGTGTACCAGTGTCTTAACTTGATTTACTACACAATGTAATTATGATAGATCTTTTTTTTTTTTGTTAAAACGGGGTCATTTAAAGGGGACGTTTTCATAATTTGCCTAAAGATAAATATATCGTGATTCATATAATTTGATATTAATACTGTGGAAACTGTCATGCAACTTTGCCTATTACCTACAGTATAACACAATACATGGTTCATGTAAACCCAGATGGAAAATCACGTTATAAATCAAGGACAAAGGGCGAGAAGATTCAGCTGCTCAACAGTCAATGAAATAACGCATTCAAAGTTGCTTTACAATTCTTTAACACAATGTAAAAATCACAATAAAGAAAACCCATGATAAGACGTTTACTGTTTTCAGTACAGCTCCCGTACTCGATTTAAAGTGAAGGACAACGTGGCAGAATTTCTAACATAACACATGAGCACATAATACAATTAGAGAATTCCCATTTTACAGTTCACTAGTGCAAATATAGCAAGTGTTGCCGCTCATTTGTGTAATGCACGTCATTCATTTTTATGGGTGAGCATATCAGACAAAAGTTACCTCATCTGCGATAAACGATTTAAAGCGAAACACCTTGTTTGTAAAATCTGTCGCCTTGCTGAATCCTGAAACGGTGACTGAACTTTAAATAGTGCGCCATCTCAAAACACTGACAGTAAATGACTATAAGAAGTAGAAAAGAAAGTCTCAACCACAATTTTGCAACCTATATATAGATATAAAAAATAAATAAATACGTAGATGTTACCTCAAGAAAACAGCCGTTCCCACTGACACCAAACTACATGACCACAGCAGCATGCTAGCATGAGACGAGAGATGCCTTCATTCATTCATTCAAAACAAGAGTGAGCTATAGATAGTGTGAGGAGCAGTGATTTGATATTCGACTGAGTGCTTATAAATGGTTTGAGATAAGAAAAGTAAAACAGGTACAAGGAAGAGGAACAAAATCGTTGTACTGAATCGTACTGAAATGCAACTGCATTCACATTATTCTGCATTACGATCTTCCAGTACCAGATGGGTGACGTTGTTGTTTTGACACGCATGAGTACTGTACAGACTAACAAGCAGGCTGCAGCGGGCAGAAACGACGCTTGGCGCTTAGTGTTCATCATGACACGCGGATGACAGGAAACCGTTAGTGCCATGAGACCCATTGGTCCCGTTAGTGTGGTGTTTGTGAGCAGATGGCGCCACTTCCTCTTCGTCAGAACTTGACTCGATGTCACTGCGGTCATCTTTTGACACCTGGGAAAAAGAAAAGGCATCAGGCTTTCATCTAGTGAAAAAAAAAAAAAAACCCATTTCCTATGTGCTGTCCAATCTAAAGTGGTTAGGTTAGTACATTATAAAGAGAGATGCATTACATGCTGTAAATGTGTTGCGATTATACGATCACCAACCACTTTATTAGGGGCGTCTGTACATCTGTGCGTTCATGTAATTATGAAGCCAATCATGTGGAAGCGGCATAAAATCATGCGGATACAAGTAAAGAGCGCCAATTAATGCTCACATCAAACATCAGTGACTTCGAGTGACTTTGACTTTGGTATGATTGTTGGTGCCAGATGGGCTGCTTTGAATATTTCAGAACCAGCAGATCTCCTGAGATTTTCAGACACAACAGTCACTAGAGTTTACACTGAATGGTGTGAAAAACAACAAACATCCAGTGACCCATCGCCTGGAGTTGGAGAAGCCTTCAATCTTCCGCTGTCCGGTTTTGATGAACCTGACCGCAGTGTAGCTTCAGATTCCTGGTCTTGGCTGACGGGAGAGGAAGTTGATGTGGTCTTCTGCTGTTGTAGCTCGTCTATTTCAAGGATTTATGTGTTGTGCATTCTGAGATGCCTGTATGCTCACCAAGGTTGTAAAGAGTGGTTATTTGAGTCCCTGTCAGGCCGAACAAGTCTTGCTGTTCTCCTCTGACCTTTCTCATCAACAATGTTTTTTTTTTGTTTTTTTTCCTTTTCTGTACCGTTCTGTGTGAGACGGTTGTGCGTTGCATGAATAATTAAGTATACTGGTGTTCCTAATAAAGGGGCCAGTGATGCTTTTTGACAAACAGTACAGAATTCTGCCAGCAATTTAAAATCCATGCCACCAGACGTTTAAGGTGTGCATTAAATCGTCAAATTAGAAGTAGTGTTTCGGACATGTAATGTTCGTTCTAAGAATTTAAAACCTGTTGAACTTTGTGTGAACAAGCCGAGCCTTGGTATACAATCATGTTGCATATTAACTGGTCGGATTAAAAGTCAATATAGTTTCTTCTATGAACAAAATTTCCATGATTACAAATTACCTGATTGACATGATATCAAAAAAAGTTGCTGGTAAACACCAAGTCATGTGATGCAAATATCAAATAGAACTAATCTAGGAAATACTTAATAAAATGCATACTTTGGACAAATTAAATTATGGTAATCATATCATAGCAATAGATTTGATTTGATGTGCCATTTCTGCACATACTTACATGTAAAGGATTCCACTTTCCCACCTGAGGCAATGCAGGATTAGCAAAGAGAACAGAGACATGACACTTAAGAGAAGCCGTGAAAAGCAAGAGCAGGTGAACTTGGCAGAGGTTAAACCTGATTATTATTATTATTAACCGATTTTTCCCAGTAAGTAAATCAATAAAGCATAAATGAGATAATCAGAAAGAAATTAGATATTAGACATGAGAGCCGATATTGTTTGGGCATGCAGAGCAAATCATGCGTAGTGTTAATGTGTGTAGGCTGACTTCTCTTACCTTGCCTTTGGAGATGGCTTTGCAGGCTATTTTCACTATGAGATAGGACCAGAAAATGTGTAAACCCTGAAGCAGCAGCAGCAGCCCGTTAAACACCCACCAAGATGGGTACGGCCCGACGATCTCCCAGCTCTCGAACAGAGTGGTGTTCAAAATCCTGTGTTCAGGTCAGACACAATAACAGGAAAAATAACACTCACATCATCACAGTTACATTCATTCATTCATTTATTCATCTATCCATATATCGTAACCGGTTTATTCTGCTCACGGTCACCGTGGAACAGGAACCTATCCCAGAAACACTGTGTGCAAGGCATAGAGACACCCTGACAAACACTCATTTACATCTACACTAGTCAGTGCACCTACCAGCATATTTCTGGCAGATGGGAGGAAATCCAGGAGAGAATATGAGATCCATCACACACATAGTTAGCAAGCTCAGGATCGAACACGGGCCCCCGAAGCAGTGAGGCACCAACACTGCTGCGCCTCCTGCTTACATAATCACTGTTTCATAACTCAATACTCACACGTGCATTGAAACTCGGATGCCTGAGATGTTCTTTGGGGTTACAAAGAAGGTGAGTTCACTAAATCCTTAATACATAAACAGAAAGTCGGATAGCAATTTGACGATGGTCTTTAAAATGATGCTCAATTGGGAACCTGAACTCCAACAAGAATCCTAAACAATGCAGACATGATACACTGCCATCGCAATTAAAGGAAAGATTGTCAATATACCAGATATCTGAATAAAACACGGCTAAAACAAGCCACATTTACTGGTGAAACAACCATGTAGATTTGTATATAGTTAATAATGACGCATTAATGTGAGGAGTACGGTATGACTGCAACTTTGTCGCTCGGTCGATTTAAGGTTATCAATTGTATCATTTCTCTAATATTTTAATTTCCTTACCTCGGCAGATCATCTAACCTACCTAAAATGTTGCCGTCCATCCATTGTCTATAATGTTTAGACATTAAGGGTCGCTGGAAGCAATCCAGAGTATTTAGAGTAGCCAATTAACCTAATCTGCATGTCTCTGGGTGGAAACCGGAGTACCCAGAGGAAACCCATGCAGACACGGGGAGAACACAGAAAGGCAGTCAGTCGGGTGGCAGGTTCAAACCCAGAACCTTCTTGCTGTGAGTCGAGAGTGCTAACCACTGCACCATCGTGCTGCCCAAATGTTGTCATACACGTAAAAAGATAAACATGGGGGTGTGTGCCGTTATAGAAAATAATAATGACAGAGTGGTGATAATACGATGTGTCCCAGAAGTGGGTTACTTTACAGTTACAGCTAGTCCTTTATACCGCAGCAATTTGCAAACACCTACATGTTTTAATTTATTGAGGTACAACACAGCATACTTATTATCTGTTTACGTGCCATCGTTAATTGATGTGGAACGTCCCTAAAACTAGTTCTAGTAGATACTGTAAGCAATCATTTCCTCACCAGTCGCCCTTTATTCTCTCCAAGTTAATAAGAGAAAAATGCTGCTCTACGTCAAGTTAGAGAATCTTCAAAGGAGCTTTTCCTGTTTTAGAAAACGTACAGGAACCGCCTTCCATTCGACAGAGCCGTGGTGTAACATTAATAATACATACAGAGACATAGCCTAGCATACCCACGGCAAATCACTGCTCATCATATGATATAAGAAGTAGCGGGATGGGGTGGGATTGGGCTTTTGTTTCATCATTAATGAAACAAAAGCACAATCCCGAGTAGAGAGTGAAGAAATAGGAATAAATCACAGACCTGTATGCAGTATAGTACTGAGCACTTGCCAAGTTATCAAAAGAGCTGACATAACTGGGACAAGGAGATTACCTAGACTGCACCCTACAAAAGCCTTAAAGGCAATCTACATAGTATAAGGCAATTCGGGAATCTTTTAAACGCCTTGCACGCTTTCCAGAGCACCATCCTTCTCCAACACAACCCTTACTCTATGGTGAATCTCATCACGGGAAGTGGACTCGTTTCAAAGTGCCATTCCGTGACAAGCTTTCAGCGTCAACAGTTCTGAAGTAACAGAACCCAAGATGACTGTGTTCGGTGTCTGAATGAGTCGGCAGTTCCATCTTTGACAGATGACGTCTCAGCACAGTAAAACAGACTTGCAGAAAGAAAAGCCATGACAGCAAAACACCAGGGAATGTTTTCTGATTTCTCAGAAATTGGACAACCGTACACTGATGTGTTCAGATGTCAAGTACTTATTCATAAATTGTAACAAGGCTTCATTTTTGTAGTCCACTTAAAGGCTGGATCATCATCAAGGATAAAGTGGATCAGTGCAGATCCAAACATTTGCCTTCAAGAGGAATCAAAATATCAGCTTCGAAAAGCTAAGTATTGCAATATGTCCCAGTATCTTGACATTATATTAACTGCCCTGGATGATAAAATCCCGCATTTCGCATCAACACAGTGTAAATAAAGGCTGACTGTTCTACATGAGCATTCCAGTCACATACACATGTTTAAGTCAGGGTCCTTTAGTGTTGCTTTTAAACCATTTTTAAGCATACAAGACCAGCGGTACATTGCAGCTACAACAAAGAAAAACAACATGAGCAATGCTCCCAATAATCTCTCTTCTCTTACATTTTCCTTTGATAAGGATCTATGCTGTAGCCATAGTAACTGTCACTTGGCAACGATTCAGATGTGTCTAAATCCTAAGGGGAAAAAGTAGAAAGTAACGCGTCATTCAGACTTCTTGGTCAGAGATATACCGCCAACAGATGGCGCTCACCGACCCTAAAAATGCCTCCTTGAAGGCGGTGACTGAGTGTTTCTAAAAAAAAACTAATAAATCAACTAATGTAAGTGGCTAAGAGCAGCAGCCAGTGAGAAATGTAACAGGTAATCTGGCATAATATGGCTGGAGCTCATGTGCAAACATTCAGCTATCTGACCAATCTGTAATCAGACCTGGGAGAACAGGAAGTGATGCCACATAACATGTAGGACACATTGCAGGAGGGAAGATTAATTATACAAGAGCTCGAACTGTGGGATAGAAATAATAGAAGTACAGTAGTTTTAAAATTGAGGTTTTCATGTATGCAGGCTAACACAAACCTAACACTAAAACTCTATCTAAAGATCAAAAGTAACCCCATGAATACATTTTAACAAAGCAGTATTACAAAATACTGTAAATACTCTTCTCAAACTGTTCTTTCACCAAGGTCCTATAAATGTCCTGTACATGGGTAATGTTACAAACAGGGTCAAGAGGTGCACATGTGCCAAGACACCACCCTGCAGAGCTGCTAGTGTATGTTTAATATCGAAATGAATTCATATATTGCTAGGAAACTGCACTGATGATAAAAAGTGTCCAGAACGGTGTGTAGGAATCTGTATTAAACAGGTCACCTGTAACTTACACATCTGTTGCTCGGATCTTGTATTTGAATGAAGAAGAGAGTTCGGAGAGAGTAGACTCTAGCATGTGGATTATCCACTACTCTACTGTCAAAACACATCATGATATGCCGACAACACACACACACACACACTCTCACATTTTACTATCGTCGTGACGATCTTCCATGGACATATTTATTAATTCAGTCCATTAATATCATGCCTGCATCTAAACCTAACCCTAGCCTTGATCAGCCAAGGGAAATCTTTTAGCTATTTTAGTTTATTCTTTTATTTTAAATAAAAGCTCACACAGAGATGCGTGACAGAGATGGATAAAGAAAAATACCTTACCAGCCAGGATATAAGCCCAGTCTGGAGCTGATGAACACCAGTGCAAACATGATGAACAGGACATTGCAAAGCCTCTGATACTTGGCATAGTTAGCCATTTTTGCAGCCTGGAAACAAACAAACAATCAAAACATGTGTATAATATTTAAGCACTGTTTATTACATCATATAAATCTTTCATATATCCTAAAGCTTCTGAAGTGCTTTGTGGCGATGTCATTCAAAACATCCGGTTTCTCAGCAACTTTTACAACACCTCCATGCAAACAGTTGAACTGCGGTGAATTATTTGACCGCAACTTGAATTTGCATTTTATTAGGTACTTTGAACATTTTGATCAGGCTCACCTGTTCTGTAGATACACTTTATATGTGTACAAATATTGGATATTGACCAACTGTTGCTATGGACAATTTATCTGCTTTGAGAGCAGTCCACCAACCGAAAATATCTAGGTAACAGCTCTGAAGTTCAGAAGCTGGACATCTGAAGTGCTAGAAGATAATCATCACATAAGGAAATAGTAACCGTAGGCTCGAACTGTACAACTATACACAAAGCACAACCAAGATAGGTTACAAAATCCACAGCAACACCACTATGTCTGATGCACTTATATCAGCACCACACAAACCACAATGCTAATACCATGTCAGTGGCACTGCTGGGCTCAGACAAATAACACCTAATCAGAGGTGGTCCTGCGGTGGTCAGTTTCCAATGATGACTAGGGAATTGCAACAGATGGGCTACTGTATATACACAAGTAAAATGGCTTGTGGTAATACATACAAAATGCATACATTCAATAAACCTTCAAGCCTATACATTTAATTATAATTCCTTATATATATATATATATATATATATATATATATATATATATATATTCCTAATTTCCTATTATAAACAGGACTTGAATTTAAGGACAGAGTTATGTTAACAGACAGCATTACATCTGACCTCAGGATAGAATTAGTAAACATTACTAAGTCTTACCTCCAACAGCACATCTGAAGCATCGTGGAGGCACAGGACAAGCGTACCCACTCGAGCCATGTTATTGACGTATGATAACATGATCAGAGACACGGTGGCGACGTGGTGCATGAACATGAGCAGACAATCCTGCGAAAAGAAACCGTCAAGCTGCGAAACTCACAATTATATCATTTACCAACTCATTTCTACATTATACTAAAGATGTCATATATATATACATACAGTATATATTTTAGTTATTGAATTTTGTCGCAAAAATTATTTTAACAAAACCAACAAAACACACCCCAGCTTATACAGCAATACTATATCATGGACATATAGAGGCTCCCTAACAATCACTCTTTATGTAGTCGGAAACCATACACAGCTTCCACATACTTAATCCTATGATTATCTCATGAGACGTGTGGGCAGGTAGGTAGAATACCAACAAAAGAGAATGCTCAAACCTTCTAAGATCTCCATGCTAGCTAGGCTTGTCAGGCAGAAAAGGGTCCGACAGCTTAAAGAATTTACAGGGACTATCTTTCAAAGCAATGGAGAATAAGGATTAGGAATAAGACCCATCACACTTCCAACCTATTATGTAATGGATGGACTTTGGCCCGACGCCCAAAGCAGCAAAACACACTCGCGAGCACATTGAAGGAGAATTTGTAGGTGGTGCGTCACCTTAAATTCAAGAGCAGTTCCTCTCTGACACCAAATTAGCAGGCTTTGGGCCCTAATTGTAATGAGCAACCAAATATTTTATCTAGCTCTTCCAGGACCCGAGAGCAGAAGGAACGTATCCTAACACAGTTACAGAAGTGGTGTTTAAGGGAGCCTTCAGAATTCAAACCCGTGCATTGCTCAGACAAATTTGGGTTCATCTGGTGTCTAGACATTGGAGTGATTTGAAACTTGTGCGGAATCTTAAACTGCATCTCACAAGCGGAGTTAGATGCAAAATAGGATAGCATCCTGCATACGTCATCTTCCAGTCAGCCACGTCAATTCCCTCTCCGAAATCCACTTCCCAGATGCTTTTAAACACTGATCTAATGCAACATAAAAAGTATTGGCCATAAAACGTGGCTGTTTTGCTATAACCAAGATATTAATGACTAACCAGGTTAAGCTCCCTGAGCGACTGTAGCTGCTGCACACACTTTCTTCATATAAACAGGCAGTTTTTCCAGACATTCCTCAGATGCTCAGAAATGACACTGGCAGGATTTCCAAAAAAGTTCTTGGCGCTGATTAGACACTTCTCTTTGTCAAAACTTTTAATCTATTTTTTCCCCGGAGATGCTCATTATAGGCACAGTGCACAGTATGGTCTCTTTTCTCTCTAAATATCTTCTGCATGCTTTGTTTTGGGTTTGAGTCACTAAAATAAAGTTTTACCGAATCTAAAAGCATTCTGTCCCAATATAGAAATGAATGTGGTTATTACTGGAATAATTGGAAAACTTGTTATACAGTTGATTAAGTTCCACAACTGATTTTTTTTTTTAGTCAAGGGGAATATTGTATAAAATGGATTTACTTTTTTTTTTTTTTTTTTGCTGAACATTTTTAAAAGGCTGCTCAAAACAACTCCAATTAAAAGAGGTAGTAACGAGTACATTAAAAAAAAAAAAAAAAATACAAAAGAGAATTAAAAAAAAAAAAAAAACACTTCACTGGCTGTTATTTAGAACTTACCCCACTGTGATTTTTTATTTTTATTTTTTATTTTTTACTTCTCAGAGTAATAATGTTTAATCATCATCTCGGCAAACTGCCCTCCGACACATTTTTCTGCTAAGAAACTGTAAAGAAACCACCGACTGTTTCACGATACTAGGCCTGCTTATGCTTTGGCTAAGTTCAGAACAGCAATCCTATTTTTGACAGCGTCTCAGAGGTGGTGTACTGCATGCTCTCCTCGTGACTCATAGGACTGCTGCGGCACAGCAGGACAGCAGCCAGCTGAGCAGGAGTCGGATGAAGATGAAGGTGATGATGAAGAGCAGTGGTGTGAAACAGAATGGAAGCATGGCATACAGACAGGAGGGAACATACTGGAGTGGACAGGGGGCACAGCGGATCTTCAGCGCATGGTGGCGTTTGTGCAAGAAAAATACTGAAAGGAGAAAGAAAAACAACAACAACAACAAATACAAACAACATGCCAACAATCAACAAAGATTTATGAAAGAGTGAGTAACAGGATGGCACATTAGAGCAGAAAGCGAGGCAAAGAAATGGATAAACAGATTAAAGGGGTGAAATACAGTGCAGTCTATAAGCAATCACGTAGTGTCACAATTTTTGTCTTATTATTCCAGCAGATTGGATTTGAAATGAAAATGAGATTAAATGCGTCGAATGACAGTTTAATTTGTGGGTATTTACGTCCCACTGTTGGCCGTGATGTAGTTTCGTGGTCACTTTTCAGACGTTTCCTCATTTTGAAATACAATGTACAAGAATGCAAAACAAAAGCAAAACAAATTGTTACTGTTCAATTACTTAACAGACTGCCTGGGACCAGCATGCAGGCCTGTAGTAATATAATTGCACAACAATGTTTTTGAAAAGTCTTGCTTCCTGAAAAGTTTGTGCTGATTGTGACAGGTACCTACTGGGTTGCAC
>JAQQZR010000035.1:15895114-15912008 GCA_030068235.1 Notoglanidium macrostoma | reverse complement strand
CATCCATCCATCCATCCATCCATCCATCCATCCATCCATCCATCCATCCATCCATCCATCCATCCATCCATCCATCTTTTTCAGTGTTTATTCACTTATTTATTTATTTTATGAATAAACATGATACCCAAATTAAATACATTTTTTAGACATTATAAATCATTGAATACGACTGCTTGCAGTTTATAAGCAAACCTCAACTTATCATGATCTATATTGTGCATCGTAGGTGTGCCTTCAATGAATTATATTTGTATTATATTGCCCAGCCCTACGATGTCGCAAATATATAATTCTTAGGGGAAAAAAGGAAAAAAAGTGTGATGTCTTACAATATTTTTTTTTTTTTTTTTTACTGCTTTACCATCTGTTTCATGCTTTACACAGCAACGCAAATAATGATGGCCTTGAAATACACAGCTACTATGGGAACAACACAATAAAAAGGCATATTTTTCTATCCTCATTATAAATGGATCCCAGTGATAAAGTGAATACATATGACTCTTCACTATGAGCAGGGAGGAAAAGGTTCAGGTGCTCTACAATTGCCTCAAGGTCTAATTCCTAGAAATAGAATTTAAAGCACAAACAGGGCGAAACCATGTCTTGTCCGTGAATTAACATGCTTTGAGATGTACGAAGTCAAGGCTTACAGATTCGAACCATCTGATTCAAGTTGGACCTTGTACAATGTGACAGAAGCAGAGAAAGCAAGGATTCAGCCGTGAATCTAATTCACAGATTCGGCCCATGCTAAGAGGACGTCCTGTGTCCTGCAGAGGCACTGCAAGGGCTCACGTGGCGTTACTGCATGACTGCTGCTGTAGCACAGAAATCTCCCATTCTTATTTAAGATGCTGTCTGTGCTCTACTGCTTCACATGGTCTCCCCATACATAGCAAGTTAAGCCTTTTTACTTAAGCAATGAGGATTCACCAGGAAGAAAGGCCCTGTGTGATGGGTTTTAAGTTCAGTCTGCTCTTGTTAAGACAAAGGAAAAATCAATCCTGGTATTTCAACGTGAAAAGGGCAGCGGGTCCCTTTGAAGAATAAAAAAATAACCCCAAGTCGGTTAACATGCTTCTATTTGAAGCTCAATCTTGATTAATTGTAAAAAACAAATGAGCAAGTCTTATTTACTTAATGATAGGTCAAGGCAGTTGCTTGGCAACAGGTTAGTCAAACAGTATGTGAAAGAGAGCGAGAGAGATAGAGACAGAAAGGAGGATTTGAAGTGCAGTCCAATCAGGTCTATTAATATATGATTACTGGTTACGGAGCTGAAACACACTGTGCTTAATACATGACTAGATGTAAAATAAACAGTAACATGTCAACCTGGATGCAGATGCATGAACACCTCTGCTAGTCTCGCTGGCACATATTTGAATGGAAAATGTAAATATGAGAGGAAATATGATTTATGATATGTTTTCTCTACTCGTAAGCGCTCTGTCAAACATCTGACACTGACCACGCACACGGTGGAATGCTAAAGTCATATGGTGTTTCTATGACGACTTCGATTATTCCTTGCTCTCTGTAGGCGTTGAGAAATCCAATCTGGCTTCAGCATTCACTCTGTCGTACAAGACCAGGAGGTGTGAGAATCATAGCGAGGGGGGACAGGGCAATTCTTATGAGCAGATATCGACGGAGTTGCCAGTTTATTAGGTCGTACAACTACCTCATCTACACTGCCAGTCAAAAGTTTGGACACACCTTCCCTTTCATAGGTTTTTCTTTTTTGTTTGTTTTCTACATTGTAAAACAATACGGAACACCTCAAACTATGAAGCAACACGTATACTGAATTATGTACTAAACAAAAAAGTGTAAAAAAAAAAAACAAAACATGTTTCTTTCTTGTCTTTGTGTTCGTCCTGTGACAGATTGGCGACCTGCCCAGGGTGTATCCTGCCTCTTGCCCTGATCTCGGCTCGGATTGGCTCCAGCTTCCCTGCGACCCTAATGGACAAGCGGTATAAATAATTGATGGACGGATCTGCAAGTTTTTAGCACGGAAACATTAACATTAGAGCAAGTGCACCGGTATAAACATCGGAGCCGGAATCATTTTCCGTACTGTTACATAAAATGAATCAACATCTTCTAACCAACCAGAATCAGAGTATTCAGCTGTACTGTGGTATAAGCGCACCATTTATCAATGTCAATATTTACAGCACCTGTTCAGTAGGTGTGCCTAATAAACTTGTAACACCCCTTTGTTTGTTGTACTGTTGCATAACGGCTGAATTATGGAGGCAGTGCGAAGGTAGTTAAGTGCAGCGATTTAACCGTTTCACAATCACGTCGGTGAAAAACAAGGATGACTTGTGCCGAGTGAAATAATTCCAAAAAAATTTGAAAATAAAAATTTTGAATGCAGGCATGTCAGTGTAGAATCTGGCTCCGAGTGCTATGGATGGAGAGGGGCTTCATCGTAGACGGAGAATGCAGCAGACAGGATAATGAAGAACTGTATGCACTGTTTCCCTAATCAACTGTCTCTGGCCTCAATGTGTCCATCACGGTGCCTCGGTCGCTGTTATAAAAAGAGGAAATTCAATAGAAAGCGATTTGTCAACTTACCACACAAACATCCTGCAGACAAAGAAATAATTACATGGAAATTGTGCGCAAGCTTAACTGTTCTCAGTAGAACGGTTTGAGAAGTATGAGCAAGTCAGCCCTAAGAGTATTTTACAGAATGCTGTTTCAAAAGTCCAGTCAGGGAAGTGCAAGGCAGCAACACTGCTGACATTTCAACAGCATCGGCAGAGACAGCAACAGTTTCGGGTGCAAAAACGTGCAGACGTGATGTGCAAGGAGCGGTTCAATTCTCAAATCAGAAGATGATCTTAATGTTGTAGCTGTCATTCAAATCGCAGGTTTATATTCATTCGCTTACTTATTTATTTCACTTACAGTTCATTCCCAGGGACATGGATGGCGGATGCTTTACATAATCTTAGCTTAATCAACAAAACGTCTTGCTATTTAACAAAGAAAAAACGAATAATTGCTGATATGTTAAAAGAGACGTTGATCTAATACTTATGCAAGGGGTCGCTGGAGGACTTTGAGCTTTCTAAGCAAAAAAAATGTTTTTCGTCTTAACTTCAAGAGAGGGAGATGTTTACAGCTGCTATGAAAGTGATAACAGGAACTAACGTATTTTTTTTTTTTTTTTTTTTTTTTTTTAATGGATGTTCCACAACATTGAACATAACTGTAAGCAGATAAAAAAAAAAAAGAAAAAAGTATGATGTGTTGTCCTTTAATCATTTTTGGGGGAAAGAAAAATAGTAAACATTGGCAAACTGTTGAGGCATAAGAGAAATAAAAAAAATGATCAAACTTCTGAATTGTAACAGTAGCTCGGCTCTGCATCAGGCCACATCACACTCGTTATTCCTTGCATAGTGCATATGATTTGGAGGAGCGATATACTGTAGATGTGATGGGGAAGCGGAACACAAAGAATTGCATTTTACTACATAACTACGAGATACCAAGAGAAACAACACGATGTCCCGTTGCTTCATCACTGCGTAGGCAAAGCAAAATCATCGGAGTGTAAACCCTGTCCTGTTTTCCTAGCGCTCCTGGAGTGAGTTAAACTAACATCTGTGAGGTTTAATACACTGCTCTCTCTTCCTACTGAGCCTAGCGCAGTAAGCGTAGTTTGTCTTAACAAAAAAATACATATAAAAGCATTCGGATTACAAGAAATCCGCTTCAGTTTGAAAAAAAACAAAAAAACAGCATGTTCGTGGTGACTCAGCTGGCTACATTTCTATTTACTCAGGTTCAGACAAAACCAACGCTATGACGAATCTTACATGCTCTCGCAGAAACGGGTCAGAGTGCTCGGTTTCTCTTGATTGCGTCTCTGTCGAAACCAGCGCTGGATTGTCCTCACGTCCCAGTCCAGCTGCTTTGACAAGCCCTCTAACCTCTTCTCATCAGGATGCTGAGAGACAAAACAAGACACATGAGAGACTGAGCAGCCCTGGTGTACAGCTGTCCAGAACAATGCTGTGTATCAGCCTCAACAGACTGGGCTTAGTCTATATTAAACGTCAGAACCTGACACTTCACAGAACAACTCATTACTTCATGGGCAACACCACAAAAGAAAATGATACATAATTATAGATATGAACTAATCATATAAGGCACAATCATGTTATGAAGTCCATAATATTGTTTTAAATGATGCATTTTCATTATAAACGTTCACTAAAACTAGCACAGCTATCTGAGTGGGTGTCTGCAGGTATCTGCACTAGAAATTTAATACCGATATATCTCCTGAAATGTAATTTGACCACATTTGCTGTAGCGATGTACCAAAGCCAAACACACTAGGTACAATATAAAAGCAGATCAAATCTTAATAAAATTGTCTACTTGTGTTTATTCTACGGCAAGGAAAAAATAGCACACCGTCCCCTGCAGAAGTCACATCATCAAAGTTTTTTTTTTTTTTAAAAAAAGGTTCACAGCAGAGTACGCAATAGGCTTCTGAGTCACTGACAGACTCTGTTCTCCTGCCATTTTTGGCTGAATTTCCCTATACTGACGTGTCTCTGTTTGTTAGCTCGACAGCTGGTGGCTAATGTTAGTCTTGTGCGTATGAGCCCATGAGCGTGGAGAATTGCAGAGCATCAGACCACCTGTGATATGGGATTGTTCCCGAGGAGTCTACCGGAGCCAATGATTTGATGTTGATGTTTCACTGCATCATAATTACATAAGACGGGCAAAAATCTCAATTTGAACATTGCTCGCCACTGGAATTAAAGCTTGATATATGGCTATAAATGACACAAGAAATGACTAGCTGTCACATGGTTGCTTACTAGTATAAACTCTGAGTAACAACTAAAATAATCTTCAAACTTAGGCTAGACAATTTCATATTTACTAAAGCCTTAATTTGGTAAAACATCATTCAGACATACACTATATGGCCAAAGGTATGTGGACACCTGACCATCATATCTATAGGAGTCTGTTGGACATCTCAATGCTCATAAAACCATGCGCATTAATCTGGAGTTGTCCGCCCTTTGCTGCTATAACAGCCTCCACTCTTCTGATAAGGCTTTCTGCAAGATTCTGGACTGTATCATTCAGACAAAAGAACATCTGTGAGGTCAGGTGCTGATGTTGGATAATGCCTGGTTCGCAATCCATGTTCCAATTCATCCCAAAGGTGCTGGTTGGGATTGAAGTCAGGGCCCTGTGAAGGTCACCGGAGTTCCTCCACACCAACCTCATCAAAGCCTGGGTGTTTCTCAAGGTCCTTGGTGGGACGGATCCTTCCAAGTCGCCTAGGTAAGACTCCTTCGTAGCATTCGGAAAATGCATAATGAAACAATCTAGCGAGTGTGCAGGTGTTTTATCATTGAAAAGGTCCCAGCATGTGCATGCGTATAGGATTACGGGTGACACTGAGGATTCACACATGCATCCTTGAACATTTTCTCAAGGAAGGACTCTATCATTGGAAGAATCTGTTGGATCCTAGACATCAGAACAGTTCTATGGAGGGATTCGATGATGTGAAACACCTCAGCTCATTCCTTGACACTGAGAAACACGTCATTTTTCCACGGAGTCCAGTGGTGGCCCGCTTTACACCACTCCAGCCGACACCTGACACATAAAGTGATCTTAGGCTTGCGGGCAGCTGCTCAGCCATGGAAAGCCAATTCCTGAAGCTCCTGATGCACAGTTAGTGTGCTGATATTGCTTCCAGAGGCAGTTTGGAACTCTGTAGTGAGTGATGCAACAGAGGATGGGCGATTTTTATGTGCTACGCTCTTTGGCACAATGAATACTTCTACTCAAGTATGTATGTTTTGTCCTCTTTCCACCACTGCACATTACAGTACAAGTCTAGACTGCCATTCCAGCCTGCTCATATATTCGATTAGCAAATAGCTAATCTGTTAGAATGAGCAACCCTCAGGCTGTTCTATATTCTCCCTGCTCCTTCAGTGACGAGTTGTCTGACAGTCTGATCTCTGCTAATGCTGGCCAAGTCTATGCTCATTAAGCTGAACATTTGTCAAGAAACATTTTTCCATTGGTATGCCAAAAATAGTGCTCGCACATCAGCTGAAGCTGGCAATGATAATCCTGGGCGTGTCACGCTCACTCCCTTCTACCTTTACTCTGGATCCGTGGAAGGATAATATGCTCTACTGGCTTAGTCGAATGCAGGAATGTTTATAAAATCATAAGTGCTAAAGTGATTGATCAAAGTTCACGCATGTTTCTTCTTCCATCAACATTCAAGGCTCGGAGTGAACGTGTATTGCGTGCAGCCAAAATGGGGCATAAAACAGCGAACATTAACCTGGCCTCAATTTCCAGACAAAACAGTCACCTAGAAATAGACGCTCGGCTGAGCGCTGCACTTGGATCAGACTCCGGTCTATATTTTTATACTAAGTCATGATGCAGAATGGGGTTTTTTTTTTTTTTTGGCTCACGTCAAGTTCATTCATCTCGCAGTGAAATTATCTGATTCCAAACCAGTGATTTCATCTACATGATATGTACTGCATCACTCAGCAGGTTTTTATTCACAATCTCTTGGGTGTTTGTAATACGAGGTTACTTTTCCTCAAATTTCCAGCTCATTCATAGGACCATAATCTATAACTACACGGCTACATGCTTTTCCCATCGTGTCACTGTAGTTACTGAGTACATTGTACGGGGAGTTCAAGGGGTTAATCTTGTGCTCACGGACACACTAGTAGCATTGTTTTTTAAGAGATGAGTTTAGAACGATGAGAGAGAGATGGATCGAAGATTAACAAACTCCCAGCACTTTGTTTTCACTAGTCAAACAGATTTCTATTTATAGCATCTAAAGGCTTGCATTTTAAGAAGGGTTAGCTCGAAGCAAATGCTGGAAAATAAGGATAAAATCCATTATGCAAGCGTTTGGTGATAAACTGGTCCTTTGAGACTTTGAACCCTGGACTGGAGTATAAAAAAAAAAGTCTACAGAAAGAATTGTTAACATGGGACTTCCTTATAAACTCCAAACGAATGTGAAGTTATTCCAATCATAAGACTGTCCTGCTTGTACTTCAACAGTGGGCTCCGTTTATCAAGCCGAATAGAAACAAATCTACTGATACACCATTTCTGCAATTTACACAAGAAATGTGGTATTTATGAAACTCGAGTGAGTTCAGAAATAAATTTGTATCCTAATTGTACATATAAGAAGACTCTCTAATGTAAAGTTTCACTGAATCGTATAACTGCCATGAGTTATTGCAGATGCGTAAATGGATTACGTGATGAAGTTTACAAAAAGCTTATTTATTTCAACTGCAAACACATATTTATTGAAAGTTTTGTGAAACTTTGATATTGATTAATTGAGCATTCATAATTGAACACCAATAAAACCCACCATTCAATTAGGACACATGAAATGGAACCCGATGAAAGACGGTAGGTTTAGCTGGAAATGGCTGGAAGATGGTGCTCTTTTGCCGTTTAGTTGTCATTTCGTCATTGTCAGCTTTGCCTTTTATGGAGCTTTGTGAACAACACTGCATGCAAATCGGCTGTGCTGTGAAAGATGCTTGGTAACTCATGTTTGATTGAAATCCATCAACGTATGCATATGAAACATGTACGAACCTGCGGAGAATTATTACACACAACTGATAAATGAGGCACAATGCATTGTTATACGCTTCATAACAAGTACCTGCATACTAATATGGATGATTAAGAGGTTAATCCTTTGTTGCGTTGTTTGAGAGACAGCAGGATGACCCTAAAATGGAATGACATTTGTTACGGTGAAAGAGAAATTCTGCATACCATGGTGATAGCAGTGAAGACCTTCTCCAAAATGGCATTTGCTTGAGCCTTCCGAGGCCCATTTGCTTGGATTTTCAGTCCCAGGGCACATGGTCTCGCCATGAACCTGAAAACAAAAAGACAACACTGTTTTCTTTAAAAAAAAAAACAGATATTTGGTCATGTGTCAGAGGAAATCCGGTGTTAGTATTGTTCTTAGTGTGAAATTCTTCATTTACATGCAGCAGGGTTAACCCCAACATCACTGCACACCACAGCCACTGGGTTTTAAAGCCGCGCTATCTTTGCAAAGAAGGATGACATTTTTCCATTCACGATGAGGGGATATCTGCTCCTGCTTTCGTCTCACAAATACAATGGAAAACATTTTCCTTTCCTTCTTGTTAAGACGCATAACCAAGTATGGCAGTATGAAGCACATCAGAAAGCAGACATTAAGGAAGTAGCTGCTAGCAAACCCACAATACATTCTATGCAGTAGTATATGCTAAAATCGTCCTTGTAGGTCTACGCAGACTTGTCAAATGAATTCAGAAAACTATTTTAAACAGTGTGAGTGAAAAAAAGTAGAACACAATGCAGAACACATACAGGCTGTAATGTGGACCCGTGCCATTATAGAGCCTTTTATACTTGCACTACGATTAATCTGTGTTTGGAAAACGGTGGGTGGTGATATTTATAACGCAGCGCAGTGTATCGGTCTGCAATGCGAATACGCACGTCTGTTCCGTCATAGTCCAATTTATCTGTGCAGGGAAACAAATGTGAGAATAGTTGAGCTGCTGGTGGCCACATATGAGACAGCCCTTCTCCACATCTAGCACTTTTTCCATATTCAAAAGACTATTAGCAAGTTGAATCAAACCCTTAGACATGACACTAAAATCATTTAAGCCTGTGATTCTCAGAGTGGGGCTCAGGGGACGAGGGTCTGTGAAGAACAGCCGGGGTGTTCGTGACTTTTTTTTGTTTTTATTCGGTTAAAATAAAGGCCTATTTCTTACGGACCTCTTATAATTATTAAAATGTTTGACTTAAGCAGCAGTTCCCTGATCAACTGGCGCTTTTAGACCTTAAACGCTTGGCTGAAGGATCGGAAAGTCTACAGAAAGAATCACGTCAACTTCTTGATAAATCCTACAATTACTGTAAATTTCACAAAAAAGTCCTTTTTTGTACTTAAGCCAAAACTGTATTGCGCTACGAGTGCTGCGCGTAACTAGAAGGACTCAGCGAATGCAACGATGCCTCGAGCAAAGTGTGACCATAAAGTATGTATCTCTACTCAATAACACACAAATAAGTTTAAGAAGTCACAAATAAGTGTGAGAGAAATTTCCCTGCACAGTGAAAAGTGATGTATGGATCACAGGACAGCATGACAGGGCAGTGGTAGCTCAGTGGGTAAGACGTTGGACTAGTGATCAGAAGGTCATGAGTTCAAATCCCAGCACCGCCAAGCTATCGCTGATGGGCCCTTGAGCAAGGCCCTTAACCCTCAACTGCTCAGTTGTAAGTCGCTCTGGATAAGGGCGTCTGCCAAACGACATAAATAAATAAATAAAAATGACCGCTATACTGATACTGATTTCCGTACAAGCCAATTTTGCTAGAAAAACAAATAAAATGATAAGTTATTCATGTCAGAGAATGTAAACTTTATAGCGCACTGCTCGATCATAGAGAATGCCATATTTCACATTGCCATGACTGTCCCATAGAACACCTATTATTAATACGCAAAGACACTCATTGTTATATAATGAGGTCAGTGCAAGGTCTTCTGCTTCATGAAACAGTAGAAATATCTTCATTCGTGCACATCCTTTAGTTGTAGAGTGTAAATCCGACGCTCAGAGGAGACTTTCGAGCCCTGCTACAAAGTGCACACACATACGCGAAGAGAAATATTGCAAGAAGGCATAAGGCTCCTAGTCCTTATAGACAGAAAAAAGACCGAAAATGTGACGTGTGGTGTTTGTTACGCTTTTTGGGTCAAACAATCCTTGAATGTCAAACAGAATTATAACGAAGATTCAGCTGAAGGTTGGTAGAAAAAGAGAAACAGAAAGCGGTACATATTACACTGAGATCAGCTAAATGAAGCTGTCAGTCCACTCTCTGACACACATACTTTTCCTTGTCACGACGGCAGTACCGTTAAGGCCAGTGCTTCTGAAAGTAGCGTGGTAAGAGGTCCTACAGTAGTGTAGGCCTTAACAACCACATATCATTATCAAACTGATATACAGGGTGTCTCAAAAGTCTCCATACACCTGGGAAATGACCATTCTTTTCAGTGAAATGTAACGTTATTTACAAAACATCCTTTACACGATTGACACTTCACACGGAGTCGAACCTGTCGGCTGACTGGGGCCTGCATGTTCTCACATGGCTCTGGGTGATCTGCTTTCATCCCACAGTCCAAATAACACGCTGATTAGATCTACCACCTACTCTAAATTCCCCATAGGGGTGAATGGTTGATCATCTCAGTAATAGCCCAGCAATAGATTAGTAACCTGCTCAGGGTGTATAGCTGATGGGTAAGCGGTATAGATAATAAGTGAATTATTGTACACATTTGAATAATGAGCCTAATATTTGTATAGCTAATATAAGTATAATGGGGTCCCTGGATGCAAATAAGTTTGAGCACCCCTGCTTGATGGGACATCTTTTGATCCTGGCCCCCTCTGCTTTTTGGACCGGTCAGATCCATCCTGCTTCTGGTTGGAGTTCTCATCACTTGGAATCCACTCGCTCGTGGTGACGACGGCCCCATGTGAACTGCCTGAACATACACCTAGAAACTGTGAAGACGGAATTGGAGACATGTTGACACGAGTGATTCTTTGCTGTCAAGCTTGAAGGTTGCTTTTTATTCCGAAGTGAGACGCCAAGATATCGTAAGGTTAATTTTGGTTTAAATTAGACCCGATCGATGCGACCTAAAACTGATATCGCAATATTTTCCTTACATTTACATGATGATGATGATATTTATCATGGTATATACTGTGCTATGAATGTCATGTTCAGAGATAAAAGCACATGACCGCACACACAAACATACAGACGTGCTCTTGTGCGCACCTGCGGCCAGTTCAAGCTCGTCGGACACCTGTCATAAACACGCGCTGCTCCCAGCACAGGACGCTCGTTTATGAGCTCCAGCGCTGCGCTCGTGTGCTGTGTTTCTGCACTTTGCTCCAGAAGTCATATCAACGTAATTGCTTTGCTTTTGTTCCCGGTCTTGTTTTCTGTATTATGATTTTTTTTTTTTCGTGCTGCTTAGAGCGGTTTCGGATTAATAAAGCGCTGTTCTTCCTGAGCTAGTTTTTAAGCCAGTTCTACACATCATGCTACATTATACAGACTCTTCATTGACATACTCATGGGGGCAAAAACATTGCAGCTAGCTGTTCATTTCTGGAGGAAACCTGATATTTCTGCTGATACTCACGATAAACAGTTGGCTGACGATACGACCGGTCATATCGCGATACGATACTTTATTGATGTATCGTCCAGCCCTGTGTTATAGTCTGGGTCACCCAGATGAGGATGGGATCCCTTTGAAGTCTTGCTCCTCTTGTCGTCTCAGGGAGTTTTTCCTTGCCACCTTCACCACAGGCTTGCTCATTAGGAATATATATTGATGGAAGAATGTATAGATTCGAAAGTCCATAACTGGAATTAATATACTTCTGTGACGCTTTGTTAATTGTTAAAATTGCTATACAAAAAAAAAAAAAAATGGAACTGCATGGAATCGTTCGTACCCTTCTCTGTGGACCTGGGATTATACATGCAGTGCACCTTTAATGAGTTTGGAGTAAAGATTTAAATGTACATCTGTGGTGCAATTATGTACCTAAAAATGTATAAAAAATACACAATAAAGATACAAAAGCTGTATCCTTCATGGTATCACGACAACGAGATGGCAATGTAGAGCTTGCTAGGATTATTTGCGAGTGCACACATGAAAACTCGAAATGTCCTCGCGTGCACGCGCGCGCGCGCACACACGCACGCTGCTCCTCCTCCTCAGACACCTTTAACAGAGGGGAGATAACGGGCCATATCGCACTGCTGTCATTGTGTGCATGTGGCAGCGTGTTTGCACACACAGAGGGAGCTGTCCCACTCTGCTCACGGCTCCCACACGCTCACCCTGAACCCCCGAGCAGCAACACTGTGCCATTATTCCGGTGAGGATGTTGTGCTCGTACCTCTCAAACACGAGTCGGATGATGAAGATGAAGAAGGCCAGTGGACACGCCACATACAGATCCTCCGCCTGCGGGAACGTGGACTCCTCAGTGTTTTTTAAGTCGGCCCAGGTCACATTATGAGGCAGCCAAAACCTCTCGTTCCAAAACCACACCAGAAACCCAGCCATGACCCCTTGATCCCCTATCTTGAATGCGTCTTGTTGTTGTTTTTCTCTCCCCCTTCTGCACTAGCCTGTGATGAAGGGTAATGGATGGTCACAGCTCTCTCTTCACTGATGTGTGCAGGTCAGGACGATGAGGCAGGCTTGGGTTTTGTTCCACACTGAAGTCAAGTCGAAATCCAAACCGCTTCCTGTTTCACACATAGTGAACTATGTAGAGCGCACGCGCCTTTATTTTGTACACAATAGAGTGCGCCTATGTAGGGAGGGCGGAGCTATTTAGACTACAGCCTAGTCTGCGGTTCACTTAGCCGTCGCTGATTGGTGGATTCTCCTGTCACTCTCTCTCTCTCTCTCTCTCTCTCTCTCTCGCGCGCGCGCGCGCGCTCTCTCACTCAGTCTGTGTGCAATTCCTTTATTACTGGCATAACTATGACTGATAGTATAAACCAGGACTCCATATATCAGTGAGAAAAACAACAGAAATGACAATACCTAATATCAATTGTGTTTATGATAGAGCTGCTCTTAAGGACAAACGCATGTCCATAATGAGCCACGTGTATGTGGTACTTGGTAAATGGCATCACCTACTGGACCTACTGGGCATAGTGCACGTGAGAGATGCACGTCAGACACGACACTTTACGGCGCATGCACTGATCACTGATTATCCGTTCCTGTTTTTCTATCTTTCATGCCTTTTTTTCGTAATAATCATTATTTTATTATTTGACTGTTTGACGTAACGTCGTTGGCTTGCTCAAACTCTTCTTGGGATCAGTCACGTGTGGTAGAGCAGAGAGCCCATAACAATAGTTTTTAAAAAAAACCAAAAAAAACCAAACCTTTAGCGTTGGGATAATCTGTGTTAGTGAACTATTTATCGCCCTCTGCTGGACCAAGTGGGACTTTTATTATCTCTTATTTAAGCAGACCAGACTCTACATAACTGTAAGTTTATATTTGCCACCATGTATGATTAATGGTGAATATATATATATGGATTCAACCCAAACCCTATTTGAAGCCTCATTTGTCTGAAAATATCAAGATAAAAAGAGAACTGATGCTATGGGAAGGTTTAAAGGAGGACAGATGGGCAGGTGTGCCGGAAAGAGCAAATGCTTCCTCCTGTTGTTCCTATCTTATCTTAACGCATCTTTTATTAGTTTACCTGTGCAAAACCAGGATAGCACGTATCTGCCAATATGTCCTACCTGTTCACATTAGCAGATGTGTCACACGTTTTGGTTCTGTATTAAGCCTGATAGGCATTGGGCATCCATTATAAATGCACTGTCCACACTCCTTACACTTCTCCACTGATATCCTTTTTCAGACTATCTATCGATCCTCCCTCCTGTAAACCTTATGAGTTTGACTCTGTCCCTTTTGTTATACTCTTAGGTGAAGATGTCTTTTAGTCTGGAAATTTTCCACTCTTCCTCAGCCTCGAGAAAATTAAATTCACCCTTAGAGGATCCACCAAGCTCTTTTATAAAATATGGAAGATGGAAGCCATTACTGTGATATTTTCAGGACCTGTTCACACTCCCATCAAATTAAATGTTCATTAAAAGGGGGGAATTAAAAAAAAAAAAAAAAAAAAAAAAAAAAAGGAATTAGTGTTTATCTAGAGCAATAACACAATCTGTATCTTATACCTATAGACTTCAACTATGTATGTGAAGTACATGCCTACTTCACCAATAAAACAATGCAAAATAAAAAACAATGTGAACAAAGAAAATGTGTGGATTTTTTATTATCTTGAACTTCACTCCTTAAATGCAGGTTATACACTAATCATAGGTGTGTTCGTGAGGTGAGATCTTGTTTAATATGGAAAAAGCATCTGATATTAGCATTACTTTCAGCAGAACCCCTATGCCATACTGATATCTTTCATGACCTTTAGAAAATGTCAAAGCTACTTTCTAGATTATTAATTAATGGGCCATTTTTCCAGTGTACCCATACTGCATTTTTATTAACCTATGCCATTTTGTAACTAGCAAAAAAATATTTGCCTGGGTATAACCAACCTAATGTGTTTTTAAGTGAACAAGATTATCTCATTTTTAGAGAGAGAGAGAGAGAGAGAGAGAGAGAGAGAGAGAGAGAGAGAGAGAGAGGGAGGAAGGGAGAGAGAGAGAGATATTTGAAAGAAAACAATGGAATACAAGGTCTTTTAATCAGTGTAATAAAATTACTAATTCTATCATTGGTCAAGGCCTATATAAACTGCTGGCAACAGTATTTTTATTAATCCCATACAATTATAATGAAAAGAAAAACTGTATTCAGTTTATATTCAGTGCACCAGTGCACAGTGTAAATCTTCAGTATATGAAAAACATACTGTGCTTGAAACAGCTAAAATTATAATTGTAAACCAGGTATCCTATTGATACGTGCAGCAATGCTATATTTAAAGAGAAGCACCTTATAATGTATTTGATGTAAAAACTCTTAAACTTAATCTTTCCACCTGCTGAAACATCCAGCTTAGTCTTTTCCGGCTTGTACGGTATTTTGTTACTTCCTGGCCAAATTAATAAATAAATATTTGAGATTTGTAATAGCTTAGAGTTGTCTAATTATTTTTCCATTGTGTTATTGTGTGTTTTTTTTTTTAAAGATTAACTTGCCAATGATATTGTGCTAGTAATTCAGAAACCGGTTCCATCTACCATACTTGATTAGATGCCAAAAAATGGTCTAGCTGTTTGATCATCAGGCTGATCTTTGGCAGCTGGACAAACCAAACTAGAGTTTAACAGTCAACAGGATCACCTGCTTTAGGTAAAATAACAGAAAACTAAATAAGATATAAAGCTAATGGCTGAGGATTTATCACATCTCTTCTGTATTTTAAAATTGAAAATGGTTAATGAAACAGTGTTTTAATAAACCTAAACATTCAAATCATATTACAATTGTATTGTAGTTAGATGTTAACATCTACATATTTTAGTTTATCAAGAGTTGGAGCAATTTAAAAGAGTGCTGAAGATCATGATCCACTGATGATCTACTCCTAGTTAACAAGTAAAAGCCAGGGACCTCTTCAAGACAAGTTTTGTTAATGAACACAATACAGCTGCTCAAATATTAAGCTCCTTACTTTAATGTGTAGAGCCTATGATAATATTTTCCCTATTTATTGGGACCAAAGAGCATTTTATTCCTAAATTTCCTCTGACAGAAGATATTGGGTGTAACTTTATATTATTTACAAGCTTATTTATTATTATTAATCATTTACAGGATTAGGATTTATCCCATATTCAAATAACTTACAGCTGATGCAGGATACAACCGAGGTAAGGGTTTAGGGTCTTATAACTCAAAGCCACCACAACTAGCTCAATTAGCTTGGCTCTCTCTCTCGCTCTCTCTCGCTATCTATAGAAAAAGTATGTGGCAAGAAAAAGTATGTGAACCTTTTGGATGTTCATGGATTTCTTCATTAAATTTGTCATAAAATGTGATCCAAGTCAAAGGTATTTACAAACATAATGTGCCTAAAATAATAACACAAGAAAATTCTGATCTTTCATGTCTTTATTGAGAAAAAACATGAAAAACTCATAGCGCTAGTGGAAAAAGTAAGTGAACCCTTGGAATCAATACCTGGTTGACCCCCCTCGGCAGCAATAACCTCAACCAGGCACTTCCTGTAGCTCCTGTGGCTCAGACCTGCCCATCGTTCAGGAGGAATTTTAGCCCATTCTTCCTGGTAGAACTGCTTTAGCTCGGTCATATTCTTTGGACCTCTCATGTGTATGGCTCTCTTCAAGTCATTCCATAGCATCTCTATTTGGGTTGATGTCTGGGCTCTGTCTTGGCCACTCCAAAAGGTGGAATGTGTTTTTCTGAAACCATTCTGTTGTGGACTTGCTCCAGTGTTTTGGGTCATCCTGTTGCATCACCCAACTTCTCCAGGTCTTGGGGTCATTGACTGGGCGCCCACTTCTTGGTAGAGTAGCTACAGTCCCAAAGTATCTCCACTTGTATATCATTTATCCTACCTGTAGACTGGTGGATATCTAAAGTCTTTGAAATCACTTTGTAACCCTTTCCAGCTTTATGGAAATCAACAATTCTTGATCCTAGATCCTCTGAAAGCTCTTCTTGGCGAGGCATGGCTCACATAAGCATATTCTTCTTATGTGTGGCAAACTCAAAAAGTTTGAGTGGCTTTCATCAATCAAAGTAGCTCGAGTTCACACCTCCAAACTCATTTTCTTAACAGGACTCCAGGTATGCTAACACCTGACTCCAATTAACTTTTTTGGGGTCATTAACTCAAGGGTTCACATACTTTCTCCACTAGCACTATGAGGTTTTTATTTTATGGTTGTTCTGTATAAAGACATGAAAGATTGAAGATTGTGCCTAAAATATTTTAGGCACATTATATTTGTCAATACCCTTGACTTAGACATATATATATGTATATATACACTACCGGTCAAAAGTTTGGGGTCACCTACTCTTTTTCATAGGTTTTTCTTTATTGTTTTTGTTTTCTACGTTGTAAAACATTACTGAATACATCAAAACTATGAAGCAAAACGTATGGCATATACTGAATTATGTGGT
>JAQQZR010000035.1:15873508-15886300 GCA_030068235.1 Notoglanidium macrostoma | reverse complement strand
TGTCTGTGTTGGCCCTGTGGTGGACTGGCGACCTGCCCAGGGTGTACCCCGCCTCTCGCCCGGAGATGCTGGGATTGTCTCCAGCTTCCCCGCGACCCAGACGGATAAAGCGGTATAGATAATGGATGGATGGGTGGATGTTTTGTAAGCTTGACTAGAGGGTGAGAATATTTATGGAATCCGGGAAGTGTTTTAGTGGGACAATATAGAGGTTACACTATAACAAGTGTTATACCATGAAGGTGTCAATACTTTAGAAGTTTCCTTAACCAAATAACATGTACACCGACACTGCTGTGCTGCAATGCCATTTACTGCTGTCCTCTTTGGAATATAAAGCATTTCCTTGTAAATGTTGTATACTCAAATGTCTAATTCAGACACCTTGCAATGCAGTGCAATATTTAATTGTCCAACCGTTTTGATTTCTTCACCATGTCGTGCAGGTCTTAATGCTGACGCTCCAGAACGATCCGCCAACCTTAGACACAGAAGTGGAGGATAAAGAGATGCTAAAGAAATACGGGAAATCTTTTAGAAAACTAATAACTCTGTGCCTTCAAAAGGACCCGACTAAGAGGTACATCATTATATTTTCCCATTAAGAAAACGAGATGAACAACGAATTACTGTAGCAAATTTGTTTGAAAGTTTATTTATTAATCACCATTTTTCAGTGCGCTTTTTTCGGGAGCGAAAAAGAAAAGCTCTCTCCGGGCTCCCACTTCGCGCCATATGCTCAGTCGCAATCAATAAAAGGATTCAATGTTATAAAGCTCCTAGTAGAAAAACTCAATTATGGTCGAATTGATATAAATGAGCCCGTGCCAGTAGTTATACAAAAAGCTTACTCTAAATTCCATTCTGTGCATATGTAATTACGCTAAATATTCGCCGTTGTATACAGGGGACCTTACCTTAATTACCTGTTCTGGTTAATGCAGGAAATCTAAGTCTATTTTAAGAATGCCCACATGACATGTTTACATACTCGAGCACTTTTTCCGCATCTCCACAGGCCAACCGCGGCAGAACTTTTGAAATGCAAATTCTTCCAAAAAGCCAAGGTACAGTTTCTTTTGGTTGTGTTCCCTGCAGTTCAGACAGTTTGCTGTGCTTTCAAGTTGAAAATCTTTCCAATTCTGCTTTGTCGTTGTAGAACCGGGAACACTTGATTGAAAAGCTGCTTTGTAAAGGACCAAATATAAGCCAAAGAGCTAAAAAGGTATTTCATTTTCATTACACATTGCTCTGAACCACCATGGCCTTCCCAGTGCAGCCTGTACTGACCGAGGTGTGTGAGGTTTGGTCAGTCTGGTACTTCTTTTTAGAATACAGCCCCTACACACTGCTGCTTTTTCCACAAGCTCTGACCAGTCTAGTTACAGAGACAGAAGAAAGACTTCTTTCAGCTATTCCGTTCTGGTCTTTCCGTGGTGTTCAGGTTCACGCCTGCCATCTGATTATGGCAATTAGACAAAATATATATACACCAAACATTTTAATCCGCGATATGTTTGTTTATTCCTTAGGCTGAACTTTGCAGTTGGTAAATATTGACTGGGCTGCACATTTATTTCTTTATTTAAAGCGGCCGAGGTAAACACATTAATCACAACCTTTTATTTAAGGCTGTTCTTATGAATACATAGAAGTAACAGCGTCCTTAACAGATCTCGTATAGAACAAATTCGAGAGGTGTGTGATGAGTAATAATCTCACAGCACTGCGGAAACTCACCGAGCTGCCTTGTCCACTCTCGCACACATTGTTATAAATATTATAGATATAATATTATATTAGATATAAATATTGAGAATGAACCTTGTCGAAGGTCTGTGTGAAACTCGGGACCTTCCTTCTTATGGGATTTGCGGAAATAAAAACATTGGCTCGACTTGGAATTCAAAATGGAAGTAATGGACCATATGAAATATTTCATGATGACACAATGTAAATAATTGATTCTGTTTATATCGTATCCGAACAACATAGGTTTAAAAATAAATTACAAAGTTTAGTCTAAATGAACAACCTAATCATTTTCAGCTATTATAATGAGGAATTTAAAAAAAAAAAAAAAAAAAAAAAAAAAGGCACCGACAGCTTTGTGTAACTTTTTTCAGTGTAAGCAAATATAATAATAAGGTCAGTAGGTTTTATTCTCGTGCATGGACCCGTGGTGAGTTAAAAAAAATTGTAACATGCCGTAGAGATGGGTGGGACACTCACCGTTTGATTTATATGGGCACATCCAGTAATCACAGTTAGAGGCCAATCCACCATCAGGCGACCTCATCGGAGGACTATCCATAATCATAGAACAAGCGGGGATCAAGACACTGAACACGGATATATAAAGGGGGAAACAAGACAATCACCGAGTCTCTGCATCGAGACAAGGAACAGGAGGGTAAAATAAATTTAAAGTAATTAAAAGCTAAACACGGAACAGGTGCACACATTAGGTAACAAATGACGGGACTGGGTGGAGACGGACAAAACAAAGGCACATGGCAATGTAAACAAAAAGCATGTGGAGAGAACGCAACACAAAACACGATACGCATTGAGACGGAGAATTCATCACATTGTGCTTCCAGCTGCATTACATCATGGTTTCATTGTCTGTCTGAATACCTATATATATATAATATATACTTATATAATAGACAACACCATTACAGTATATTTAATGAACAGAATAACACTAATAAAATAAACCATGTATTACTGTATATATAATAAATAGTTTTGTTTAGACACTGCCCTTGTTGTCTTTGGCTGCAGTTCATATTTCCATATTTCCAAATGAGTCCATATTTACCTGGTATTCGTCCGACTAAAGGGCCTGCGCTCCTGGACATGTGTGATGAGGCATTTTCCAGCATCTGTGTTCTCTTAAACATTGAATTGTAGTCTGTTCTAAGAGAACAAATGGACAGGAGAGAAAAAGAAGAGAAACCCAAAACAACTGCTACGGTCTTAGCCGAGCAAATATTAAGAACGTTCTCATAATTGAATTAGTATAATATTTCCAAATGTAAATAGTGATCTGAATATTATAAAACGCCGTGTGTCCGAGATGAGACGTGGTTATTGCATCAATTTCTGCACAGGCAGGAATGAGTGAATGAGTTTGTCTCGGATTCAAAGACAGCCTACCTTGCTGAAAAAGCCGTGACCTCCTTCCCTTTTTGGGTCATTTGACCTTTTGCCTGTTCTATTTTAAGCAGTAACTGTCCCAGACAGCTGCACCGCTGCCAGGATGCGTGTTATTCGTTTCTATAGATTGTGTAGCCTTTGTATCTGTTTGTCAGTGCACAAATGCAATCAGGTAGGAAGCAGGAGCAAGCAGAAAACATCGGCCATGCAGAACGAACGCGCCGTCAACCCTTGCATTCAGGGGACTGTGAAGTATCTAGGCCCCGACAGGAGACCAAGACAAATGGGGTTTAATGTGGCTGCTTAGGCAACCGAGCGCTCCACTTAAACACAACCATTTGCATGCTAGGCTGCTTTTTACTCACTGTCTAACTGAGTATAAGATCAGACTGGATCACAATTCTGCCTTCAGCCTTGAAAAGGAAGAACAGAGAGCACATCATGGGGAATGTATTAACAGGAAGTAACACGCATGAAAGGTGCGAGGCTAAAGAAGCTGAAGCGGTGATATACACCTCTGTATTTACAGGAAGTCCATTTATAACTTTTATAGCACTTTTATATGTTTTGTTTTGTGTCAAGTGGCTCCGTGTTAATAGAAACCAGAATTGTCTTTGCAGAATGTACTTTAAGTCTCCGCAGGAAGTGGAATAAGACTAAAAGCTTCATAATTAGCACTCCGCTTTAGTGTTGTTGCGTCACTGTAAGGATTCACAATGGCTTTCGTCTTCCCTCTGGAGGGCTTTGCGTAGCCGTTCCTGCACTTGGTAATTCATTACAGTCGGAGAATTAGCATTAGCATAGTGAAAGAGTGCAGGAAGCGTTATACAGTCACATCGAGTCACATGGGGTGAGACGGAGTCTGTGAATACTTCTGACAGCAGTCGCAGTCATGCTGATCTTAGTATGCATGGATGGGAACCTTTGGGAAATGCAGTTTTAATAGCACCGTGGAGAAGACGATTATGGCAGCACAACTGAATAATTGGACTTATAAGCAGATGCTGCTATTACTTGGCAGGCATTGCTGCAATGGATCATAAAATGTGAGCACATTCTGGTGTTTAATTAGTTTCATTGTTCAACGAGCCTCTTATGAAACAGTGAGCTTTTATAATGCTTCTGTCTTTTCTAACTCCGTGTCTGTTCCTCACCTTGTTTGATAGAAACGCGTACAGTTACTGTGGAAATGGAGAGCACAAGAAACAGTCACTTGAGGATTCTGTGACCTAAGGACCTCTGAAACCGGATCCAATTTCCTCTCTCTTGCTTTACAGCTCACTTTTTCTGGCTTTGCTCAAGTGAGCCTTTACCAGAGCCACTGTACTGCAGTGACTGGTGTAAATGGATGAATACCACCCCCTTTTTCCAACCTTTACTAGACTCGGATACAAGCGGGGAAAAGATATGCCGGTCCGATGACCTTGAGAAAGCAGCGTGAGGACGTTGATGATAAAAATCAATATTTGACTTCACGGTCATCATTTTTTCATTGGTGTGGACCGAGCTTTAACTCATTCTTTTTGCGGATCAGAAATCTTTCAGCTCGGTTGGCTGTTGATAAATGAATAGATAAACTGGCCACCAGGTGTTCATTTGTCTGAGCATTGAAGTCTACATGTCACACATGACCATGGCTTTGTCTGAACTGCTGTAGTGTTGCTGTTTGGCCAACAGGGGGCAGATGAGTTCTTTGGTTTCAGTCAGACAGGATTGTCAAGAGCTACGCGACGAGCTTGATTTGGCAGGACAGGCGTGGCCAATGCCTAATTAACTCATCTCAAATAATTATTTTATAGTGTGCATTCGCTAGAGCTGTAGATGCTCTGCTGAAGAGATGGAAATATTGCAGGCACCGAATAGCAAGAATAAATGCCA
The DNA here is from genome assembly GCA_030068235.1 of Notoglanidium macrostoma. Classification (NCBI taxonomy): domain Eukaryota; kingdom Metazoa; phylum Chordata; class Actinopteri; order Siluriformes; family Auchenoglanididae; genus Notoglanidium; species Notoglanidium macrostoma. Next base: position 15,881,257 of record JAQQZR010000035.1, on the reverse strand, counting down.
CTGCTTTCTCTAGCCACTGCTTATTATGTGGATTGTGTTTGTATTTTACACAGTATATGTTGTGCTTTTGGCATATTAGAGAGTGAGTAATAAAGGTGAGTAAATCTGTATGCAGGCAGTCATTGTGTAGTGGGTGTTTTGGCACATGAAATGTTTGTTTTTTACGTGTAGGTGGGAGGTCTAGGATTGCTGACCTTTTCATCATATTCACACATTCAGAGCTTGTAGATGATGTTTGTGAGGCTGAACAGATGATTACATTATTTATATATGTATATATACACACATATATATATGTATATATATATATATATATATCTGTTTGCCTCTTATTTTGCTGAAGGTGCCAGCGGAGAGGCAAAGGGACACTGGCGTGGCGGTGTGCTCAGAGAGAGAGCATGATGCTGGGAGAAGGGTATACGTTTCATCATTTGACTCTTAGCTGTAGCTGCCTTTCAGCTTTTGTAGATTGGACTGCTGTGTAAATTTGTAGACCGTAGATGTAGTCATCTTTTCAATCAGTGTATTCATGTGTGTGCACTTGGATGTGTTGTGTGGTGTTGTGTAAATGTAAAAGATTTATTGGCGTGGGTCTCTTTAAAACTATATCACATCATCGTTATTGCCACTACATACATTTTTCCTATGGGTTTCAGTATAAACACTGAATAATATGCTTTAAGATGAATATCTACGGCGGATATAAAAAGTCGACACCCCCCTGTTAAAAGGGCAGGTTTATGTGAGGTAAAACAAAAAGAAGCCAAGGTAAAATCATGTCAGACATTTTTCCACCCTCAATGTTAAATGACAAAAACAACACGCAGAAACGTTTCAGGGAAAAATGGGAAAAATAAAAAAGTTTAAGACGACTTGGCTGCATAAACTAATACGGTGTTGAAGCACCTTTTTGATTTTATTAGGTAGGAGTCTGTCAGCATGGCACATCTTGACTTAGCAATATTTTCCCATTCTCTCTTTCAAAAACATTCTAGGGCTGTTAAATTGTGAGGGCATTTCCTGTGCACAGCCCGCCTCAGGTCTGGGCTCTGGCTTGGCCGTACAGAAACGTCGACCCTCTTTTGGTTAAGCCATTCCTTTGTTGATTTGGATGTGTGCTTTGGGTCATTGTTGTGCTGAGGTGAAATTCCTTTTCTCCTTTATCTTACTAGCAGACACTTGGCACTAAAAACGATTAATATTTGTAGACTTTCATGATTCCCTCAAGGTGTTGATAAAAGCTCCAGTTCTGGCTGAAAAAACAAGCCGTAATGCTTGATGCTGCCACCACCGTGCTTCACCTTGGGTATGGTGTCCTTTTGGAGATATGCTTTTTTTTTGGAATTATTATAGCTTTTGGGATTGTTCTCATCAGACCATAACACATTTTGCTACAAGCAGTTTAGGGTGATTTAGTCAGACTTGGAAGTTTTTTGTGAGAAAGCCCACAGCCCAGACATGTGAAGAATACAAGAGATTGTTGTCCCATGCAGAGAGTAATCATTACTTTGTCAGATGTTCCTGCAGCTCCTTTAATGTCGCTGTAGGTCTCCTGGCAGCCTCCCTGGTTTATGTCTTGTTATTTTTTTTGGTTTTTTTGGAGGGACGTCCTGTTCTCGGTGATGTCACTGTGGCGCTCCATTTTCTTCACATGTTGATGATGGCCTTCACGGTGTTGCTTGGTACAGCTAATGTCTTCCTTTTATACCCGTCTCCTGATTGTTACCTTTCGACAAGTAAGATACCGTACAGGCTTTGTAAGCTCTTAGAGGTCCATGGCTTCAGCAGTTGAACGAAACCAAGATTTAAAGTAGAAACAGCCGGTCTTTATTTGGGGTTGGTCAGAATAATTTCATTCATGACCGCTATATGATAAATACATTTGAACATGAGATTGACTGTAATTGGTTCATTCTGAACACATGTCCAGTTATAAAAGGGTGCGCATGCTTATGCAATCAGGTCACCATAACTTTTTTTATTTTTTCTATAGAATGTAGTTGAGGGTGGAAGAAGTTCTGTTATGATTGATCTTAGTTTCATTTGTTTACTTCACAAAAACCTGCCATTTTAACAGGGGGACGTTTAAGGATCTCAATTTGGCATCGTGTTAAGGTTAACATATACGTAAAAGAATTTGGATTTTCAGTTTTATATCAGAATAAAGGTGATGCCTGGACCACTTAATACTTGACGGTAGGTTTGTTGAGAAAGAGATTCTGGATATTATAAGATTTGGCACCCAATATTCATGCATTTGTTTTTTGTTTTTTTTTAATTAAGAAACTAAATAGACAGATTGAAAAGGTTTATGCTTTTAGCTATTTATTCATAATTGTCCAGGATGACATTGATTTGGGTATGGGGAATTGTGTCCATTCATTGTTATGATCAAAGACATTCATTAGCATTTAAAAACTGTAGCGTGTACAATGTAACCAGTGACCTTATATTGCCCCATTGCTGATCAATTTATTTGACCAACATCTAACATTGGTGAAACCTTATAATTCACTGCAACGGGTTTGTCAATGCAGGAAATAAACCGATATCCCTTTTCTTGATTAACTAATTTAATTTATTTTACTTAATTATGAGACATCAGCGCGGATTCTCAGTGCCAAATTAAACAGGCCCCAAAACTGAATGAATTTTCAAGACCCTTGGCCAGGGTAAAACCGTAGCCTATGACGTCTTTTTTACAACGGCTTGAGAATGTCCGTGTCCCGCTTAGGTGAGACGAGTCCCTGGATCGAGCGGCCGCTTGCATAAGATGGAGGATGGAGACTGGGAATGGAGTGACGATGAGATGGATGAAAGGAGCGAAGAAGGCAAGGCAGCTGTCAATCAAGGACGGGTACGTGTGATCTTATTCTGTGCGTTTCCTTTGTGGAAAAATAATTAAAAAAAAAAAACGTAAGTATCGTTTATATTTCACTCCTCGTATTTCCATTCAATGCGTGCGCCTTTGCTTGGCCAGACATTAAAATAGCGCAATATTTAGCTTTAATGGAGTGTACAGCCGCTGACGTTTATGAACGTTCCATATCATCCTAGCTCTAAATATTTTACCCCGCGTACATGTGTGTATCCTTAATAAGAGGCTTGTTCTTCAGGCTTTAAAGCGTCGTGACCAGGCAGGAGACACACCTCTCCGCTTTGTTATTCTCTTTGATTGGTGCGCTTGGAATGTGCAACTGACTGTGAGCTCGAGTCAGGAATAAAAATCAAACCCCCTCCACCGAAAATCAGCCACAAATCAGCGTGCGCTAATGAGGCTGGAGATGCATTGCTTCTGTGTATTGTTTATCATAAAATGCAAATGAGCCGGTGCTGATTACACTCCTACACAAACAGCTACATCTGTCTATCATTCTTTGTGGGAGAAAACGTACATAATATAATCCTGTCTCTTAATTGCTTTTCAGTCACGGAGGGTCAGAGATGAAAACCAGCATGTAAGTGTTCCTTTTCTCTCCTCATATTGAAGCTTATGTGTACGGTTAACTTATCAGCAGTGCGAATTTGCGCGCTAGTACTTGAGAAGGAAGAAACGTATTGCAGCAATTATGAACGTGCAAACATAAACGCAAACAGGGCTAAGAGACAGACAGTGCCACTATCCATGTTTTGTCAGAACCCATTTTAATTATCCACTGAAGGATTGTTTTAAAGCATAACTACAAGTGTCAGGGCGCTGCACTGACTGTCTAATAAACTAAGCAGTGTATATGAATGTAGAATATTTGACTACGATAGAAAAACCAACACCGAGCATTACGTAGAGTATGCAGAGTTATGAGCATGTGTGCGCATGGTCACATTTCCTCTTGGGCTTTGTGAATGTTCAGAAACCATTTCCCAAATGCTGAATAAGTCAGGGCTTGCTATTCGTCCTCCCCCCATGTGTGTCTTATTATTTATTTTTTTTATTGCAGGGGGAAGTGAATGCCAACAATGTCCCTATAGAAGGCCTGTCCATTCAGCATCCCCAGGTGAAGACTGTGTGTGGAAGTGGATGTGATTTGTCTTGATTCACTAACCCCGTGTCCCATGCTGCGAGGCTGTGCAACCTAGACAGGCCTGGAGGAAGCCTTTTAACATGTCCACATCTACCGCTCTCTGTATTACATTTAGAACCACTACTACTTTCTTTCATTCTCCTCCACGGTCATTCTTATTCACTGTCGATTTAACTCTTCGTTGAGCTTGCTTTTTTTTTTTTTTTTTGACGTATCCGTCATCGTTCAACAATATGGTAGATAGCTAGGAATGTTTAAAAAAATCAAGCCTAGAAATAAATTGCGAGAGCAGAACAGATTAACAGGTCGTTATTGTGCTACTGTAGAGTCCAATGAGCGGTGTTAAATTAACAGCTGCAGGGAACATCGGCGTGCAGTCTAGTTACACCAGTCTCAGATGTACATAGTAGGTGTTAATTTTGCACCCTGGCATTTCAGTGTGTGACGCTATAATTAAGTCAAAAGAAAATCTGCAGCCATCTTCAAAAGCCTCAACTGTTTTTGCTGCTAAGCAACCGTAACCTCATGGTAAACATTTCGGACTGCGAGCTTCAGTTCAGGGTTTTTTTTTCGCCCTTTGGTTAGAAGTGCATGCAGAAAGAACGAGCCAAAACAATATCGCTCTTGTGACGTATCATTATGTTTACCGTTTAAAAAGGCGGAGGTGTTGAATTGAACGGTAACTTAACATCTGCAGGCATCGCTTTGGTTAGACCAATCTCAGCTTTACATAGAAAAGAAAGAAAGAAAGTGAATTTGAATCCTGTGTCGGAGATTTACAAATGAACTTGCGGGGATCAATATATTGTAACAGCTTCTCATTTAAATGGGAAATCGTATCACAAGCCCTGTACTAAAACAAAGCTATTAATACATTCATAAACCGTGGTGAATCCTGTACAGGCCTACGGGTTGATAAAGACGAACTTTTCACTATTAAACCCGTTGCCCTGTCTAGCAGCGAAGGTTATTTCAGTTTGTGAGAATTGGTGTGAGGCAGAGAGAGTTTAAACACAACCCATAGCTATTACCCTGTGGGTCTGTGTGCTCATGTCTGTGACTCATTGTAAATTAAACGAGAGAGCTCTGGTGGAAACAGCATAACAATCTCTCTTACTGTTTCCTTATTTATGCACTCATGTTTCCTTCTGTCTGCCCGTCTCCTCTCCCTTTCATCTCGGCACTCTCTTTTCTCAGTGACATTACCGTTATTTAAAATTGATCAGAAACAGAGTGCTATAGGCACGATGATCCCTGCGGATATGGGAAGGGAATTTTATATGCCGCCTTTTGTCTTTCGTTCTAATATAAGCCTGAGTTCTTAGACTGAAATGTGTAAAAATGTTACATACAAATGCTTTGCTAATATACGCTGAATGGAAGGTGAATTTATTTTTTTATTTATTTTTTAAATATTCCCATTAAAGATTCAACCTCTGGAGAACAGCCCAAGCACTCAGGGTGCCGTGAACATGGTCCTGAGGCTAAGGTGAGAAAAGCACTTGATTTTCCATTCTACCTTCATTGTTCTTTTATCAGCTCTTAAAGTAGGGGGAAAAGCCTGAACTACTCAGGCATGTTAACTGTCTGTAGGAGCTAATAACCGTGGTTTGTATGCAAAGTGTGTGTGTGTGTGTCTGTCTGGCTGTCTTTTCAATGATCCCTTTCAGTCAGTCTAACCCTAGGTTGAGGCTGTGTGCAAAGAAACTATTAGAGCATAATGCTCAGCTGGATTTTCTAAATTGCTCTGCACTTCCCAGTTTCCAACTACGGAAAAAAAAAAAGACGAAACATTGTTCTCAAATCACAAGACAAGGTGAACAGCTTTCAACTGTTCCGCACACTCTTGCGAACAAGAGCACCCAGGGGACTCCTTGTATTTTTAGCACTATTAAACAGCTTACAACGTGATGACAACTTCCTCACTTACATTTCAATACGAGTCACTGAACCGAAAGCAGAAAACTCGGAGCGAAAAGCCTTGTTAGTATGCAGGCGGAATATTTGTTCAAGGCTTAATTCAGTCCACTTTTCTAGGTGATTAGCCTCAGAGATGAAATCAAAATGAAAAATGTCAAATATACATAAATGTAATGCACACTAGGCTTGGAAATGATTCGTATTCAGTTGGCAGACAGTCCCCTTTTTTTTTCTGTGTTTTATAAGATGATCATAGCTGATATTGGAGTGGCACTGAGGCTCGGGGCAACGCGAGATTGTGCGTGTGACGGAGAGATATGGGGAGAGGTGGGAGGGTTTTCTCTGTGGAGAGATTAAATTCATAGTTATTGCCCTGAATTTAGAAACTTTTTATTTCTTTTTCATTCCGCTTTGAGTATAATTTAAAGACCAGGGTGTGAAAATCGGAGTCTACAGCATCGAATTCTCATTACATTTACAAACCAGAAACAAGTACCGACCCAAAGCACACATCAGGCAAGGGATTACAGGGATTATTATGTACATATAATCATCCATTCTCACACAGAGCCTTTTCATAAAGAGTAGACAATGAGAAAGACAATAATGTATTTTTATGCAAATTGCTCTTTCTGAAACTGGGCACACGCTCTAAAACACAGAACCAGAGAGTTAAGATTACAAAAAAAAGAATAGTTGTTTTTTCAGTCTGGCTGCTTCTCTATGCTGCTCTGGGTTGATATGATAACCGTATACCTTAGCTCTTACCAAGGTCCTAGACTCTACCAGTATACTAATCATGTTCTCATGTAGGCACAATCACATATCCTCAAATCCCAAATCCCGAAGAAATCCAACCGGAGAAGGGACGTGTATTCATTCTAACCTTCACAAACGGAAAGTTTCCTGTTTCTCTTATAAGTCTGTTCTTTCATTCTGAAGGATCTCGTTTACACACTACCAGGTGTACTTTACTCAACCCAGTACACATTGTGAAACGTTGAGGCTCAAATATTCCAAGTTGAAACCTGTTAAACCCGGTTAATTATATTACGTCGACCACAGGTATACAAAGGTATGTCTAAAACTACTGTAAACAAGCTGCTAGACCATAGACCAACTCTCAACTGCCATAAACATTGTGGTTACTCCAGGGCCACTAGATAGTATTCACTAGATATCATAAGTCAGGTATGACTGCCTCTCGACTTAATATTGTTTGAAGGCATGTCGTTATTTATGTCATTCTTCCTCAATAATCCACGGTCACGAGCCACTGCTCAATGGTAGGCAGGTTTTACAGGCCACGCTCAGATATAATCTAAAGCAAGTATGAGTATTAAAGCAAGACTGAAGTGTGGTGGGTGTTAAATGAACAGTTGAGAGGAGCTGTAGGCTCACCATATGTAGCCAGGCATCATGGAGCGTTTTTTCCCCTTCCTCGAGCACATCTGATTCAGCTCATCAAGGAACAAGCAATTAGTCGATAAGCTGAATCAGGTATGGCAGAGCAGGAAAAACTGCAAGCTGTGTTGAGCGTCCAAACATCTGAAATGCATAAACACATTAAACGGATTATACGGTTATATACGAATCTCCGCTAAAGCTTTAATCCAAACCGCAGCTTATGCTGTTATATGTGTGTAGCATCATGAGCTGGTTCTATATGTTGTTTATCTTGTGCTGCCTCATTAGATCTTGTAATAATAGGCTCAGGCTAGACTTCAAGTTCCATCTCACACACACACACACACACACACACACACACACACACACACACACACACACACACACACACACACACACA
>JAQQZR010000035.1:15853580-15873408 GCA_030068235.1 Notoglanidium macrostoma | reverse complement strand
CACACACACACACACACACACACACACACACACACACACACACACACACACACACACACACACACACACACACGGTACCTAGTAATTCTTTTATCTAACTGTTTGCTTTCAAGGCATTTCATCTGCCATACAAATCATACTTAATGGGTTTCGTTGAGCCCTTGTCAACTCCCATTACCCATCATGCCGTTGTTTGACCAATCGCTTTTGACTGCTTTTGTGCAGACATATGATGGGTATGCCTCTCTACCTCCTGCGTTCACAGGGATCATATGCAGAGCTGTTTATTTCCTATTAGCATATAAGCAGCATTTTAATATGCCAGACAGCTGACTGAGCATCACATTACATTTGATGCGCTCCAGTGAAACCTTTTTGTGAAGGGTGATTCATATTAGTCACATTTCACAGCTCAGGTGCCAACTGGAAGCTGCTTTTCTGACAGGTCTGTGCACTACAGAGTTATTCCACTGCCTGGCATAGAAGCAGCGTAGTAGGATCACATAAGTATATTGCATTATAATGCTGTGATCCTGCACAGGCTGCAGTGCGGAAGTAAAGTGGAAGGTTATAGGTTCAGTGAGTCTTTAAAAGACAGCTCTTTAAAAGTAACCTCACAGAGACATTTCAGTGTGTTATTTGCCTTGCAAATCTGTTTGCTTTTGAAGCATTAAACTTGAAATGTAGTTGCTATTAGACAGGAGTGAAGTTGCAGATGAGCAGTAATATGTAGGGATTATCTGTTATGTCTTGCTCTCTCTCTGCTTAAACTTTTCTCTCTTGCCTGTCTCTCTCCTTCAACCAACTCTTATTTTACCCCATGACCCGGCTTACTCCAGTGTTCACTGGGGTGCTGCGATGTTGACAGGGCGCCATATGTGTGTGTCAGACACGCGCAGCATGATTTCCAAATCAGGGCATATGGGAGAGAGAGTAGGGGATGGAGAAGGGTGAGAAAGATAAAGGTTCACTCTGACTACTAGACAGCAAGATTGAGGTTAAGCTTAGAGGATGCCAGAGTGTCAGTCACATGGAAATCCAGCTAAGACCTGTGTGCATGACATTCTACATAATCTCCTATATTGCATATCAGATGTTCTCTATATATATATCTTTTATCTAAATGAGCACCATATTAAGCATCGACTATATAGCTGACTAGTTTTCAGTATTGAAATAAAACGCTTTCATGCATAGTTCTGCGCTATACTTCGGGAAGGTGATTGGGTCTTAATACTTGAAAGACCTACAAAGTCAACCGAACCGATTTATACTTAAAAGTAAAGAGTAAAAAAAAAAAAAAAAAAACACAGAGTAGTGTTGAATAAAACCATTTACTTACAACTGCCAGAGGTTTTTCAATTAAAGATTAAACAATCGCTGCACACAAGGATTCATAAAGCTGCTTCCACACTGATTAGTAAGTTGCTCTGTGGGGGGAAAGGGAAGAAACAATTAATAGAATTGCTTAAAGTATCAAATGAGGTGTTTTCTGCTCTTCTGTCAGAAAACACGGATGAGTTGAGCTGTTTAGAGCGGCTGATGTAAGAATGGTACTGTTAATAATGCAGTTTCCACTTTTCATGTGCAAATGTTTAAGCATCTCTAATACCTGCGTAGTTCCTCTTAGACTATATAGGCAGTTATAATGCAATTACTGCTAATGATTACACTGTTAGATTAATTATATCTGTATTATATCATATATATATATAATTATATGAAGTACATCAGGACTCTCCGGGGTAAGAGAGCAAGGCTCTATGAGCTCATCTATGTCAAGATACACTTATGTATTTGCTTCTTGCATGAGCCATAACTGAAGCCGATATGTGTAAATTAACACAAGATGTTCTGCTGTAGTCCATCTGTTGCAGTGCGTCTATTATGAAAGGAATAAAACATGACAGGCTCGCTGATATAGGAAAATAATAAAGAAAGGCGCTCCGATGTTGATCATTTTCCTATAACAGATGTCCCAGAGTGGTTTATTCTTCTTACACCGCAGCAGTTTGCCAATGATTACAATTACAACTTCAAGAATGACAAATTAGTTCCCGTCATCACTTATGTTTTAGCAGTTATAAACAGTCATTCCCTCAACAGGGTCCCTTTGTCATTTCTCTTGAAGTTCATTAGTAAATAAGAAACAGCACAACAGCTTGTCATGTTCCCATGAAACCAGGAAATGGTTTTATACAGAAAACTAACCATCAAAGAGCTAACAATAGAGACTCCTTCCATAAACGGTAAATAAAAGAATGATTTATTTCAACTCACGCGTTTCAAAATCTGTTCAGGTTTATATTATGTGGATTGTGCACAATTATGTTGTCCAAGTTAATATTTATACATCTATAGTTTTTTCGTATACATTATAGGTATCTGTAGTTATTATAAAAACAAAACATTATTACAATGAGTGTGTGATTTGCCTTGAAACCAGGATTACGGTCAAGGAAAATGACTCGGCACCTTCTGACCAATCAGAAGCAAGAATTCTAGAGGGCTGTGGAACACGGTAGATATGTCGTAGTGCTTGCGTAGTATACGCATTATTAAATACGTATTGGAGACATAATATAATACTTATTGGAGACGTATCAAGGTCCACTATGTAGGCAGGGGAACTACTATTAGTGGAAATGGACTATAGCACATTCCGCGGAGCCACCGGGTTGTGCCGCTACAGTAACCCAGAACGAACAGACGTCTAGAGAGCGCCTTCACCGGTTTGCGTTTTTTTTTTTTTTTTTTAAACAAGTGGCGGTATAAATCAGGAAGACGAAAAAGAAGTAAGAAACATAAGGAAGAAGAAATAAAAGGAATCAGTGTTTGCTGGTGCTGGCTAACAAGTTCGAGAACCCAAATTTTGAACAATGCAGGATGAAACTTATTATTTAGCATGGAAGAAGCAAGCAAGTGTAAGTTGGAAGTAACCGACGGGCACCCGAGGGCCACCGTACGTTCTAATGCACGCATGGGTAAGGGAGGGGCATTCAGATGGTTGCAATCAACTGAATCCTAGATAGTGGATGTTTAAAACAAAGTGGGGTAATATAACAGTACTACAGTGGTGTCTTTCAAAAGTGATCTTTTATCATTCAACTATTCAAGCACCTTAAAAAGTAGGGTAGAATCTCTCTCTCACATTTTCACTTACGGTCCTAATCCTTACAGCCTACTTTTCCCAACATACTGTAATCTGTTCAGTTCCCTCTTGTTCTCTATATCTCCGTCTGTGGCTAGCATTTCCCCCTGACGGAAAATAAGCAGGCAGATTGAGATGGAAGGTTCGGGGTGTGTAAGTCAGATATGGCTATGACAGGCGAGGAGGAGACGCAGCCCTCTCTTTCTCTCGATAGATAACACAGAGACTTCTTCACTTTATCCCTGCTTTGCTGGCTGAGATTTTCCCGTCACGCCCCTACAGATGGCTGCTTGTCAGCTGAGTAGCTGATGTGCTGCTAGTCTGGTAGTAAACAAATATAGAAGTGAAATCCTTGCACGCGTATTTGGGTTGCAGCTTAACTTGCAGCCCACATTCTCTCCGCACCCTACGGCGCACTGCAAAATTTTGCTCCATTTCACCAGCTAACGCCAACTCGCATGAATGTCCAGCTTAAATTCCTTGATGGTAAGTATAACCATGGATTTAGCGGTGTGTGGGCAGTGGTCAAGGATATTGTTAAGGTTCAAATAAGATCAGTGATAACTGCTGTCATCTTAATCTAAGATCGGAGGAAATGGAGCTAATGCAACTGTCAGTCTAGTAAATCAGCACAGTTTGAAGTATAATGCAGCCGGAGGTGGAGATTTTCATTACTGATCTATGAAGAGTAACACGCGTAGGATGCACACACTGAAGCAGTATCTGGTTATGTCTATATGATTTTATGCATAGAGATCAATCATTCATCTTCATTAACCACTCTATTTTGGTCAAGGTTGCAGCACCTATCTGGGGAAGACTGGGCACCAGCTGGGCACCATGCACACATATGAAGGCATTATTGGAGCACAACAACTGAGCACCTGTGGCAGCAGAATTTGCAGAAAATTGTCACACTTGTATCAGTAAATTGAAGTCGCACAGAAAAACAGGTTAGAAGTTGAAAACTTGTAGAATCTTTTTCATCGCAGGAGCACAAATCCTACGCCACGCGTCACAAATTAAGAAAATCATATGCTGGCAAGTCGTGGACAAAATTTGCGCATCTACATATTAGTATGTGAATTCATGTAAATTAGAGTTAAGCACCTGTGGAATGTTGTCTCACAAATACATATTTAATTCTTTTTTCTTGCGTGTTTTTCCAGCACAAACACAAGTCAAAAATCAAAATCAGCTCATTTGGGCGCCTGTGCCCTGGCGCCCGCCGAACAAGCTTCGTTGATTTGGCCAAAAGGGTTCTCTGGTGGTCTCTGAACAGTGCCCGCCCCTGGCTCTACAGGTGCACAAATCACTTTTGCTCCACATTTCACGGAGATATATTCAGTGAAAGTGTGTGAAACTTCTCGTTTGCGAGAGAAAAAAAAACAGCATCCGAGACTGTGGCAGTTGCAATTACTGATTTGCGCTTGTGCTAGAAAAATATTAAAGACGCAAATAATTTAAAAAAATTTTTTTGCGAGAAATATTCCACAATGTGTGGAAATTTCATTGCATGAATTCACACTGAATCATACTGATTTGTGGATGTGCAAATTTTGTCCATCATTTTTTGATGCGGGCGTGTGTATATGTTTTGCACCATATTCGCTGAAGCAACTGCAGCAAAAATGTTAGATTTAGCCTAGGATTCTCTTAAATCGTGATGTGTAGCATAGGATTTGTGCAGCCGCAGTGAAGAATTTGAAAAGTTGTGTCGTGTTTGTAAGAGGAAAAAAAACAATCTAAAGCGTTTTACTTCAAATTTACTTGATTATTTTCTGCTCTAACAAATTCCACTGTCAAAGGTGCTCAGTTGCTTTGTTCCAGTAATACCTTCATATGTGCGCACACACACACACACACACACTCACTCATTTACACCAAGAGGCAATTTAACATAGCCAGTCCACCGAGCTGCATGTTTTTGGGTTGGTGGTTGGAAACCGGATCTTTTCCACCAGTCGCTTATGCAACGTAATAAGACCGCTTGGAGAAAGTGTAAACTGCTGTATTATGCATACATGTGCTAAGTGATGCTCTTGATTGGCTATTGAGAGCAGGACTAAAGATATTCTCCCGGTATCATGCAAGTAATACTTCAATGGTAAACTGAACATTTTTTTTCTTAACATCTTATGCGAACCCAGAGCCCAGATGTTAAGAACTGTGCTCAGTTGATTATAAATACGCAACAAGGAGGTTTAAAGTCTGGTGGCTTGTATCCCAGTTGTAACCCAGTATGCCTGGATACATCTCCCTGAGTACATTATTAACTCTCCTCGGTTTACTCTTATCTAGCGGTCATTTGTGTAGCATCACCCCAGTCTCCTTTTCCAGGCCTTGATAGTACTGAGGGATCTAAAGAATGTATATGTATGGCGAACAAGGTAGTCATTAATGTCTGCTCCGCTGTAACACTTACAAGGAAAGTCTTCCTTTATTGAGCCAAGTAATTAAACCTAGTCCAGCTCCTAAGTGGGTGGCTGGGCCGCCATCCAAACTCACTCTCACTGGAGCTCTAGTGCTCTTTCCATCTAGTAAATGTTGATGAATATATCCCATGTTACTGCTTAATTGTTCATGTCATTATTATGGAACCCTCTGTAAAACCATTGAACATTTGACAGGTCTTTAATATTACTTATATTATTGTGTTAGAAAAAATCTATTTACTGGATTTAATCTAATTTAAAATAGGTGAGGTTAATTACAAATTTCCATGCTGTGTGTATCATACATGTTCCTTTAGCTTGTGTGAAGCAGATTCATGTTACACATCACATTATATAGTTTTCTTCCTTCTGACTGCCAGTGTTTGATCAGTTTAGCATGTTCCCAAAAGTTCAGGACGTTAAGGCAAGACTTTCAGATTGTTGGATGAATCACATCAACGTCTTCTGTTAAACTGTAGTAATGCAATGATCAAAACAACTAATAATATAAACTACATTTACTAGAGTGGAGAAACATCGATTTCCTCAAAAGACTTTTTTTTTTCCTTTATGTTCAGAACCAGAAATCTATTTCCAGATGACCTGCATTCAGGACATTTTATATGTTTATTCCTGTTTATAAGGATATTACGGAGGAATTTTTCAAAATGGTGATAATTGCTGGATTTGTGTTCCCTTTATTGCTTAAAAAAAAAAAAAAAAAAAAAAAAAAAAAATGCACAAAAGTTCAAATGATTTTTCCAACAACCTTTTTTTTTTTTTTTTTTTTTTTTGAACACGTCAATAAAATAAATTTTTTTTTATTTTTTATTACATATGAAAATGTATAGATATTTAATTAGATAAAGCCTCATTTGCATACACAAATAACATTTTTAGAAAACATCCCAATACAGAATATAAAACTAGATTGATTAAAAATTTAAATAAAGCAGTTGATTCTGATGTCTGAAATAAATACCCTGTTGACATGTAGTGTTCTGCTTTATGATGAGTTTCTTTACTTCCTGCGTTTGGTTTTCCTGAATGTCGCCTCTCTTGGCTGTCTCTTGGACAGATAGACAGGTGGCCTGATCTCTGTCTCTTGGCTGTCTCTCTCTCTCTCTCTCTCTATGTCTCACAGGAACTTGAAGAAGGAGTTGAATGACATACGGTTTGAATTCACTCCAGGCCGAGGTGAGGGCTGCACTGAGCACATTAGCATGCGAGGCCTGGTGCCCTCATGGACACGGCACATGCATGGGGTGACTGGCATGCTTGCTGCTGCTGCTGTGTGTTACTTAGGTGTTTAGAAGACATATGACGTGCCGCTGATGTTTGCAATGTTATAGGAGCTGTCCGTATGAGTGGTTTAATATTTGTACTATGTGCATGTGTATTTTTGTATCTGTACATTTATTTATTTTCATCCTGTTATGTCCTGCCGTTATGTGTTTTCCTCATAGACACTGCTGATGGTGTTTCTCAGGAGCTGTTTTCTGCTGGTCTAGTCAATGGACATGATGTTGTAGTTGGTAATGTCACACACAGTCTTATGTAAAAAGTAAACTTTTATCTAAACCTCTAGCATTTATATGATTATAGGATTGTTTTCATTGTGTGACATGTTTATGTGTTTCAGTTGCTGCTAACCTTCAGAAAATTGTAGAAGACCCTGTTACCTACAAAGTGTTGACCTTTAAACTGGTGAGTCCTCTAAATTAATGGAAATAATTAATAATAATAAAAAAATATTAAAAACATTTTTATTCCTTTGCCACTAAATGGTGGAGATTCTTGTTAGGGCAATATCTCACGAACGTGTGGTTAAATGTTTGTAGGATTGATATGGAATGATCATTGAAACTGGCAGATGAACCGATTACATTTTGGAAGTATATTTCTAGCAACAAATTAGTAACAAGAAGGGCTAGACTAGTCGGAGACATTCCCTTCGATGCTGTTGGTTTACTAACTGTAACGGGTTAAATCTTGGCTGTTAAGGGCTCCTGAGTGGCGCAACAGAAAAGAGTTTGTTGCATTTTCAGGTGATTTAATTGCGTTAAATCGCAACAGCTATCTAGGAGTCTAGGGAGCAACACTGGCTCTATACCCTGTCAGTCGCATGTATGCAGAAGAGGGTGGATAGCGGTTTCGTCAGAGACTGTTATTTTGCCCTGTATTGCAGAATGAGCAGGAGGTTGAGAACTGGCTTAACGTGTCTCGAAGGACGCACGTGTTAGCCTTCGCTAAATGTTGGCAAATCAACATCAGAACAAAGATCTCTCCTACTATAGTCATGAATTTTTTTTCCACTGTATTTAAGGTAGATGTTATTACCCAACGTGAATTGAGCTCATCTAACATCTAATGTCTTTTGTACACTTTTCTGGCCACAAGCTTTAGAATCTTGATTGCTATTCACGGCTCCTTGCGCTGGTCGGCGAGAAGAACGAACTTTTGAAAACAAAATAATTATACTTTTCAGAGCAATCTATAGTCCCTGGAAGAAAAACTAGTCCATAGCCATCTGTAGCCCTTTCTTTCTAACTAGAAGTCTGACTTGGGAGGCTATTGAAAGTGCGGAAAATGGACATCATTTGTAGAACACCATGTTCCATTGTAACCCCTAATTCAGTGGTGAATTATAATGCATCATGTGTCTCTTCAGCAGTGTTATTCCTTTGTAATCTCTGATACGCTACACACTATTAGCATGGCTGAAAATGCTAATAATCTGGTTTTAATGTGCATGTCTTCATGCTGACATTATTGTTTGACGGTCTTCATACAATTGAATTCACATCATTTAAAGGCGAATGCATTCGTTTGAATCCCGCTGAGCATAAACATTACAGAGGCTTCTATGAGGATTATGAATGATGTAGTCTCGGTCACTGCAGATGTTTTGGTAGGGAGAGCTTCTAGATACTGAGCTAGAGTAGACAAATGGCGCTGTGGCTCCTCTTTAGAAAGATATTTTTCTTTTTTCCATGATGCCATTCTTGCTGCCCGTCATACATCCTGCGCTGTTATGATGCATGTGTTCTTAGCATCATGTGATCCATGACAGTGCAGTCTTCTAGTGTGGGAGTATAAGAGGAATTAAATACATGACACAGATCGCAGCGAATGGTGCAGTATGGTCTAGACCATTTTTTATCACTCCTGTAGATCACCCCTTTAGAGCATTGCCGTCGAGGTAAACAACATCTGTGCTGTAGTGCACTGCTCTGTCAAGTCTGATCCTCTGTGCTGGAATGTTTCTCTAGCAACTCGCCATTTCTGCTGGCTAATCACAGCTTATCTACTCAAGGGCGCTTTCTGAAAGCACATGCCTGCGCCTGCTTTGCGATAAAAGCAAAATAACGTATTTGATCATCTGTAGGTACGTTTATGAGGAGCAGCAACTCTTGAGAGAACGTTGGATTGGGAGCGTCTTTTGTTAACATCTCTCATATCGTTAAACCAAGTTTGCAGCGGTTAATCTGATGATTATTTCTGGGACTGTTCATCATGGAGCAATATATAGGAAATATACTAGACTAGGAGTTTAGTAGATTAGATTAGAAGAGAGCATCATTGCCATTGTCTCGTTCATAAACAGTGGATGTAAACACAATATTCGACCATGTTAAAATTGCATGGCAGATTTTTTTCACCTTTAATGTGAAATAGCAACCAAGAAAAAAAATACAAGAACCTGGTTGTATAAGTATGTTGTTAAAGCACATTTTGCTTGTAACACAGCACTCAAGTCTTTATGGGTAGAAGTCTACTAGCTTAGCACATCTTGATTTGGGAGTTGTATTCCACTATTTTTTGCAAAAAAAGCTCCAGATCCTTCAGGTTGTGATGGGATCGTCTGTACACAGCCCTGTTCAGGTCATTCCACAGATTTCCGACTTAGGGCTTTTCCAAAACATTGATCTTCTACTTCTGAAGCCATTCCTCTGTTGACTTGGAGTTGTGCTTTGGGTCATTATCGGATATTCCTGCAGCTCATTTAATGTTCGCGTCGCTGATAAATCTTCTCCTTGTTTGGAGGGACGTCCTGTTATTTTTAATGCCACTGTGGTGCCCCATTTTCTCCACTTCTTGATGATGGCCTTCATGCTGTTCCATGGTGCATCTGTTGTGTTGCGAGTTCTTTCGCCCCTCTGCCGATTGGTATCTTTTAACATCGAGATCTTGCCTATGCTTTGTAAGCTGTTGGCGGACCATGGCTTCAGCAATAACATGATACCAAGGTGATGTCAAACAAAGCCCTACAGAAACAGTTGATCTTTAACTGGGGTTAATCAGAATCACTTCACTGATAATTAGAATCATTGACATAATCGTGGGTAATTGCTTTTGAACATGAGCTTGAATGTGATTGGTTAATACTGAGCAGTCACATGACCCATTCTAAAACACTGTCTTCCTTCCACACTTATGCAACCAGGTTATTGCAAGTTCTTTTCATCTTTTCCTACAATGTTTCTATTTGCTTCTCATTTGAATTTTGACATTCAAGGTAGGTAAAGATCTGATGATTTTGGTTTACATTTTGTACATCACAAAAATGCAGAGTTTTAACACGGGTATGCACTTTTTCTATATGCTGAATTAGACTTTTTTTACTTAGTCTCTTTTTTTGGCTATCGTCTCACATTTTACTGAAATTATCATCAAGTCTGCATTTTCTATCCCAGATTTCTTTTTTTGCACTTAAAGGCAAGTGCTAGTATTTAAAGTCAGTGGTCTAAATGCTATTGAAAAACCCATTTTCTGACTCGTGAAAAATTTGGAGCTGTGAACTACAAACAGGTCATTTGCATAACATGAATGGGGAGCGCAGAAAATGGATTTAAGCACCGTGTGACCCGTGTCTGACACGTCCTTGCGTAAATCTTGATGGACTTAAAATGTCAACTCCGAAACCGGAACATAAAGCGAACTCTAGCAGACACCGTCATGAAGAGCAGTGACTGTGTGAGAAAGTGTGATAGGGCGTCTTTTGTTAACATCACCCTGCCGTACAGGATGCGAAACCTTCTGGTAGATCAGGCTGAGATGATGTATTTGTGAGCGTACACTCACAGTAAACATGTTCTGCTTTGTTGTTTTCTCTCCCTATAATTCATAACATTTCACTGGGAGGATTTATGTGACGCACGCTATTGTGCAACGGTCTCCACGGCACAGTGCTGCCCTTATTGGCTGACCGTAGTGAAAGGGAAAGTGTCAACCGAGATGTGTTTTTCATCACTGGCCCTTTCAGCTTTATAAAAACACACCCACAACTCTCCCAGCCTGGCTGCAAATTGTTCAGTGCCGTCTTGCCAAAAATCTGCTGTTCCATCTATGTGAGGCAAAGTATGTGAGAGAAAGATCGATCACCCCTCTGGCCCTCTGCGGCCTCTCGGAGTGTGTTGGCTGTGATAAGGACCACCGCTGCTCAGACAACACCGTCTACTTTGCATACCCGAAGCAGAGACAACACTTCCAGACAGAAGATCTTATTTTAAATTCGTTTCCGCCTTTATTTTTCTCTCCTCCTAATACAGGTATTTCTTTGTTCAATCTCGTTTTGGAAGATTTGGCTCCTATTGATCAGTTTCTTACAGCTTCTTATAAGTGCCAAGTCTGCTTTGCAAAAAGAAAAAGAAAAAATCAATACGACACAAAAACCCAGTGTGCGCACTGCTTAGACACAGACCGCTAATAAATAACTTTCCTTTTGTCATCTAGCAGGTGTTCTTTCCCCCCAGCAACTTATAAATTACTATGTATAAAAAGAATCCTCGTTTAATGTGTTCGAACAGCACTGAAACAATTTTCTCCTCATCAAGTGGGTTCACGGAAATGTGAAATCACACGTGCTTTGTTGGAAAACTCATCAGAAGTTCTAGGCTCGCGCTTGCGCGCTACAAGAGGTTGTTCAGTGCGAGTGTGTGCCCATGCTTTCCTTTTTCTCAGTCAGGAGTCAGGTCTGAAAATAGATATGCATGGGTCATGCATCATCTGTGGGGACCATAAAATGCTGAGCAGAGGCAGAATGAATGGATCTAATACAAGAGCACTTCTCCATCTCTTCATCTGCAGCACATCTCCGAGCGCACACACACACACCTACACTCGCACACTGTACATCCTCATCTTTACTGCATGTTGCTGTACACCGAATCTGAATCTCCCCGAATTAATCGTTTAATAAAGGGTTTGTAGGTAATCACGAGTGCCAACACGTGCATGCTGCTCCTAATGGTAGTCGTGTACTAGCTTTGAATCTTTTTTCTACTCGTTTAACCGAGAAAATTGCTAGCCGTCTAATCTGAGACTTTCGTGTTCAAAAGCGTCGGAACTTCCGAATGTGCGAAATAGAAAGCTGCATTTCCAACAGTGTTGATTCGCGTTTTTCACACAAGCGAAATAACGCGTTGTCTTTTTGCATTTTCGCCTTAATGAATATGCAAGGTGGAGAGGTAAAGGTAGACCCACAGGGTGGTGTTTATGCAAAATTGATTGCGCCCACGACGTGATTTATCATTTTGGGATTGGTGAGTACAAGTACAAATTAGTATGACCATAGGGCAGGTATTAAATTAAATAAGGCAGGTTTAGTGTATATATATCCCTGGATATCTGCTTAACATAATCTTGTGTGTGTGTGTAGGCATCTGGCTGTGACAGTACAGAGATCCCTGACGAGGTGAAGCTAATTGGCTTTGCCCAGCTCAGTGTTACCTGATGACATACCTCTGAGGGAAGAGGAAGAGGATGGGAGAAGGAAGAAGGCTTTGAAAAGAGCGACTGAATGCGAAAGAACGTGCAGACTGGAGGTTTAGGAGCCATCTACAGCTTACTCCCAGCTCAAGCTCCTCTCTCAGCTCTATCCTCATTTTAATTACCTTCTGTCAATAACTAAGCATTCTGTCAATAACTAAATAACACGCAGACACACACACACACACACACACACAGTCAGCTTCCGTTGCCCTACATTCTGCTCCTGCAGTGTCTTTCCTCAACATTCCACCTCCCTCCTCCTCTCAGCCCTGCTAACTTGATGCTCTCAGGTGGCTATAGCCAGCAATCACACACAAAAAATTAGTTTCTCATTATAACGGTTACAGTTGCTTTCAGCTATTATTATTTTATTTTATTATTATTTTTTTTTTATTATTAGGAAAAGTCTTGAATTTCGTTTGTTCGGAACGATTTTTCCCCAACCCTTTCCCAGACTTTTCTGATGTGCACATTGACACTGCAAACCCTGGTGTTAAGTCAGTTAATTGAAGTCCTCCTTTCTTCCAAATGTTTTAAGTTATCTTATTTATGAAGAAACAAGCACATTATTATTCACGATTCTCTAACGAATGCTGTTTTAAACGTGAACTGTACCGTACTTTATGTACACAAACTATTTAATCCACTAAGAATGAATGAAACCATGTGCTCCACAGGAAGTCGGAGGTGAGAACTGAATGCTGCCATGTGCAAACGTACTTGCTTATTTTTCAGGACAGTGTTGACGCTTAACTGCTAGAGGTGCCTTGTTCATTAATCCGTGCCTAAGAACACAGGTAACAAGCCGAAGCTGTTTAAAGCATAGACTGCTTTATGTTGATAAAGCAAGCAGAGTTGCTTTCCAGCTGATAGCTCCATTTAAAAGTATTTTCACTGGCAAAACGGCTTACGTTGAAATGACAAAGCTTTAATGCACTTTGATTTTGGATTGTGCAATGTACACGTGCTTCTCCCCTGGAAAACCTTCAGATTTAACCTGTAAATCTTTGTTTTATGACAGAAAGGAATTATAACTGTAATGCACTCCTGAACTGTGATATGATGGGGAAAAAAGCCAGCTGCTGAGTATAGAAGTAAGAAGTAGCTGCGATATCCAGCATGCACCTGTCTGATTTTATATAACGGAAGGAGGTTCATAACCAAAAGATAGCTACTGTACGGGAAATTAGTCATGATTCCAAAAACAAGTACAGTCATTCCAGATCACTGCATTTTCAACTGTACTTGAAAATATACGCTTAATATTACAATAAATATTATTTTATGAATTTGTGTTTCTGCATTCTGTTTCAGCAAACTTGAAAAGTGCGGCAAAATACCAACGCGTAAAGGGACGAGTATTAACATAGTGGCCAGGTGCTTGGAATTAAATATTACTGTCGTTATCCTTTTCAAAGATGGTTATCGGTTTCATCTTAATTTAACATAATTCATCAAGCATATCAGTTATTGGATTATTATAAAGTCAAATTAAATTATACTCACCCACTCATCAGCATGATTCTGTAGTGGCTTTTCTGAACTTCAAGGCCAGCTGGGCTGTTTGGTAAATTTATATCCAGCAATCATCGCTGCATATATCACCACGGACGCCTGGCTCCCACAGACTATATGGCAAAGTGATTGAGCTGGCTCATATATTTCATGTATAAATGAGTTTGATTCTGTAAGACCAATAATGTTTTAATGTTATAACATTATCTTCATACACACCATCCCATAAAAACAGACATTTTTGGCCTGAAATAGCCACCCTGTCTCTCAGTGCATCTCACAGCCGCATGATGAAAATCCCAAAGATTGACTCTATTTGTCACTGGCAGAAAGAGAGTTTGGTGACGGGATTACTTGGCACAACTTGTGATCACTAGGCTTCCAGCCAAATGACATTGTTTGCCAGGGTTAGAGGCAGATGATTCCTTCAGGGTGGCGAGTTGTGGTGAAATGTGAATTGGAGAAGTTGGCTACAAATTGCTGGTGTGCTTTTGCTTTTTGGAGCAGATTAACAACATTGAATTAAACCTTCCTCGCATGCTTAACATGCAAATTATTCCACACTAGGTGGTTGGCAGACACCTGTAAACCTGCTGCAATTTTCTCCAGCCGGAAGCTAGAAGACATTTATGATCGCGTAATCGGAAGATAAAAACTATTTAGAGGAAATGCACATGTGGTAATGGTAATGAAACCTCTAAATCAGTCTGCTTAAAATGCACTCAGCTAAAGGCAAGGAACGATGTCGTACTCAGAAATGACATGAAAGTAGTTTTTTTAGTGCAATCCAAACCTGGGGCCATATTCACATCGGATCTTGGTGCTTGAAAAAAGTTGGTGTATTAATCTTGAAGTGATTACTCCTACTTTTCTTTTTGCATGAGAGTAGTTCACAAAGCATTTCATCACTAAAAGCAGGACTTGCGTCTGGGAAAACTTACACCGGAGGGCTTCCAAGTCGGTGAGACTGAATCACAAACAATTCTAAATGGCTGCGGATGATTAACGACGCAATCTGGTTCACATGTTCTAGAAATCAATCAGCCATAACATTAAAACCACTGACAGGTGAAATGAATAACATAGATTACCTGGTTACAATCGTACCTGTCAAATTGTGGGATGTATTAGGCAGCAAGTTCTCGAAGTTAATGTGTTGGAAGCAGGAAAAATGGGAAAAATGTACGGATCAGACAGACTTTTGCAAGGTCTGTGATGGCTAGATGACTGGGTCAGTGCATCTCCAAAACAGCAGGTCTTGTGGGGTGTACCTGGTATGCAGTGGTTCGCACCTACCAAAAGTGGTCCAAGGAAGGAAAACCGGTGACCTGGCGACAGGGTCACGGGCACCTAAGGTGCCTAATGATGCTCGTGAGGAGCGAATGAGCCATCTGGTCCAATCCCACAGAAGAGCTACTTTAGCACAAGTTAATGTTGGCTATGATAGAAAGGTGATAGATACAGCTATCTAAGCCGCAGAAGGGACGGAGTGACCCCGTCCACCACTGGAAGCACCTACAATTGACATGTGAGCATTAGAACTGGACCATGAAGGTGGCCCGGTCTGAGGAATCATGTTTTCTTTGGGTTGAGGAACATGGCAGAGTTTAATGTTGACTTGGCATCCAAATACCCAAAATCTCAATCCAGTCAAGCATCTGTGGGATGTGCTGGACAAACAAGTTTGATTCATGGAGGCCCCATCTCACAACTCACAGGACTTAAAGGATCGGCTCAAGTCTTGATGCCAAATACCACAGCACACCTTCAGAGTTCTTGTGGAGTCCATTACTCAATGGGCCAAGAGCTGTTTGGCGGTATACGCAATATTATGCAGGCGATTTCAATCTAATGGCTGGTTGGTGTATATTTAATGACATCGTGCTTTAAAAGGTATTGTGCCACATGTTTGAGATTCAATAATAGGTTTTAAAGAGAAAGTTTTGGGAACGTTTGGTGCCGCTTTGGACAACTCAGTGGTAAGATAACATTCCGTGTGAATACAGTCCCGGAAACCATAGAGCGCATTCACCAACAGTAAAAAGGGAAACAAACTTACAAGCAAAGTGCATGTTAATCTAAGTGGGATCATATATCTTACTTGCAAACGAATGGGAAAATAATAAATAAATACTAAACACAAACTGCTGTAAGCTTGCGTTTTTTATGTTTAAAAAAAAAAAATCCACAATATAATACAACAATACAACAACCTCCCATGGGGACGGTTTTCCCATTGTTTATACTTTTCACAATGAAGTGTCACAAAGTGTTCAATATTATGAGTGAATAAAAAAATAAACACAGGAAAATGAAATTTTGGCCCCCACAATTAAGTTTTAGAAAATATAAAGTTTCCGCTGTCCAGTCATTTTCATTAAAGTTCTTCTTATAAGATTAATATGTAGCATATACATGATAAACATTCCTCCAAGGAACGTTTTTACAGTGCCTTTTACCAAATACAGTAAACGCGCTTTATAGGATACTGAGTACTAATTGGTAAGTAATCAATATATATTATGCAGATGCAGCAATAATACAAAGATGAGCCAGCTGGATCTGAAGTAAGCATAGTGGCTAAGCATTGATTACAGAAATAAATAAAAGTTTCTTATAGGTGTTATAAATAATGAGTTATACATCTTTACATTTTTTTTTTCCAGGAAAAAAAAAAAAAAAAATCATTTTTCCTTAAACACCGACATGTAAACAAACAGAACTCGGGCGTTTCCACGTGAAACGAAAGCATCTGTTGGAATATTTTTTAACATTATTAGTTTGAACACTCATCATTAGTGCTGATTACATCAACACTTTTAATTACATCCAACCAAACTATGTGCAGTGAAAGGAAGTAACATCAAGGACATTCATGTTCGGTTTCATCTAACCCAGCGCGCCTTTGTTGAGCTGATGAACTGAATTACTACAGTGCAAAAGACTGTTTATGCATGAATTAGCGTTTAAGGTTCTCAAATAAAGCACAGTGCACCCTCTCGATGCAATTAGACTGGCACGGCAATAACACTCTATTATCAATATATTTATCCTTGTACTTTACAGTTTCACATCAACAGTAGCACATTCTTTGCAGTTGGATGATTGTGAGCCGACCTCTACCCGCTTTACTTACAAGCGGCTCAAGGTGTCGCAGGCTGTTCTTGGGGATTTGTAAGGAGAACGCCGTATATGCTCTTTATGCTGCACAGATGCACATCGTGTCATTTTGCGTCCTGTGTATAAAAACTTGACAAAGATAGATGGTATTCCTCAGGTGTTACTAACATTTGAGGTGTTTCTTGCTGGACATGTCGTTCCAGATCCGGTGTATCTCTTCAGGAGAGATCTGGTGCACCGTGATGACGCGACGGTACCTGCAGAGGCTGTAAGCCATTTTCCAATGATTGAAGCCACTGTTCTGATACGGGTGAATGCCAAGCTTCCGTAAGCAAACGCCGACGTAAACGTCCTCCAAATGAAGCAGACGGGTATGAAGGGAAGTCTTATAGATCAGCTCGGCCACATCTGCCGAGAAGACGTAGCCCGTTCCGGAGCAGAAAGGTGGGTACTTGCTTTCTGGGTACAGGTCTCTGGGCATGTACCACTTGCTGCGCATATCCCGGATAGGCGAGCCATTTATGACGTAGCCCGTGAAATACCTCCTTCTGGGCTTGGTGTCTGGTTTCAGCAACTTGTACACCAGGTTGTCCATGTTGACGAAAATATCGCTGTCTGTCTTCATCACGTACTTGGCCTGGTTGCAGAATGTGGCCACCCAGCGCATACCCATCAGCGTCTTTAGAGTCAGGTTATGGTAAGAATCCACAAAGTCTTCCACTACAATGTCATGGAAGATCTGACTCTCTTGCTCCACCATCTGATTGAGCATGCCGTCTGTGCTGCGGCCAAGGAGGAAGAGTGTTACGATGCGAAGGTCGCTGAATGTGCTCTCATCACCCCACGTTTCCCGAATCGCCTGCCGAGCATCAAATTCCTTATGTGTTGTGCTAATGAGGATCACCAGGAACGGCACGTTGGTCTCACATTTCTTGGGCTCGTTAATGATGAAATCGAATGCGTGGGGGTTTAACGGGCGGGTTCGGATGTTGTTAAACGTGGTGTTGGCGGTTCTTTGTGGCTTAACGGTTTTGCGTGCCGGCACGGTCAGCTGCCCGACTAAGGACGTTGTAGGTCTGGATATGCTGAGATACCACAGGGCACTTGCCCAACAAATGACTGTCAACACATATAGGCATGACACTTTTGAAGGCATTATGGAGTGTTTTATGTGTGTTTAGGTTGCTGAATATGAAGTAGCATCCTAGCCATTAGTAATGGTGCTTCAGGCAAAGCAGCACAAGGCTGCATCTGTGTGCCGCTTGATATTAATTGTCAGTTACTAATGGCTTTGGAGTAAAATTGAGATAGTCTCTTCATGCAGAAATTGCACCAAAGTGTCATAGGGCTCAGAATTTTCCTTCCAAGAATCCTCCACATGTTCCATCGACAAACTGAAAAACACAAATACAAATCTGCTTTAAACATTGTAATTGCAATTTTAGCACTGCAACCCAGGAAAACACTTTCGTTTCATAGAGTCAAAATTTTATTCCAGATCCTACAGCTCTTGAAGCAGATCATTCCTCAATACTCAAAACACCAATCTGGCATGAGGGCGGAAACCGGAACCGAACAGAACTTGAACAGGAAACGTACAAAAAACTTCTGAGAAATGGACCGCTTTAAGCATAGTGACGTATATACCATGTAAACAGACCACAGTGCACATATAGTGTTGCCGTACAGTACAGATTTCTCACTTCTCACAATATTAGCTATTTTATTTATGTACAGCACATCAAGGGCTCAATTTTTGTGCTAATCATTTCCTGGTTAATTATGCTGAGGTGTTGCTATTCTACTTGGACACAAGCCAGTTTTTTCTTTTCTTCTCTTTTCGCATCAACTTCGCTCAGATACTGAAATACAACAGCGTCGACAATTATTTTATCCGTAACAAATAAGAACAAACAACTCGGATGCGGCTACTAAATGCCAGCTGTTGCAGTCACACACAACCTTCTATATTAACCAGCGCTTAAAACATCGTTACATCATCATGACGTTCCCTTTTGCATGTTTTGCTCGATTGAAACTCATTGGACAAGCCGATTCTTCGAATACGAAATACCCCTACGTAAATAAACCTGTACGTGCTTTCTTTAAGAGTGGAAATCGTTTCACACTGTCGAAGCTGGTGTGAAGCCGATTATGTGTAGAAAACTCTTAGTCATGGAGCTTTCATTCCCCTGCAGTATGGAGCAATTAAAAAAAAAAAAAAAAAAAAAAGACGTGATGGAGACCGTGTTCTGCATAGAAATTCACCTTTTCATCTCTTTAAACAAGTGTTTACTTGCAATGTGATCAGATCTAATTAGTGCCTGTATGCAGGGATCCAGGAGATCGTGGTATTTATCATGTTTTGGAAACTATTAAATATAGCTCATATGATGTTTTAATTGCAGAGCGATACAGCATAATATGGCATGAATTTTTCATTTTGTAGTGTTTATGGCAGGAAGCCATGCCCGGGGGAAATGCACTCTCTGTGTGCACGGCTTGTAAATTCTCCATCAATCAAAAAAAAGACACATTTAAGCAATATCACGAGAGGGAGTGCTGTTGTACCGAATGCCAGCGCTGCTGTGATTCGGTCGTAGGACGAGCGCCGTGTTGGTTTTCAGTACAACAGCATGACCTCGACTGTGATATTGCTTTTATGCAACAGTTCAAAAAACAAGAAATTAATATTGGGTGAGTGACATTCTGGACGGTGGTGCAGTGGTTGGCACTGTCGCCTCACAGCAAGGTGGTCACCCAGGGTGCCTTTCTGTGTGGAGTTTGCATGTTCTCCCCGCGCATGCGTGGGTTTCCTCCGGGTGCTCCGGTT